>VWZV01007375.1:0-48148 GCA_013397155.1 Irena cyanogastra
GGGCGCAACGGCCTCGCCGTCGCATCTTCCCTGTCACCTCGCACCAGTGCGGAGCCGGCACCGCTGAACCCCCGTGGGACGGGGCTGGCAGCGCCCCCGCACCCTCGGGGACACAGGGCTGGGGGTCCCCTGGGTATTTTCCCGGGGTGATGCTTTCCCCTGTCTCTTGTTGTTATTTTTCTTCCCCCGAGGATGAGCGCGCTGCCTGCCTCTGCCTTTGAATGGCTCTTAAAATACATGTGAGGAAACCTGTTGTGACGCCGCGCGCTCCGCCGACTAAAAATAGCAGCTTTTGTAGTACGGAGGGAGCCGGGGCGCAGCCGGGGCCGGGCAGCGTGGCCGCGGCGTGCGGCGGTGGCCGGGCGTGGTGGCGGCTTCGTGATCCGCTGTCCGCTCCGGGTTATCGGGCAGGAGCAGCCGCCGCCAGCGGGAAATGCCAAGCGGGCGCGTCGCTGCCCGTCGGATGGGCTGGGGGTCAGGGCTGCGGCGGGCGGGGGGCTTATCTCTGCTGAGCACAGCTGCTGGTTGGGTCGAAAGAGGGAGAGATGCGTGGTGTGTTCGGGCTGGTCCCGGAGCCTGTGGGGAGGGAGGGATGCGTGTGCATGGGGCCGCCCTGGAAACGGGGTGCTCTGCGGCCGCCCAGGGACTGGCAGTGGGAGGAAAGGGGACGGTGACATTCCGGGAGCGGGCACTGCCGCGTGACTGTCTGGTGGGTGCGGGACGGTTTGGGGATTTAATCAGAAGTGAGGAGGTGGGTGGGGGGAACCTCTTCAACCTCCCCGTGACGGCAGCGGCATAAGGTGGGGAAACATCCAGGCCACGAGCGACGGGAACTGAGATCTCCGAACTCTCACAGTGTGTCAGGGTCTGTTTCCTTCCTCCTCCTCGGGCTGAGAGCCCGCTCCCCTCCCTCGTGGGTTCCTCCGTGGAGGATTTATTTTACAGGTTCTGCTGAAAGCAGGCCATGAGGTCTCAAATTAGGAACGAGCCCCCTTTGGGCAAAGTTGTTACAGAAAAGGGAAAGGCCTCCATTTTCGCTTTCACCTGGCCGCCCCCTCCTTTGCCAGCGTGCCTGAAGCTGAGCTGGGGCTGCGGAAGGTGGAGGGAGCCAGTGAGAGCAAAGTGTTTCCCTGAAAAGCTGCACGCCTTTTTCTTGCACTTTCAGTTTTTGTAAGCCCTGTGGCGGACGCAGCCCTGCGCCCCAGCCCAGCGCGTCGCGCCGTCGGGGTTTTAGCAGCGAATGAGTTTACCTGGTGTTTTTTTTTCTCACTGATGAAAGAAGCGTGCGTCCCTCAGCTTTTTCCCCCCTGTCCTTCCGTGTGTGTCCGCGGTGCTGCCTGCGGAGAAGCCTTCCTCAAGCCTTCCTCGTGCAGTCACTTCCTCGGGCTGATGGACGCCGCGGCTGCCCAATGGCAGCGCGCACGGCTGCGCGGCCCCGGAGTTAACTCTGCTCCCGCCCGGCCGGGCTGCCCGACCTGGGGCTGGCAGCGAGCGCCGACCGCTGCTTGCCGCAGGGTTGGGCACACGGTGACTCTGGCCGTCAGGACACCCTGCCCGCTTCTGCGGGCTCTGAGCTTGACAGGGCTTTGAGCCCTGTTAGATGTTGCCGGCTGTATTACACCAGGTTCTTGCCTTGCTTCACAACTGTTTCTGAACCAGAGGCAGAAATTTGTTGGCTTTTTTTTTCCCCCGCTTGCCTGTCAAGGACAGCGTGCTTTGTCATGTTTTATGTCATTTCTGCGCCGTCGCCCGTCTCAGCAATCTGTTGCGGCACGGAGTTCAGTACTGCTGTGTGCCTCCTGAAAGGGAAAAATACAGATCAGCTTGATACCCTCTGATTTCCATCAGCATTGGAAGATGATTAATGGCATGGAATGTGCTGCAGGACTTGGTATTGAAAATCTCTAGCTGTGTGAGATGTTTGGGAAGCGAAGAAAGGACAGCTGGGAGTGCTGGCCCCTGCGGCAGTCGGGGTTTGTGGGATAAGCTCGCTCGCTGATCATTTTTGTAAACATCCAGCTGTGAAATACTTGAGCGGTGCTAGCACTTTCAATTATCAGGAAGTTTCAGGCTCAGCACCCTGTAGAGATGAACAGGCAATTTCCACTTCTGTCTCAGCTATTGTTTGAGGCTATCTTCAAACTTGGGCAGAGAGTCTTCCAAGCATGAAGCAAGCACAAGCGATGCAGTGCTGTGTGACCATCAGCACAAGGGCTGGGGGAAGGCAGTAATGAGGGCAATTACCCTGGCACTGCGCTCCCGAGTGGAGGAGCAGGCTGCATAGTGGATCCCACGGCTTTGCAATATTGCAGGATGCCAAATAGCGATGCCACTATGTTCCATTATTACAGTTAGTGAAGATCTCTGACTTGATGGCTGGCACTTGGGGTCAGGAGCAGCAAAGTTAGGAATCCCAGTCCCAGTTCTGCTCCAGGATCCGGCTGTGCATCCGAGCAAGTTATTTGTTGCTTGGTGGCTCAGCTTGTCCTGCTGGGGAGCTGCATCTCTGGGCTGGTGATGCTGAGGTGTAATTCCAGTATATCTCTGTCACTGCGTTTTACAAGCACGTGATGGAAAAAGTGCTGTAAGCTTGTCAGTACCAGGGCTGGCTGTCGCATACCTTTCCCCTTCAGCCTCCTCCTCCATGAAGTTTCAGAGGTGACACACAGGCCTACCCGCCTGCTACTCCGTATCCCTGCTCCCTAACCACAGGCTCTCTGCAGCTTCTGACTAGGTTGTTTACCAAACCACTGAAGACTGTCTGATCCATGTCCAGGCTTCCCCAGAGAGCGCCTCAGAGAGCTGTGTCCTGGCAGCTCTCAAATGTGCTCTGAAGGTTCCTGAATCTCCCCTTTGCTGCTGGGTGCTGGTTCCGATCCATAAGGGAAATGGAAAGCTGGCCAGCTGGGCGAGGGCTGTGTGGAGCTCCTCTAGAACAGTAAACAGTGACTCACCCCCTCCTTGTGTCTTCTCTCTCTTCATGTCAAATATATTGCCTCGCATATGCTTCTCTACTCTCTGATTCACACCACCAGCCCGTCCCTCCCCGCTCTCATTACAAATGAGTGACAAGCGTCAGTCTGCCTTACAGGATGTGTGAAGGTTGTCAGAGCAGGAGAATGGCTTTTTGAGTGATGGGGAGAGGGATGGTGCTCTGCCTACCATGCTGCGATGTGCTGGAAATCCGTGTCGTGCCTCCGAGCGGCGGAGGCACGGCAATGAGGATTTAAGCATCTGTAGTTGCCTTCACCTGTCAGCTCAGATGTTACCCGTGGTAGGCACATCCGTTTGGCTAGCGCTCTGGAGCTGGGAACAACTCGCGGATAAACGAGAAATTTAAACAGCTGCCTAGGAATTAAATGGCTGCATTTGGGAACGAGTAGAGTATTCCCTGCGTAGCTGTCGGTGCTGAATTGAGACGTGATGGCAGAGATCCCCGTTGCTGCTTGAACCTTGCGCTCTTTTTCTGCCCTCGGGAGATCGTCGCTGGCCTGGCGGAAGGTGAGGGTTGCGTGTTTTCAGTTTGCTGTTACGTGTGTGAGGATGGAAGCTAAACACCAGCAGGGCTGTCTGCCAGGCACTCGTGTTGTGGCTGGGGTTGTCTTTCAGTGTACAAAGAGTTTTAAAATTCAGGTTCATCTGCAGTTGTCAGGTGTCGGCAGTGATTTTATAGTAATTCCTTAATGTGTAACGTGCTTGGAAAGCCCTGTAGCGTGGAAAGTCTGAAATCTCACTCTGGCATGTTTTCTTTCTTAATTGCAAGCCTTGTGTGGAAAGCTCTGTCCTACCTCTGCCTGAGTCAGGCTTTCTGCTGCCTTTCCCTTTCAGAGTGAAGGAACTGGGACCTCTAGATGCTCTAAGCTGAGACTGTCAGGCTTAGGATGTCAGCTGGAGACTTCCAGGTTTTTGGGAGGATGCTGCAGGAGGCATAGGAGCTGTCTGAGAGGGAGAGGGCGTTGGCAAGGCTGTCAATGGGTAACTTTATTGCAGAATTACAAGGGCTCTTTATGTAACCCACAGTCAAAACACTTGCTGTAAATACGAGCGTGGAGCTGCTCTGGAAAAGCTTTTTCCCCTCGCAGTTGGTGTAATACTACTTACTGCTTTATTGATGTGGCATTCGAAATGTGTCGTACTGCTTACAGAGCAGGGATGTAGCGCGGTCCTTGTTCCAAAAAGCTGAGCTCCTAATTTTAGATGTGATGCAGCAAATGCAATTAAGGAAAGAAGGGCAGGAGTAGGGTAAAGACTAAAAGGGTTCTAATAATCAAATTGCAGGCAGGGTCCCAGAAGACCTCTGTCCAGCATGTTTAGGGAACGCTGCTACTTGTTTGCAGAGTGGTTTATCATTTTGTTGCGGGGTTTTGCTTTGTAAGTGACAAACGTAAGGGAGGTTACGTGCTGATTTTTAGTGTCTTCTTGCTGGTAGGTGAATAGTCCCAAATAATCCTGCTGGGAAGGATTTGGTAAATGAGGAGATGCGGCCCAAGGCCCTGGAGGACTGCTGGTGAGGATTGCAAGTGTTGTTGTATCGGTTTCGAGCGGAGCCCGGACCACACCTGTGCCTTCACCTAGTGCAGAGATAAGACTCTCCCTAGCACTCATAGCTGAGTGTGAGACTTGAGCCTGTTTGAGTGTTTCTACTTGCTTTATGAAGTCTTGCCCTTTGGGTCAGGCCAGCCGACAGTCTCCCACCCTTGTTTTAAGAGGGTCTGGCATCACAATTCCTGATGGTGCCTTGAACCTCCTCGTTAATCTGTGTCAGCAGCAGCTCTGGCCCTTGGCCCCTGGTGCAGTAGGGTGGGTCCCAGCCCATGTCTGAGGGATGCTGGCCCATCCAGGTGCTGTGGTGTGTGGGGGGAGACAGGTGTGCAGCAGAAGACGCTGAGCCGAGCGCCTGTGCTGTCCTCTGAGGAATGTGCAGGGTAAGGAGCTGTTGCTTTGGTGACATAGAGCAACAGGTGACCAGAAGGGTTTCATCACTCAGAGCTGGAGCATTGCTCAGGGTGGCAGGTGAGCACTCACGCTGACGCCCCACTGGAGGCAACCTCACCCCTCGGCTCTTGTTTTCCATGATACTTTACATTTCTTTCCATCTGCGCGCGGCCAAGTGGCCGCGTTCAGTTTTTCCATCGGCTGGCGCAGAAAACGCTTTGAAGACGCGCTGGGTGAGGATCAAAAGGCTTTTTGTGCAGTTGGTGGGTGTGACGGGGCTGTCGTTGGCCTCCCCCTCCTTTTTGCCTTTCCTTTTCCGGCGTTCGCAGCGCGGCGAGTGGCCAGCGCGCCCCTTCCCTTGTAGGGGTGGGGGCGGCGCGGGAGGGGGGATGCCGCCGAGGGAAGGAAGAGTTTCTGATGCTGTGGGAATGCGAGCGCTCAAACTCTGTAAACAGCTGGTGACTCACTGCATAACTATGGCACCAACTGCCTGCGGCCCGGCTGCGCCTCTGCAGGGAGGGGGCTGCCGGCCCTTTCCTCTGCGCTCCTCGGCTCCGAGACCTCTCGGCCAAGACAAGGAGCTTTTTCCTTCCCCCCAGCTGCCTACGTCTGCGCCTCCGGCCGGGAGGTAGGGGTGGGCAGCAAATGCCTGGTGTGGAGGGGAAGCGATGGACGGTGAAAGGGCAGTGCTGGGGTCTGAGGAGGTGCCTGCGCTCGCAGGAGATCCTGCTCTGAAGAGCACGCAGACGGAGGTTGGGCATGTCCCCGTCTGTCCAGGCAGCTGAGGGGGACTGGGACTTGCCCCCCATGCCCTGCCCGCTCCTGCTGTCCTGGAGGGACAAGGGGCTGTGGCTGGAGGTGTGCCCGGGGTGGGGCTCGGAGCTGGAGGAGAGCAGGGAAGGACTCGGTGATGCTCTAGAAAATGCAGCGCACACCAGTTGCTGTAAGTGGTCCATTCATCACGGAGCATCTTGGCTTGTGTGCTGTGCGGCTGTCCTTGTCCCTCCTCCAGACATGGAGAGCTGTGCTGTCTCGGGCTTAAAAATAGAGGAGGTGCCTAAATACACTCCCTAATATCTAGGATAGTATCTTGCAGCTCTGCAATTACAGGATTATTTTTTTCCCTTCCTGCTCTTCATCTTGCTTTTTATGTAAGTCATGTGATGATGAGGTGCCTTGACTGATAAAATTCAAGTGACAGCAGCACGGGCTGAGCCAGCACCTTCACCCACTCGGCTCCCACTGGTCCCCACGCCCCACCTTTGCACCCCCCAAATCCCGCCACCCCTGTTTGCAGATATGAATGAGTTTGTTTACTCTCCGACGACCTCGTGATGTCTTTGCACAGACATGACCTGAAGTCATTATTGCTTTTGGGCTTCTCTGTTTCCATGGCGACTGTCTCCGGGTTGGCTACTTTCCCAAGGTCACCATGGCAACTATCAGAAGGGAATCATGCTTGGGATGCTTTGGCTGGATTTTTCATGAATGATTAGGATGTGTGACACGATGCAGACGTGGAAATGGGGAGGGTTTGGGCTGGGCTGGAGAAGGTGGGGGCAGAGAGAGGACTCCCGCCAGACAGGCAGCGCTCTGCGGTGCCGCGGGTGCGCAGCCCCCGAAGCCGCCCTGTGTCGGGGGCACCGGCGCCTCGCCCCCTCCCCTCTGGGGAGCCATAGCAGAGGCTGTGATGGTGGCACGGCTGCCGGTGCCTCTCCCAGGGTAGGTACCATCAGAGCATTGGTGAAGGGGTTGGGTGCAGGGGCGGACAGGTGGATTTTCTGCAAGGCGCTGGTCGGAGGGTGTAGTCGCTGGCTAAGGTGAGAGTGAAGGGCAGTGTCACGGCAGGGGACGGGCTGGCTGGCGATGGACATGCCTCCACGTCACTAGAAATATCAAGCAGGTCTGCTCTCGCAGTCTGGGGCTGGAGGATTGGGAAGCAACAGTCTTGGTGTGTTGGGAGAGGTGAACTCCTTCCTGGCTTTGTTATCGGGGGCTTTTGTTTCTGTTGTTTGGGTTTTCTGGTAGCGTCACCTTTGGGTGGGGACAGTGCTGGAAGCAGGTTACAAACCACGCAGCTTCTCTCCGGGTTGCTGGCTCAATTTCGAGCTGAGCTAATAATCATCAAAATGAGAATGAAGGGAGTTGTTGTGTTGTGGCTTTTCAGTGCCTTTTATGAGCAGAGGTAACTCTTAATTCAGTCCCTAATAGGCCATTTGGAGCGTCTGGGATGCCTCCAGAGGGAGGTGAGCCAGTGACAGGGCCTTGGAGGCCACGCTCCATTCTCCCCTTGGGAAGGGGTGGCACATGGCAAGGTGGTGCGTGATGCTTAGTGTGACTCTTGTTTACACATGAATGTGGGTGTCCTTCTTTCTGCCCTGCCCTATCTTCTCTGCTGCATCTTAGTGTGGTTGACAGCAAAATACGAGGCCTTGGTGTTAAAAAGCAATGCACTTGTCAACACAAATTTCTCTTTCTCTTATCTGAATAGGGTAAATAATACCTGAATCCGTCCCATTGCTTCGAACAACTGTGTGCTTATTTCTTTTAATGGTGGTTGATATAGGGGTTTGGGCTGTGTGTTGGGTACCTTCTTCCTGCCCTCGTCTCCGAAATTAACCAGGCAACCTTGTTTTGTTTTTCCAGTTGCAATTTCTGAGCAGTTTTGTCCGGAAGACTGTGCTCAGGTTATGACGACTAATCCCAAACCGAACAAGGCATTAAAGGTAGGGAAGAAGCTGAGTGGGTGGTGCTGGGTGGCTGGGGAGGCTGTCACAGAACTGTGCCGTGCTGGTTGTACGTGACTGTTCTTTCTCATTCTGTGACTCTCTTAGAAATGGGTGCTGATACAATTTGCCACTGTCTACAGGAAAGGTTAGGGCGGAAGAATACTGGCATTAGCCAGAAAGAGGCCTGAAGTCTCTGGGATGGCATGGAGGCTGGCATATCCCAGCAGCTATCCAAGAGGCTTCTGACTATAGGAGGTATTGGCAGCATCCTGAAACCAGTGCTCCCAGTCTAGGCAATGGAGTACTTTTACTCTCAGGGCTGGGAGGCACTGGGGAAGGAGCTGGTTCAGCTGGTGTACCCCAGATCCATGAGACAGTAAATGCTTTGGACACACCAGCTTGATGGTGGTCTGTGCCTGGGCTGTTCATGCATTGTTGAAATTTCTTTCTAGTGTTTTGGCTCTTCATTCCATATGTCCTGCAGTCTCTGAAAAGACAAAAGGATGGTGTCTTAAAAGTTCTATGTTCAGTGATATTGAACATCTTTTCAGCCTAAACAATTTTGTGATTCTGAAAATCATTGTGGTGGTAAATGTGCTTGAGGAAAAGGCAAGGCCTTGGTGGTTTGCACATGTAACTTCAGTTACTACATGTTGTGCCCCAGCAAAACCAAATCAGGCTGCCTTTAAAGCCAAGCACGGTCAGTTTTGTTCACGACTCAAATGAGCAATCTTCAACGAAAAACCACAAATGCTGAATTAAGCCCTGCACAGAAGCAGCTATTCTGTTTTTGAGATGCTGCCCTGGTGTCCCAGAATAATGCTGGGATAAGGTGTCATCTTTAGCATTCATTATGAATTCCTGGTCCTGACAAAGGACTTCACAAAAAAAGGCTTCAGCCAACTTTACATTTATCCCCTTGAAAACCTTGCTGTTGGCCTCACATTGGGTGTGTAAAGCACACTGCTTTCTCTGACCTAAGAGGGTGACCCAAACCCAGACAACTACAGTGCTCAGATGTTTAATCCAGATGCTTTAGTGGAGCTTGTGCTCTCCACAGCACATCAGGGGTGTTTTCCAGGTAGGGATATCACATTGCTGAGGGTTGGCCTTTTCTCCTTCTGCTGCCCGAAGCATCCGCTCACGTCGGGTTGGTGCTACCCCTGTGCTGTTGGTATTTGCAGGTAAAGGAGGAGTCAGGAGAGAATGCCCCAGTGCTGAGTGATGATGAACTCGTGTCAATGTCCGTACGGGAGCTGAACCAGCACCTGAGGGGTCTCACCAAAGAGGAGGTCATCCGTCTGAAGCAGCGGAGGCGCACGCTGAAGAACCGGGGCTACGCTGCCAGCTGCCGCATCAAGCGCGTGACTCAGAAAGAGGAGCTCGAGAGGCAGCGGGTTGAGCTGCAGCAAGAGGTGGAGAAGCTGGCCAGAGAAAACAGCAGCATGAAGCTAGAGCTGGATGCCTTGCGCTCCAAGTACGAAGCACTCCAGACCTTTGCTCGTACTGTGGCGCGAGGGCCTATTACCCCGACCAAAGTTGCCACCACCAGTGTCATCACCATCGTGAAATCAGCCGAAATCTCATCCAGTTCTGTGCCGTTTTCAGCAGCCTCCTAGTGCCCTCGGTGGGGGGAACTAGCAGCCTTTCAGAGGGGAGGGGATAAGGCTCTTATGCATTGTTCCGGAGTCCTTGGTCACGTCAAGAATTGGCATTTTAAGAAGTCTCTTCCAAAAGTGCAAAAAACAGAAGAATATAAAAAAAAGAAGAGAGAAAAACAAACAAACCCAAAGGGTTCCTACAAAGGGAACTTAACTGGCTGCTTCTGTCTGGACTCAGTGGCTCCATCAACCTCTCGTGTCCAGGATTTGAGCTCTGTATGCAGTACAAATTGCAAGATCTGCTTCCTCCTTCCCTCTGCCTCCACGAACCCCTCTCAGCTGTGGGCAACTTTCCAGCTGGGAGAAGATACCTGAGGAGCCTCCGGAGTCTTCGTGAATGATGCTCAAGAGCCAGGAAACATATGGACCGTAGAAATCATCATGTGAGATGAATGTATGGGAAAAAGAGTTTCCTTTAGTGGCCTCCTACTCCTTGTAAGAAGGGTCTCCCCTACCTTCCCCACTTCCATCTGATAATATGAGGGCAGGAATATAGGCTTTTTGGGTTTGGTTTCATCCTGCTGAGAGTGGATGGGAGTGGGAGGATGATGGAGATAAATGCTTGGGTCTGACCACACCCATTTAGAATAACCTTTTGTTTTCAATCCATGCTGTTAAAATATGGAAAAATATATATTTTACATATTTTAATATGCCCCATTACCTGTGTGGCCTGTAAAAAAACTACATTGCAGCCTCCTTTATTCAAAGCCCAAGTTTCCTGATAGCTCCTTCCCAAAGGTGTGCCTGTGAATTGGGTATATTTATGCAGTTTATTTCTTCCAAATGATCCGCAGTCTTGAAGTAGCAGCTTTTTTTTCCTGGGTTACCTGAAGCTGAAGGGAGGGAGGCACAGTAAATGCTGTGAAGAGCAGTGTGATGGGGAGATGAGGAGGAAAAATGCTGCACGTATTACTGGTGGAGGCAGAATTGGCTGTGAGAGAAGGTGGGACAGTTCTGCTGGGATCAGCACTACGAGAAGGGGTTTGTGCAGAGGATTTTGGAATGATGTTTTTAAAGCACTGAAGTGTAACTAGAGGGCAATAGCATTCAGCCAGGAGGAGAGAAGTTTAGAGTCTCCTCTTTGACAAAAGCATTGGTATGTTAGCAGTGAGCATCCTTAGCTGGAGAGCTGTGCTCACCAGTCCTTGGTGATCAGACAAGGGCTATGGGGAGGTCAGATGGGAGCTTGGAAGAGTCTTTCCCTCTCCATAGCACATCAGATGCTGAATTTGGGATCCAAAGAGTACAGTGAACAACCCTCAGTGTTCAGACGACCTGTGTGAATGTGACCCTGAAACTTGATGCTTTCTCTTGCAAGTGGGTGAGTTATAATGAGGGCAGGATGGAAAATCCATGTGTGTGTAGGGGACAGAGGAATTGGGATCGAGAAGTTGTTTGTTTGGCTCTGAGCAGTGGTTTGGGAGAGGGATTTCTGGCTTGGCAGTGGGTAGGATTTGGGAAGCTAAAAGGAGAGATTCTGCTGTCGCACAGCAGTGATGAAATGATGAATGTTTCCAGGTCACTGTAAAAAAAAAAAATAGCTATGTTGGTGTTTGTGTGTTTTGTTGTTGTTTTTTTTTTTTTTTCTTGAAGTAGGAAAGAAAAGGGACTGTGTGTTTTGTAGGGCAGGTCAGAGACTTATAGAATGGACGATGCCTGTTGTCATGCAGGTGAGAAGAGAATGAGATTGCTGAGGTTTTAACTGAGGAGAAGAGCTTAGAGAATTTGGGCTCCAGAACAAAGATCACGGAGAATTCATGAGTGGTTTGGACTGAAAGAGAATAATCAAGTGCTACCATTGTTGGAAAGAGGACAGTGAACTGGCATCTGACATCCAGTATAATTTGTTGTTTGAGGCTTTGTCTTGCCTTGAATGGCAGTAAGTTGGTAGAAACTTAGTGAAGCCCTACATGTCTTTGGAAGAAGTTGTTAGCTTGCTTTTTCTTTTCTTTTTCACCTTGTCATCGGAGTCTCTGGATTTCCCAGGAGGATCCTTTGTGAAATAGGTTAATGAAAAGAGAAACCTCAGACTTGGTTCTCATTCAGTCCCCAACATCGACATCCGTGATCTTACTGAGCCAGAAAGGGTGTCAGTGAAATGCTTCCTGAAGGCTCATTCCCCCTGCCAGATCCACATGTTTGGAGGGGAGCAGGGACTTTCCTTCAAGTGATTTTCCAACACGTAGAGTTTGGATGACACTNTATAAATATATAATTATATACATTTTATCGTACAGATTTTTCGTAAAAAAGAAAAAAAATAATTTTTTTTCCAAGTTTGATACTGTAAATCTTTATTAAAAGAAATTGCCAGTCCAGGGCTCCCTGGGTGGTGACCTGGAGGAGAATGAAATGTCCTGGCTAAACTTCCACAGAGGGATCAGAATTGCAAGGTAACGTGGAGGGAGGAATGACCCGAAAGCTGTTGATCGCGTTGGAGACCCAGCTCCTCCACCCTCCTCCCTGGAGGGCCCTCCAGCTTGGGATTGTCGCGTTGCATTCCTCTGGGGTTTGGTTTGTTTCTGTTGTGTTTTAGTTTTGTTTTGTTTGTTTTTTTTCCTCTCCGTCCTGCACTTGCCAGCCTGACACCCGTGGGGAGCTGGTGGCGTGGGGCGCGTCCCCGCAGCCGCGCATCTCTCTGCTGCAGTACTTTGGATGCCGGGGCTCCCTTCTCTGCCCCTTTTAGTTTGTCCCCCCGACCCCGCTGAGGAGGAGCGGGAGCTCTGATTTTTGGGTGCTGGGATCCTCTCCCCTGGGCCTGGCCTTTCTTTGGTTGCTCCCCATCCGCANCAGTGGTTTGGGAGAGGGATTTCTGGCTTGGCAGTGGGTAGGATTTGGGAAGCTAAAAGGAGAGATTCTGCTGTCGCACAGCAGTGATGAAATGATGAATGTTTCCAGGTCACTGTAAAAAAAAAAAATAGCTATGTTGGTGTTTGTGTGTTTTGTTGTTGTTTTTTTTTTTTCTTCTTGAAGTAGGAAAGAAAAGGGACTGTGTGTTTTGTAGGGCAGGTCAGAGACTTATAGAATGGACGATGCCTGTTGTCATGCAGGTGAGAAGAGAATGAGATTGCTGAGGTTTTAACTGAGGAGAAGAGCTTAGAGAATTTGGGCTCCAGAACAAAGATCACGGAGAATTCATGAGTGGTTTGGACTGAAAGAGAATAATCAAGTGCTACCATTGTTGGAAAGAGGACAGTGAACTGGCATCTGACATCCAGTATAATTTGTTGTTTGAGGCTTTGTCTTGCCTTGAATGGCAGTAAGTTGGTAGAAACTTAGTGAAGCCCTACATGTCTTTGGAAGAAGTTGTTAGCTTGCTTTTTCTTTTCTTTTTCACCTTGTCATCGGAGTCTCTGGATTTCCCAGGAGGATCCTTTGTGAAATAGGTTAATGAAAAGAGAAACCTCAGACTTGGTTCTCATTCAGTCCCCAACATCGACATCCGTGATCTTACTGAGCCAGAAAGGGTGTCAGTGAAATGCTTCCTGAAGGCTCATTCCCCCTGCCAGATCCACATGTTTGGAGGGGAGCAGGGACTTTCCTTCAAGTGATTTTCCAACACGTAGAGTTTGGATGACACTTAGTGTTACCTCATTTCTCCTCCGTTCCCTCCCTATCTCCAAGCAGGCAGATCAATGTCCTGTGTATCAGTACCAGTTATTGACTCCCACAGCAGAAGCTGAGGAAGAGAAAGATGTTACGGTCATTTCCTGGTCCTCTCATGTTCTCCAGCTCACAGACATTGGACGCTTTCCCAGACCTTACAGGTGCCTCCAAAAACAGGCAAAATGGAGACTCCTGGCACTGTTGGGGCTTTAAATGAAAACTTTAGTGAAAAAGGCCAGTTGACTTGAAAATGCCCAAATGCTTCCAGTCTTTAAAACAGCTCCAGAGCTCCATAACATTCCTGGCTAGATAGGAACACCCTCTGGCTGCCCTTGACACCCCTCCGGGGAAATCAGACCTGTCTCACTGATGGGGACAGAGGTTGAACTTTGTTCCTGGGGTCTTCTTGCTGTTGGAATGAGTTGAGAAACATATCTTTATGTGGCACTTCCCTTGTGGCCAAGTATTTCTTTTTTTTCCAGTTCTTGGAAGGGTGCCAAAGGCTTGTCCAAGTGATTGCTAGTTTAGTGCTGGTAGGCACTTAAATCTCTGGTCACTCGATAAAGAACAAGAGGCCTGGGTGTTGTTAAAGCTGTTGATACCATAGCCATGGTAGGNCCTCTCCGTCCTGCACTTGCCAGCCTGACACCCGTGGGGAGCTGGTGGCGTGGGGCGCGTCCCCGCAGCCGCGCATCTCTCTGCTGCAGTACTTTGGATGCCGGGGCTCCCTTCTCTGCCCCTTTTAGTTTGTCCCCCCGATCCCGCTGAGGAGGAGCGGGAGCTCTGATTTTTGGGTGCTGGGATCCTCTCCCCTGGGCCTGGCCTTTCTTTGGTTGCTCCCCATCCGCAGTGTGACGTGGGAACCGAGGGCTGGGCGGGAGGCAGGAGAAGGCGAGGGCGTCGCGCAGGGACCGGGAAGGGACACCTCTGTTCTCATAGATGTGTTTGCTGTGCTCTCTGTCGGGAGTGGGGAACCTTTCCCTCCAGGGCAGCTCCAGATCCCTTTGAAACGAGGCAGCGTCTCTGCTCCTGCCCAACTCTACCGTCTGCCAGGAGGAGACCGCAAAGTGCAGAGACCTGGGTGCCACGGACGGCGGGGAGGGACGAGGCGCTGGCACTGGGCCGGGGCGGAGGCGAGCTGTGCCACGGCGGTCAGGCCACGGGATGGCTCAGACCTGGGGAGGAGGAGAAGGTGGCAGTTTTTTCTCTCTCGAATCATTTAAACTTCATTGTCATGATTGTTTTTATTTAAAAAAAAAAAAAAAGGAAAAAAGATTTAAAAAAAAAAGGAAAAAAAGAAACAAAACAAAACCGAAAAACTTTTGTAATGTGGATTTGTTTTCCTTCGTCTGTATTTCAGTCTGCTGGGGTGTTTCTGTAGATGGTGGATACTTGCTTTCATTTTTTTTAATGATAGAAGTCTTCTGTTTTAAGTTGTTTTTTATCACCAGCTCATTCTATCCTCTGTGGTTACTCAGTAATTTCATTTCAATATTTATTTTTGTGCTGCTTTTTTATTATAAAATAAATTATTGATATACCAAGCAATGTGGATTCCTGTTTGTAAGGCGAATAGCCCTGTGTATGTGTCCATTACTTCTCTTGACAGCCACAACGTAATTTATTGCTGTAAATTTAGCTGCAGTGACTGGTTTTTTTGTACCTTTCCAATAAAGCATTTTCTGGTTTCAGACTTGCCCTGGTCTATGGTCAGCGTTTTGGAGCCTGAATTGATTTTCAGTGGAGTGTTTTCCTCGGGTTTTTGTGCTGCCTGTCCCCAGCGCAGCACGCGGCAGGCTGTGGCGCTGTGGTGAGCAATGTCTTTTTTGGAGGCAGGCTGGGCTAAGGCGAGTGGGATGGCAGCTTGGGCTTTTGCAATTATCTGACCCAACCTCCTGGAGGCCATCTGAGCCTTGCTGTGGTGCTTTCTTGGGACGCTTGGAATGTGCTCCAGGGATAGCTCTTGTCCGAGCTGTTTGTCAGGTCGCTGCCGTGCTCAGACTGTGTGTGTTTGTTCCTGACCCAGGGGCTCTGACTTTGTGCACAATCAGTGGGTGTCTGTGGTAGCACAAGCAGGACTCACAGCTCAGCAGGCACCTGCCTGCAGTCGTGATGCTGAGCAAAGCCACTTGTGGCTTGGAGACACTGACCTGTCTTGAAGTGCTAGAGAGAGACACTCCTCTCCCTTCCTTTGGGTTGTGAAATATCCCTTCACAGTTTCCCTGTGTGACTGCTTGTGAATAAACTGTTTTAACCCCTTACATCAATACTTAATCTTTCTGCTTTTCCCCACTGGGGCTTTTGAAAAAGGTGGTACCTTGTCCCAGTGAGCTGTCAGGGGTTGTTGGCTTTAATTGCCTATTTCAAGTGGTAGAGTTTCTAGAGGGAACAGCTGAAGGGGGTAAAACACTTGGCCTGTTGAGACAGTAGGTTGGAGACAGATGGGTGTGTTGGCCAAATCTGGAATTAAGAGGTAGGGCAAAGTGGAGAGGAGCAGGGCTGAAAGGCTTTGTGTGTCAGCAGGTAATGGATGGTCATTAGGTGGAGCCAGGCAGGCTTGGCTGAGCAGGCACGTGGGTGAAGCCTGAGGGTGATGGCAGTCTCTGTGCTGAGCAAAAAAAGCATCATCAGCTGCTTTGGCTCCTGCCTGGAGTCACTGCAGCGAGGAGCTGGTGACAATGGAGGGGACAGGGAGGTCAGCTGGTTGTGACTGTTGGAGGGATGGAGGAGCATTAGTTCGGGAGGAAAAGGGCATTAGGAGTGGGTGAGGTGAAGATTCAGAAGTGAAAGGAAACTCAACATTCACCATGCATATAGAGGAGGAGCATAGAAGGTGAACAGGGTGGTAAAGGCACAAATCCTGATCTCTGGCGCAGGTCTGGCAGTCTGGTGCCTGTCAGCAGCTGGGCCCAGGGACTTGCTGGTGAGTGCTAGCACCCAAAAAAAGAAGTGTCTGTGTCTGACTGGGTGCTGTGCAGCGAGCAGCCATGCATGAGAGCTGTCTCTGCTGTGGTGCCAGCAGCTGCCTTCCTTCCTTCCCCTCTGCTTTTAGGGAGGTCAGCCTGAGCTCCTGCAGGTGTAGTGGCAGGGTGTGCCTGTGATGATCATCCCTGACATGAGTGGGGTGTAAACCTCCCTGATCCAAGCCCAAAAAGCAGCAGGAGATCCGATAGCTGCAGCTCAGCCTTGTCCTTGGGGAAAGCCCGAGGACAAGCGACAACGGGAAAACAAATCTGCCGACCACTGGAGCCTGCTGCTGGCAGTGAGAGACGCCTGTTCCTCCCGGGCTGCCTGCTGGCGTGGCTCCAGGCACAGCAGGCTCCTGTGTAGGTCACCCGTGTACTCGCCGCCAGCTTTCCCTGTGTCCTTGTTGAGGAGGTGGAGGAGACGTGTTGGCAGAGGAGACCACATCCAGCCTACATCACCGTTGGCATTTCTATTCCCCGTGGATGCCTTTTGACAGCCTAAGGGTTTGAGGGCTGTGACAGCGCCCAGCCTGAGCCATCAGCTCTTGCCTCTCTCCCCTCTCCAAGAAAAAGGACGAGCAGGAGGCCCAGCTTGGGCCGGCTGGAGCAGGGAGCGTGCCTGCTGTTGCCGTCGCGGCAGCCAGCTGGTGTCCAGCCCAGCACGGCTCCTTCAGGCTGGTATCACACTGCTGACTTGCATGAGTCACAGCTGACTTTTTTTTTTTTCTCACCCCCCCTTGTTTGGCTTGCAAGAAAGATCTGTTTTACATATAATACAGTAATCAGGGCTTGACATAAATAGGCAAATGTTATTGTCTGCAGTGGGAATTGCACCTGCTGGCAGAGCAGTGGAGGCAGCCCATTACGCACTGGAGTTGATCATTTGTGCAATGAAGTACAACCACGGTTCTTGCTGTGTTCTTGTGCAACTCTTTATCTCAGCGGCTGCGAGCGCACCAGCAGATGTGCCATCATCACCTTTGCAGTCTGTCCTCGCCCCAGGAGCCAGAGCAGCCTCTGTTCCTGCAGCTGTGGCCATCCTCTCTCAGAGGGGTGAACACCAAGATGTTCAGCTGAGATGTCCCTGCTTCGGTGCTGGCTGCATTACAAAGCCAAGCAGCCTTGTCCCTGAGTACTGAGGCTGCACTTTCTGTGCAGGACAGTCTTGCTCCCAGGATGTGCAGGATCCTGGATGAATGCCTGGATGTGCACAGCATCTGGCTCTTATTTATGGACCTTTTTGCAGGAAAAGGGCAGCAGTCTCACTGGCTGAGCAGGTATGAGCAGTGCTCCTTCGGACCAGAGGGACTTGCAGGACTGGCTGAACTATAGGTTGCTCATGTCAAGTCTGGGCTATAACATGGTAAGATTTCTATAATAATAATAATAATAATAACAATAAACAGAGCTTATCTTCTTGGTGCTGGAGTCTGGGCTTAGCTTAGCTAAACCAGATCCAGCTCCTCTGAACCACTGCATCCACAGCTTAGGCGAGGGTTGGAAGAGGTGCTGTGCAAGGAGAGGAAGCAGGAGACACGTACGTTCTTTGTGGAGTGAAAAAGATGAGCACAAATCCTGTAGGAATGCCAAAATGTGCAGGATGCTGTGTGTGCAGGTATTTCTGCTGGGCCAGCATTGAGGGGCAGGGAGGACGTTAAGCTTAAGAGCATCAGCATTATAGCAGGAACAGGCAGATCGTGGGCTTTGCTTGCTGAGCTCAGTGAAAATGCTTGCTTGCTCTGTGCTAGAAATTGCTGTTTATTAGAAAAAAAATAAATAATTTTGTGTTGTGATTTACATTTTGCAGCTTAAGAGCAGGGAAAAAAAGATCCAAATTCTATGAGTTGTGTTTAAAAGGGCTCCAAGCCTTATTCATTGGTTTGTTTGCATAACTGCAAATCTGAGGCTATAGATTTGCCTTCATCCTTCCACTAGCCAGCTGCCATCCCAGACAACAGCCCAACCAGTGCCTAAGTTCATTCCCAGGGATCATCTCATTAACAGGAGAATAGAAACTAGACTAAAAATTGGGGAAGAAAGGAGATGAAGTGTTAACAGAAGGATGTGAGCTCGCCATCACTGATATGAAGAGCGTCCCTCCATACACAGTCTTCCCTTGCCTGTGGTCTTGCGACACGTGGCAACATCCCTCAGTACTTCTCTATCCTCACCATGGTCACCCAGCTGAGCTCAGCTCCTGCTTGCCTTCCCACAGGGCAGGCAAAGCCCAGGGATGGGGAATAGTAAAGGGTTAGGAGGAACAGACAGTTCCCAGTAAGTGAATTCCTACCACCACCAGTCACAGTCTGGTTCCCTAACGAAGATTCTGATAAGGAAGCTGGAATCCCTTTTAACTTCTGATCCGTTCAGAGATAAGCTGGTTTAGACATAAACAAGCACTTCTGTCACCGGCAGCTCTCAGAAATGCAGCTGCAGACCTCTGGTTAGTCCCAGTGAGGTCCTGCCACACTCCTGGGGGAGTTACTTGGACAGCTGCATCCACATCTGGAGGGAGAAGAGGATGACTTACTCTTTCTCCATGGTAAAGGTTTTTTGCCCATCTCTATAAGCTTTGCTGTGAGAAGGAGAGGGGGAAGATGTAAAAATAAGGAATGACGTCTTTCAACCTTTACCGGGTTTTGAGGCGAAGCGAAGTCACCTTCCTGGGCTGGTTTTCTCCACAGAGCCCTTGGAGATAATTTTTTACTGAAATTGGGAGAAACTAGAGCAGAACTGTGCTGAGAAAAGCATTTCTCTCAGGCCTCAGCACTGCTTGGAGGTAAGAGGAGGGTGAGGGCGGCTGGTCTGTCCTGCACCCCGGCTCCCCTCCCTGCCTGGCATCCCCCAGCATTGGCACAGGGCTGGCAGAGAGACAGCAGCAGTGGGGCAGCAAAGCCCAGGCTGCAACACAGGGTCCAACACAACTCTATCCATGATAGCAGAAGCTGGCACTATTTGACTTAACCTTTTCTGGGTTATTGCATCTTCCCTTTGAAAGACTGGCTTTTTGGATAGAGTTCCTGGCTTCTCAGTACTCTGATTAGCCCAGGCTGTCTCAGCCTAAAGACACCTCCCCTCTGCATGGGTTAAAACCTCTTCAGTGTCAGTGTCTCTTCTGATACCTCCTACAGCTCCTCATCTGACAGGATTAGCATTCTCTTTTCAATGTTTTTGCTCTTCCTGCTGCTCTGTCCATCTATCTTGGAGGCCACGTGCCCGTTCTCCCCCGGCGCTTTGCGCTCTGCCTCCTGCATCGACTGCTGGGTGTACTGCTGGTATGCGGGTGAGAAGTTGTGGATGGCATCCTGCACGATGTCCTGGGGGCTGATGGTCTCCTTCAGCCCACTCGAGATGCTCTGCATCGGGGCGAGGTTTGCTGCAAAACAGGGAGAGCAGGAGGGTGATGGGACAGTAGACAATCAATGAGCCTAAGTGAGCCAAGACACTTTTCCTTAGAAGTTCAAGATCAGGGCCTTGTTCTGGGCCACGTCAGCTTGCGGTTCCAAGGAGAAGGAAGGCAATCCCAGCTGCATGTTCCAAAGAGGACAGATCCTCTCGAACAGCACATGGGTGATACCACCATCCCCTAACCCTGTCCAGCCACACCAAGGCCTCCTTACCTGCCCCCTCATTTTAGCTTGTGGGTGTCATGAGGGAAGAGGGAGAAGAAATGCATGGAGCACAGGATAAATAAATTCCTCTTGTAGGTTTTGGCATCCCATTGGTAATGGGATACTAATAAAATAAGAGAGGTTTCCTCTTTCCTTAGTCATTGAAGAAAGGAAGAAGTGAGGAAGAGTTACCTGTTGAGTTTTCTTTCTTCTCTCTGTACACCTGGCAGGTGAATGCGTAGCGCAGGGCAATGGAAGCAAAGAACATTTCAATGCAGATGATGAAGTTCTGGTAGCCAGCAGCCACTGTCCCAGCTCCCACCTCCTTCCCATCAATGATCTGAACTTCAGGGATCACCCCACATTTCTCCAGGATTGCCAGCAGTGTCCCTGTGCAGGGGAAGGGAGAGGGATCAGTTCTGCTCCTGCACCCCTGATCCAGGAGGGGCTATGGGAGGAGAAGTGCTGGGTGTCCATGGTGGGACCCACCTTGCCAGAAGGAGAGGAAGATGACAGCCTTGATGGTGATGAACTTGAGGACTGGCTCAAACGGGCGCAGCAGGTCCATGGTGGCGAAGTAGAAGAGGAAAAGGGCGTAAAGAGCTAGGCTGACGGAGAAGTTGTAGATGATGGTGATGTAGAGGTATCCACTGTGGACACTGTGGGCAGAGAGAGAGAGAGAGAGCTGCTGGCCTGGGCTGTGGGGAGCAAAGCATGTGCAACTGGGGGCAAAGAGAGATCAAATAGGGAAGGGGAGGGTGCATAGCTTTGCTGTGGGGGAGAACACAGCCCAGGAGAGGGAGGAGGGCAGAGGTAGCAGCTTCTCCTCTGCTGGTGGGACCTCTTTTTATTTATTATGGCTCACAGGAGTTTTGTCCCTATATTGTTTGGGCACTGTTCCTCAGCACTTTAAGCTCACAGTGCTCTCACTATCCATGGAGCAGCTTCCTGGAGAGACTGGCAGGACACACTGGGGATGGAGCAGGGAATCCATCCTCTCCCATTCACCTCCCAGCCCCACCCGGCATCCTCACTTGAAGTCTCCATCGTGGTACTTCCCGAATGCCTGCAGGATGATGGTGATGACTGCCATGAGGGGTTTCACAATGCAGAACTGCAGTGTGGCCTGCACAGGGGAGAGACACAGTGTACCACGGGCACCAGGACACCCCGCCCCTCTGCTCCAGGGACACACACACGGGAGAGAGCAGTGCTCTGGGGTGAAATATGAACCAGCACAAGGTCTGCAGATGTGAGGGAGTGGGGCTTCCAGAAGGCAGCTCTCAAAAGGCAGCATAGCCAGTCCAAGGTGAGGGACCAGAGGGCTTGGGGACAGACAGGTGACAGGATTCAGCCCACAGTGCAGTCCTGGAGAGTGAGACAGCATCCAGGCTAACCTGGGACTGGACAGAGATGGCAATCTGAGCTCTGCAGTGGGAGGAGACCCTGACTCAGCAGTGAGTCAGAGACAAGGACAGCAAGCAGCCTTGCTGCTGGCCAGGTGCCAGCGAGCTGGTGACCTGCCTCCCTCAGAGGAAAAAAGCCTCCAAATCCAGCATCTTAAGAGAATAATGAAGCTAAGCCCCCTGGGCAGGGCAGTGGGGAAGGAACCTGTCACCTAGAGAGCCCTCATCTGAGGGAAGTGGAGTCAATGCTCCCATGGGGTACCCACCTGCTTGCAGAAGCGCAGGAACCCGATGGAGTAGGACATACCCTGAAGGCAGCAGGTCCCGTAAAAACAGCTGGACCTGGAAGCAGAAGGCGAGGGGATGCCATTGGGGGTGCTGGGTGGGGAAAGTGGGTGGAGAAGGAACTCTTAGGATGCTGGGACTTACGCAATGGGCTTCCCTCGGATCTCTGTCATGATGGTGCTCTCCCCTCCGAGGTACTCGAAGCACAGGCTCAGGAAGCTGTAAATCACAAAAGCTGCCAAGGCAAGGGCAGACATGATCAGCAGGACTGATGGGAGTCCTGGAGGGAGGGGGTTGTTTCATCTCGCATTCCTTCCTGCTCAGGTGTTTCCTCATCCAACCTGGCACTGCATCAAAATTTGGGATGCTGGTGGGTGGGAGCCCAGTGAGAGGAGCAACAGGTCAAATCTATCCGACTTCCAAGTGGAGTCAGACACATTGCACTATGTGCACAGAGTTCATTACAGACACAGCAGCTCCTCTGGGCACACGCAGTCTATCCAGGGACCATCTGCATGGAAGTACCTCAAAATTGCTAAGGGGCAGCACAAATGGCTGGTGGCCAGCAAGCAGCGGGTCCTAAACAGTTTTCTTGGACATCCCCACCACTTATTTTTCATATACTCCAAATCTGAAGTAATGCAAATGCCCACACAACTTAGTTCCTGAAGAAGAGAGGAGCAAGGTAGAAAAACAGCCTTAATCCTGACAAGTTTCCCTTCCACTTCAACACACCCCAAGTCCCCAATTTCTTGGGTACATCTGCCTCATGTTTTAGAGAAGCTGCACTTCTACCCCACAGCCAGCCAGAAAATCTCTTTTCCAGGACTGTGGTGCTGGGGTCCCTCCAAGCCTGTGTCTGAAAGGCACCAGCTCGTGTTTGTCGGGGCATCCCCTCCCTGCTGCCGACAGAGAAGGAAGGGGAAAACTTCTGCATGGAGGAAGGGAGAGTGGGAAACGAAAGCAATGGAGATTTGCTACTACACAATCCAAGAGACAGGTCAGCAGGATGAGAGCCCCGCTTTGCCTTCAGCCTCCCTGCTGAGCAGATGCTGTGCTCACCTTCGTAGCAGTCGCGCACCGAGTCGAAGTAGACATAGTACTGGTGGCTGCCGAGGAGGAGGAGGCTGAGCCAGGAGTCGAAGGCATAGACAGGCACGATGAAGAGGATGCGGATGATGTAGCGCTGCTCCTTGGGGATGGTGTAATTCCTCAGGTGTGTGTAGATCTGCAAAGTGCCCAGCATGCAGAGTTGTGGCTGGCACAGGTCAGGATGGGAACTAGAGGTTCCCCCAAGGCACAGGGGTGCTGTGTTAACCCTCCTCTCAGGGGTGAGAGCTCTGCCAGCTTTCTACCACAGACCCATCGCAGTGAACACACACAACAGGCTCCATCCCAGTCCCTGGGCCAGTCTCTTGCATGAAAACATGCAGAAATCAGGTTCCTTCCCTGGGCTGTGTGAGGAGTTCCTTCAGGTTCCTTCCCTGTGCAGCCCCGTCCCAGTGCTTGGAGACAGCAGCTTGCCCCAGGGCTGCCTTCAGCAGCATGGACCTGCACAGCCCCCTAAACTGTGCCCACTTGGGGTATGCCTCAAGGCAGTTGGTGCTGTGCACCCCAAACACCCCAAATGGCCCAATTTATTTTGCCTCTGGGCAGTGCCAATGCCCTGCAGCCTCTCCTGGCTCTGGCAACCATCTGGGGAGAGTGTGAACAAAGTCCATCCTTCCGAGCTGCCAGCACCAGGCTCCTGACAGCAGAGATATCACCTCTGGGCAGCAACAGGAAGAAATACTTACCCGGAGCTGAGTGATTTGCAATGGACTTGGGGGCAATCAATAGCTTTGCTCTCATGTCAGCCCCATCTCTGCTGCAGCCCATACCTGGTGGAAGGTGACGATGAGTGCTGACCACACGAAGATGCCAGAGATGACCTGCGCCGCTGTCGTGGTCAGGAAAAGCTGCTGGCCATCCTGGGAGTTGTTGTGGGCAGGTGTAAGCAGGGCAACAGCTGAGAATGGTGGGGCTGAGGCCAGCCTGGCTGCTGTGCCAGGCCCCGGCGTGCCAGGTGCCACGGGAGAGGGCACAGCACGTGTGGCATTACTCATCTGCAGGGAGGGAGAGGGAAGGGGTGTGGTGCAGTAAGGCAGCAGCGAGGTAAGCTGGTGACAGGGAAGGTCCCAGCAGATTTCCCAGCCCAACGCAGCATGTACTAGCCTCCTGTGAGGTTTATCTCCTCCCCAGGGTTTTTCCAGAGTGTCCCTCACCCAAACCAGCCCCTTTGCCATGATTGGGTCTGCTTCTTCCAGCAGGAAAATGCAAATATCCTTCAAGAGAGACCCTTTTTTCTCTGAGGAGGTCTATGCAGTTCCCATGTCTCCCAAAAGACACACTTCTCCTTCCCAGCTTTGTTCCTTACTTTCTCAGGAATCACTCCCACTTGAAAGGAAATGATCTATGCATATTTGTGCCCCTGTGAGTTCACGCTTGTGGCTTAGGACCCTTTTCCATCAGAAACCAGAGACTTAAGGGCTAAACCAATTCCTCACCCAGGAAAATAAAGAGTCCCTTACCAAGAAGCCATCAGGACACTTGTGTCATCTTCCTTGGGAGCCCAGAAAACACCAGGTCCCCCCCCACCCCCAAATTTTAGGCTCCTTTCATCACGTGTGGCCTGCTGGGGGCAAAGCCTGGGGCTGCCCAAGAAACCAGACATTTGGTGTCACCCACATTCTTCACTCAGCTATTTTGGGATTGTGGGGGTGTCAGTGTGCCAGTAGTGCCAACCCCAAGACCTGAAGGACAGCCAGCAGTCCTTCCTGCACCCAAATTAAGCACAAGGGAGCAAGCCTGCCATGCCAGAGGCACCTTTGGGGGTGCAGCAGTGCTATGGCATCTCCCTGCTCGGTGTGTGCTCCTCCAGGCTGGCTGCCCCAGGGCACTGAGCATTCCTGGTGCAGAGGGTGGCTGGGCATAGGGACACCGTGTACCCTGCGGCTCCAGACAGCAAGGACCAACCTAATAATAAGCAATTATTTATAGGGCAGCTTCATATCTCAAGGCCAACAGATGCATAAACTGCCATGTTTGGGTTCTCTTTCTGTTAATCTATGGAAAGCTGCTTTTTCCCAAGTGAAACAATAGCAGTTTAAAAAACCAACAGCCTGCAAGCTGAACTCTAACAATATAGATGCTTCTCCATGCATTGCTAATAAACAAATATTTTAGCTACTGGGTAACTATTGCCTGGGGTAAAACCGTAAGCATGAACTGAAGAGAAGCATAAAAATATCTGCCATAGATAAGAGTGGTAGAGAATGACCTTGGTTCAATTAAACACTGAAAATAAAACAAAGCAAGAGCTGACCCTGCGGCTCCCTGTTCTGCCCTCTCACCGAACCCCAACCTCACAGGAGAGCAAACTCAGCTGGTGTCAGATCAACAGCCCTAAAAATACCTTTCCCCGGCTGCGCCTGGCAGGAGTCGCGTGTAAGCGGAGCTGCCCGGGCGGCAGCTGGCGGGGCCCCAGGAGCTCGCCCCGGAGAACCCGGAGCGGGGAAGCGGAGCTGGAGCTGGAGCTGGCTGCGGGGACAGCGGCGCCGATAGTGTTACACAGGCAGCGGGGAGCCGCGTTCTTCCTCCCTGCCACCGTCCTGTGGCAGGAAGAAAGGATCCCGGGAAAACCGGGGCGGGATCCGGTCTTTGGACAGACTTGGATGCTGCCGGACCTACCTTGTAAACATTAACAGGGGGACGGAGATCGCTCGTGGCACAGGGAAGGAGATGAGAGTCCAGCCGTGCCCCATTCCCCAATCACTCCTCACTCTTTCTGGGGGCTGCCCTGCTGCTGGCTGGGGTTAAATGGATGGATTTGGCCACACTTTGCATCTGCCAGAGCATCATGACAGAGCAGGATGAAAGCTCACTCTTTCTAGCTGTGTTTTTCTAGTCACTTTTCTAGTGATCCAGCTTACTCCCCAAGACACGGCAGAGGGCTGTGCTCTTCACTGGATGCATTTATTCTGTTTTCAACCCAGTGCTGTGCCATAGATGCTTGGCCCAAGACATCCCATCTCTTATTAACTTTCCCAGCCATCGCGGTGTGAGCACGGTGGCACCAACAGCCAGTCCTGGCAGCCTCCCCGACATTGTCACACTCTGAACATTGCAGAGCAAGTCATTAAAAGCAAAAGCCTCGGTGCCGCTCGGAGACAGGCTTCCAGCTCCACAGGTAATTAGATCCCGGCCGTGCAAGGTAGTCAGGCAATTCAAGGCAGTTAGAGAGCCATTTGCTTCCAAAACAAAGGCAGCAAGGAGACACCGGGAATAATATTAGCTGCAAAATTCAGCTCCTCGATGAGACTGAGCCATATCCAATCTGTTTTCAGACACCTTGCAGGCACCTGCCATACAGTGTCTACCTGTTACACACATTCTCCCTGGGATATTAGAGATGCTAAGTGAGAACTGAGAAGATAAACTGAGCAGTGAAGCTTGTGTTCAGGCAGGCCACCTGCAAACGGGGCTTTTCATCTCGCCAGAGATTCCCCTCCATCTGCAGTGTGCCAGAGCCCAGGCTCCCAGCTCACATCCCTCCCTGTGTCCTGCAGCACCTAGGACAAATCTCCATCTCAGCGGCAGCACCCAGTGGGGTGAAGCAAGTCAGCAGGGAAAGGTGAGCCCTCGCAGCCCCCCAGCAGTGCCTCTGAGATCCCTGACCCACATCCCGGGGAGGGGTGCATCCAGGCTTAGCCCCACCAGAGCAGGACACATGCCTTTCCTCCTGATTACTTTCAGATAAAGCCAGGACACTGGGGTTATTTACGGGACCAGCCTCTCCACACCACCATCAGGCCACTCAGGGGGAAGGACCTACAGCACACAGCTACAAATCGCGGCAGGGCAGCATCGAGCTCTCCCTGAAGCCCATCTGGAGGAGTGGATGACGCAGGCAGAAGGCTCTTAGAGGAGGCTCTGCCCTCCCAGCGGCTCCCACAGGTGCTCAGAACCAATGGCTGGATCAAGCCTGATTTGTGGGGTTTCCCCGAGCTGCTGTGCACCCCCCAGGCCCCCACTCACCCTTCGGGGCTCCTCCGGGAGGGAGTCTGGCTGCCGTACACCAGCCTCTGCATCCCCCGTGCCCTGCTCCACCTGCACCGCTGGAGACTCCTCCTCCGGACACCCTCCCAGCCCTGCCCGCCTGCTGGCCGCGGGCCCTGCCGCTGCCCCGGTTACCCTCGCTGCTCCCCGGGTCCGAACAGTACCCCACTCGCCTTGGCCCCGTCAGCGTCCCACTCTCCCTGACAGCACCCCACTCACCCTCGCTGCTCCCCGGGTCCCACCAGCGTCCCACTCTCCCTGCCAGCCCCCACCGGCCCTCGCTGTGCTCCGGGCCCGGCCGGCGCCCCGCTTACCTTACCAGCACCCCCTCGCTGTGCCCGGCTCACCCTGCCAGCGCCCTCCCTGCGCCCCGGGCCCCGCGGGAGCTGGAGCAGCAGGTCGGGCTTTGTCTCCCGTAGAAAAGCTACCCAACTTACCTTTCCAGTCCGCCGTGCTCGGCACCCACGCCCGGAAAGCAAACACGGATGGAAAGCCGCGGTGCGGCCCGACGCCGCTGCCCCCCACCCAGCGCACGTCCTGCGGCCGAGGGCAAGAGCTCTGCCTGGGTGGCAGAGGCAGCTTTCCCAGCAATTGGGAATTAATCCCTGCCTAGAGGAGAGCGATAACTAAAAGGCAGGCAGCTGGTGGCACCTTGTGCCTGTTGTTTGAGCAGGCCTTCCCCTTGGTTTATTGTGCAGCAGAGAAGAGCAAAGTCGAAGGACCAATTGCTCGTGCTCTAATTTATCACACATGGAAAAGCAGCAAGGTAAGTCTGTCCTGGCTTGGAGCATCAAATCAGAGAGGTATCCACGTCCTTTCCTCACCCACTGCCCTATGCAGACCTGGTGGTACATACACAGCCAGGAAATGAAGGTGCTTAACTTGTGCCTGGTTTTAGGTAGTAACGTTCAGCTCTTTGGGGCACAGCAGTGCTGCTAAAAAATCCCCTAGAAGTAGAAAAGCAGAAAATGGATTTCAAAAAGACTCTTTTCTCTGAAGTAAGAGTTATTTACAGCATTTAAATGGATTATGAGAAATGAAACTCTTTTTTAAAAATACATTCAAACACTGCAGGCTTCCAGCTGCCCTTGACAAGAAACTTCATCTAAAAATAATTTTCTAAACTGTGCTTCCAAGAATCAAAGATTCGCATCTGTCAGAGCTATAAATTTTTCCTCTTTTACACTTCCCTTTTTTTTTTTTATTTATTTTTTTTTTGTCTAGGAAGGCTGAGAGAGGCATGTGGAATTAGTTATTGTCAATCTTGTTGTGCTAGTAGGGATTCTCTCCTGACACAGAACTGAGGCTCTTACTGTGTCCACAGCTCCAGCAGCTTGAGGAGAACATACATGAATCAGCAAATTGGATGGAAATTGCATCTTCCACTGTGGTGATACAGTGGCAGCACAGGCTCTGTGCTGATTCTGCTGTACCAACTGGTCTTAGCACAACTCCTCCCCACCCAGAATCCAAGACCTGGCCTCCATCTGTGCTGTAAAGTTCATAAGTGACAAAAGTGTGTAACAGCTCACTTAAAAATTTACTAATTTTTGTTGTTTATTACAAGAGGTAAAAACGAATGTGCTTTCAAAGCAAAAGGCAGAAGTTTGGCTATTAATCTTTGCATCAGCTCATACAAATTAATCTGACACTTTTTGTAAATGACTTAGCAGAAACAACCCTGTGTAACCCCTCAAACTGTCTGTCCTCACATCTCCTGAGACAGATGCTCATTGCAACTGATCAGCCTATGGACGTTCTGTTTCTCCAATGTGTTGGTACCATGTAATCCATTGGCAGAGATTATTTTCTTACCACTATTTTGGGTTGTCTTCCACCCTGACATCAGCTTTCATGAAATCTGCAAAGCATCATTATCTGCCTCTCTTTAAAATCAGAGTGAAAGTAGAAAATGAAGTCAGACTACATCCAAAAAGAAATGGACACAAGGACAAAAGCAGCCATCCAGGATTCATTTCCTTAAAAAAGGCAAGAAAATCTTTCCCATTATACAACTGTTGATTTTTTTCACCAAGGCTTGTATTTCAATTGAAGTGATTCTCACAGAGCAAAAAAGAAAACAGGTAAAATTTGATTTGACAATGTTTCTTTTATTCCCTCTGCACTGGGTGTTCCCCCTCTGTGGTATGGCACAGCTACAGAGCTTGGCATCTGCTGCTCCTCAGAACACGTGTAGAGCCGAACCCCTTCCCAAATAAATGACCCACCCAACATGATAAAAGTAGCACTTCTATGTTGAGACAATTGCTCTCGTCTCACCACTGTCTATATGGACTTGCAAACCTGTCCCAGTAATAAAACCCACAAATGTTCTACACAGTAGAGAAAAATTCA
This sequence comes from Irena cyanogastra, assembly GCA_013397155.1. Taxonomy (NCBI): domain Eukaryota; kingdom Metazoa; phylum Chordata; class Aves; order Passeriformes; family Irenidae; genus Irena; species Irena cyanogastra. Next base: position 28,655 of record VWZV01007375.1, read on the forward strand.
TGAAATTCCTCAGGACATCCAAAACCACCACAAAGACATTCCATCATTTTCATTTCTAGTCCTTTTAAATAGGTGGTGATGAGTCATGGACTCAAGATCATTTCCTTGAATCCAGATGGCACAACTTCACCACACTTGGCAACTTCGGATCACTTCTCGTAGAGCCTGTATTCCCTCCATGGTTTTGTCCTTTAAAGCCATTGCAAGGAGAACAGGTTTGTTCCCAGCTTCCTGTGACACAAACGCCACCAGGTTTTTGGCACAAACATGAACGAGGGGCTGAAAAGCAAAGGGATACAGATGTACACTCCTACAGATGGGAGAGCCCTCCTGCAGGAGTCAGGAGAGGAAGCAACGTGGAGAATCTGTTGATCCTGGACTGAAACTGAGCTCGATGTTTGTTGAGCAGTTCCAACATGATCAGCAAAGACAAGCCATGGGACTGGGAATTTTAGAAAGCACTTTCTCAATCAGCTTAAAAGGGAAGAGTCTGGTCCCATGAGTGTGCCAGCCACCCACACCACCCTGAAACAACTTTACTGGAACTGCACTTGAATTGAGTTCAGCGCTGTCTGGAAAGCTTGGAAACTCAGTACAGAGAATCTTTCCTTCCATAATCCTCCCACCTGAACTATGGCACCAGTGTTACATTATATGAAATGCTGTGGATCCAAATGCTTTTATTTCCTTCACAGCCAGGTTGCTAAAGAAGTTTGCAATTACTTTTTTTAAAAAAAAAACTTGTTCTGAAGAGGGGATGTTCTACTGACAAGCTCTGGAAAAAAGCTGTTATTTTTGTAATTCCTAGAGACCCCCCAAATGGTGTTATATACACAGTTTTTGTATGCCTCGTGTTACAAGCATGTTGATTTTTATTTTAATAAAATAATGAAAACCAGAAATAAGTAGTGAAGCTGAAGGAGGCAAAAAGAAGGGATATAATTTTTTCCATGAGGTTTCTTACACAAGAATAGATCAGAACAGCATTGACTACTTCACTTGGAAGGCACCTACAATGACATCTAGTCCAACTGCCTGACCAATTCAGACCTCAGCTTAAAACATTATTCAGAGGATTGTCCAAATGGCTCTTAAACACTTACAGGCTCAGAGCATTGACCACCTCAAGCCTGTTCCAGTGTCTGACCACACTCTTGGTGAAGAGCTGTTTTCTCATGTCCAGTCTCAACCTCACCCAGCACAGCTTCAAATCACCCAGCTTGTCTAGGTTTTATTTGCACCCATAGTTGTGTATCTGTCAGAAGGATGATTCTGCTTGATTTTAGCTACTGTTTGAAAGCGTGAACATCCCAGAGAAGGATGTTAACAGTGACTAGCAGGAAAGCAGCAAACTAGTGAAAGTCTTTTCTTCAAGTTTAGATCAGTTAAGTCAGTTAAAATTATTTAAAAATAGTATAGAACAAAGTAAACATAGCACTTCCCATTTCCAAATAAAACACAAAATAAGTTTGGGGGTGGAGGTGGTCAGCATTAGCAGATATTAAAGCAGAGAAAGCGAAATATCTCCCAAAAAGGGAAGGCTATTGCTCAAGAGAAAGAACTCCACAAGGGGAAGTCATGGATAGAATCAGGAACTTGTGTTGCTACAACTTTTCTAGTTAAAGCTAGCAAGTAATATGTGATAGCTTCAACCCTGATGGAAAGACTCATAGCCTTGTAGCTCTGTAACTTTCCGTTTTAATGTTTGACCAGTTGATGCTTTGCGAAACACATTTGCTTCTGCTTTCTCTCTAGCTCTGTAAAATGGTCAATAAAAGCCTCATTCTGTTGAAGCAAAACAAATTAAACTTTATCAAGGGAAGGTGCTGGCAGGCACACTTGGGAGTGGGCAACTAAAGTCCATTATGGGGCTAGCATAGACGGGGGAGGATGGGAATGGGAAAACAGACTTGAAAAGAAAAACAAACTCACTGGAACAGAAACCCAAAAAGGTTATCAATGGCTGCATAGTTAATCTTACAACCTTTAAATCAACAGAGCTTTATCAAACTTTCCATAAACATGCAGAAGCAATCCATATCCTGTAGGACACAAAACAACAGATCGCCAAACCACTCACGGTTAGTTAAACTTTTATGTCCAAGAGCAGACGAGCACACATACCTTTCTGATGAGACCCTCTTTCCTCATTTTAAAATTAATCTTATCACTATTCAAACACTGCTTAACTGCTGTGATTCATCAACTCCCTGGCAACTTGCACAGCCCCACCTACTACATTTCCCCCTTATCCTTGCAGCCTCTGCGCTTCGCATCCGCTCCCACCTCACCTCATCCTTGCCCAGCAGCACCTTCGTGGTGAGCGAGGGCCTGCCCAAGTTGTCGCCGATGGTGTTGGGGTCCACGTAGACGATGGTGCCCATCTTGCCGTACTGTGTGACCACCACGAGGACCGAGTTGGAGAAGGCCGTGCACACCACCTCCGTGGGCACCCCGTGCACCACCTCCTTTCGCTGCTTGGACGTCACGATGGGACTCGCTTCCATCGCTTCCGAAAAAGAACAAAACAACAACAGTATGACAACATTAGATGAAAAACATGCGCTACAGGCTACAAAAAGAACGAATCATTCCAATAATTTGAAATACCCACGGTTAAGTTAATTTCAGTCCAAACCCGGACCTGTGACTGGGGGGGACCTCGCAGCCCCGCAGCGATGGCATCACTGCCCCCGCACGGCCCCGCTGCCTCTGACAGGGGCCCCGCCAACGAGGGTAGCTGGTACCGAGGGGAAAACCTCGAGCCCTGCTCTCCATCCCGGCTCCACCAGGCTTTTCCTGAGGGAGACATGGAGACAGCCCCCCCATCCCGCCGGGCCGCGGCCCTCACCGCCCCTACCCTTGCCAGCCCCGCCGCGCCGCCGCTCTCCGCCCAGGCCCGCCCCGCCGTGGCGGAAGCGGCGCCTTTCTTTTCCTTTCCCTTCCTTTCCCTTCCCATCCCTCCCTCCCTCCCGCAGCCGGCGGGGGGCGATGGCGCAGGGCAGCCGCTGCTCTCACGGCCTGTCCCCTCCCCTTCCCTCAGCGCCGCCGCCATTACCCGCCACTCTCGCGTGGGGGAAGGCGCCATCTCCGGCCCCCCCGCGCTCTCCTCACGGTCCCTCGGCGGCCTCGGGCAGAGCTGTCGCACCCGGTCCTTTCTCCCGGGGATGATCCCCTTTTCCCGGGGACGAACCCCTTCCTCCGGTCCTCTCTCCACGCCCGATTTCTCCCCGTTTCACGCTGGGAGGTGGGGAGGAGTCACAGGGCAGGACCCCCCCGCGCCATGAGGGGGTGGCGTGTGAGGGGACAGGTGACCCTGGGGCCCTAGAAGGGCTGTGGATATTGTTTTTCCCTCCGTTTCCCCGTGGGATACGATCTCTCCCAGTACTGGGTGTTGTTAGGCCACACTGTAAGATCCCGAGTGTGCCTTGCCATTTAAATAAAAATGGCCTATAAAAAGGGTTTGTGTAAAAGAGCCAACTTTTTACATAGGCGGACAGAGATAAGACAAGGTGAATGCTTTTAAACTCAAAGGGAAGAAATTTGTGTTGGACTCAGACTTCCCTATAAGGGTGCTGAGGCCCTGGCACAGGTTGCCCAGAGCAGCTGTGTTGCCCCATCCCTGGAAGTGTCTAAGGCCAGGTTGGACAGGGGTTGGAGCAGCCTGGAATTGTGGAAGGTGTCCCCCACAACAGGGTGAAAGAAGATGATCTTTAAGGTTCTTTCCAACCCAAACCATTCTGTGATTCTGTGAAAACAAGTCTGGTTTTGGTCATGGAAGTGGCCTTGCCATTAGGCCAGTGAGCATTGGCAGATGCCTGATAGAGCTGAACTAGGGGATAAAATAAAGACATCTGTGTGAGGAGAGTGAAGCCAAATGTGTCTGTCCTAGGTGCAAACATTAGTTTCTATTAATTATACCAAATTATTACAGTGCTAATTTTTTCCATTGAAATACTGATACTCATGAATAAAAGTTTTGTATTCTAATTTATACAAAGCCCTGAAAATTGGGATTTTCCAGAAATTTGCAACCTCCCAGACTCCTGCAATTGCTGCATATAAAATACACTCAAAACCTGCATTGCCATGTTTTAGCTCTCCTTTACCAGCATCCTCACCACATCCCAAATATCCTGGACATGGGTACAGCAACAGCTACCTGACCTGTGGGTTATCTGTTCAGGTAACATCTCTGAAGGACCTAATGAATATTTCTTTTGTTTGTTTTGCATTAAAAGTTTTACCAAAACTTGATTACAGGAGGAACACATAGACTTTGTGCTGAGAATCCTTTAAGGCACCGTTAGAGAGCAGCAGAGGTCCATGAAAAAGCTTTTAATTCAGCAGGTTATTTTTGTGGTTAATTCAAACAGAGAGACTCGATACCTTTTCGGTACTCTTTGCAGTCTGGCAAATAGTCTGTTTTCCAGCACTGAATAAACAGCATTCCTCTTTCTTGCTTACCACAATCACTCGAGGCTTTGCCTGTTTGACAGAGATAATAGCAGCTATTGTCAGTAAAACCTCCTGACTCATAAAGAAGTTTATTCCTGCTCTGCCTTCTCCGGAGAGTAACTCTACTTCAGGACACAAAGGACTAGATTCTTCTTGCCATCTTTGCCAGACTTAATTTTATTTTTTACATGACAGGGGAAGAAAGGGAGTCCACTGTAGTTCAGATTTACATGGAAACACCGTTCTTTGCTGTTTTGCATTAGTTTGGGACCAAAAAAAAGTTGTCTTTCACAGTTTCAGTCAATTGGATGTCTCATTTAGGCATGAAGCTGAGGTGGGACATAGCAAGCTGAAGTAACTGAGCACTGAATCCTCATCACTGAAAGTGAATACATTAAAGAAATGAACTACGGAGAAGATTCCTGTTGTCTGTGTGACTGAGGCAGGGGATGAGGATTTGAGAATACACACCAGGACAGGTAATGGGACCTCTCCTGTCTGCCTGTCATCTGCTTCCCAGCATTTCTGGCTGAGAAGGATCTGTATCCATACTCACACTCCTGATTTCTATAACACTTTTCCTCCATAGATCCCTGATCACATTGCAAACATTATTGCATTTAGCTTCATAAACTGTCTTTCATCATAACAGATTGTTAATATAACCCATTTTATGGTTCGAGGGAAATAAAGAATCGAGACCGACAGCAGTTTCAGAGCCATCAAATCCTCAGCTGGAGATTTCACAGGATTTCAAGACCTCTTCTTCCATTCCCATGCACTCGCTGCCAAAGAAACATAAGTCATGCATGTCACTATCTCAATTATAAGAGAAAATCAATGACTGTGCAGTCCCATACTTTGACAAGTAAAACTACTCCTAATATTGCAGCTTAATACCTTTATTATTATTTATTTCAGCAGTTTTGTTCTGGTTTTCTTTTTAAACTGCTTAAGTGCCTCTGTGAGTGTAGACTGGAAAGAGGCTGCTTTTATATTAGTTTTTGCATTTATCTGAACTGATTTTATAAGAACATATGTGTAAGACCCACAGAGCATCAGAAATGTTTCCCGCTACTCTCGAACATAGACACACAGTGTTTCAGGATACCCATTAATAATCCCTGCTCTGGGGAGTGCCTCACTATCAAAGCTGGGTTGGTTTATTAGTTTACAGGTTATTACTTCTCTAGTGTAGATTTCTCTCTTGTATCTTTTATGATGCAGAATATGGACTGTGAGCTGGAGCCTCGGGTGCAGCTGGATTCTGGGCTGCACAGCCGAGGAGAGAGGAAAGGAATTAGTTTGCTCCCTGATGCAGGAGCTGCTTGGGAATTATTCTGACCCTTGTTATAAATCAGGTACATGAAGTGGAGCAGCCTGTGAGTACATTGCTCAGGGCAGACAATATCAGAATGCTCCTCTTCCTCTTATTACTGTCACAGCAAGGTCGGGGGTGTGGGTGGTGCGGGGTTGTGTGAGGGCTCTCTCTATGGGACCATTGTAAAGGAGTAGAAGGAACAGCAGAAATTCACCTCCTGGATTTCTCCTTTCAAGCTGTCCCCACTGCATTTAATTAGTCTGGAAGAGACCGTGTTCAGAAAATAATAGTGAACAGAGGCCCTGGGGGAGGCAGGGAGAGGAGCACACCTGGGGCTGTTTAGCCCCAGCAGTCTGGTCTCCCTGGCTGGCTCTCTGCAGTCAGTGGGGAGAGGCTTTGGCCTTTGGTGCAGAGTGGAAACACAGCTTTGAACCCGACTGTCAGGAGTCACCCCTGCTGCACCTGAAGGTGGTTGGTTATCTCTGGGTTTCTGGTGCTCCTCCTGATAGAAGTATGAGCCTGCCAAACACGACCACAGCCCAGCTGCTTCTGCACATGAGCAGAAATGGGACATCAGGTGTGCAGGGGAGCCTGAGGTTGGAGTGTGAGTTGCTGAGGAGTTCAGATGTGTCCAGGATTAAGTGATACCTGAACAGCATCTCAGAGTTAAAGCTCTGAGGCTCTCCGTTGACGTGCTCATGTTTTGAAGGAAGATGAGGGGATTCTGGCTCTTTTGAGCGCTGGTCACTTTTCTGTGCTCCCTAGGATAACAAGATTATCAATTCTTATTCTGAGAGACAATTCTAAGAGGTTTGTTTTGTTCTGAAGTTGTCCCCATGGCTCTTATTGTATGGAACATCTCTTATTTCATTGATTGTGTGAGAGGAAGGCTCATCCAATCCATCAGGCATTGCAGAACCACTCCAACCTATTTTTTTGTTGATGAAACATTTTTTTTTCCCCAGTGTAGAATTCAGCCAGCAAAAAACATAGTCTTAGAAGAAAAAACAAACATAACACTTAAACCCAAATTGTTTCCTTTCTGAGTGAGCTGCACTCAGCTGCACATTTGAAATAGAAGTGCGGGATGTGCTTGCATGCCTGAGACTGTCAGGTCGTGCTATTGTTTTGGTTTCTTGCACTTGCAGCTTAGTAAGGAAGCAATAAGGGAATGTTCATTAATGTTTGTGTCAATAGTAACAGCCCACATATGAGCACTAGCAGATTTTCCTGAGAAAGCTCAATGCACAGGGTAGGATTTAAAAACATGGCAGTAAGCCAACATGCCCTGGCTGGGCCTGGAAACATCTAGGTAGCAATTTGACTGGTGCTCTGTGGAAGTTTTTTTTAGTCAGATTTAGCGACCTATAAATAGAGGAGTACTCCAGCCCTTGTAGGACTTTTTTATGCTGTGTCATTGGTGTTTTCTAAGCTGCTCTGCAGGCTGGGCAAGGAAGATTACAGATCCATGGGGCTGGGAGGAGAAAGGAGCAACATTGGTGCTGGGGGACAATTTTAGGAAAGGGTTCCTGCTGAGATTTGCAGAGCCTGGCAAGAGTGAAGCAAGTCATACCTGCAGAAGGACTTTGCTGAAAACAATTTCTGGGGTGCCTGATCTCAAACAGCAGTATTTTTCATATATTCAATACCTTGAAAACCAGCACATCTTAGATTTCTTTGCAAAAATTTCTCCAAAAATTATTTCGGCAACCGCTGAAATGAAAATGACTTTCTGGAAATGTGTGAGATACACCTCCAGAAACAGTCCAAACTACCTCAGAGAGCTAAAAGAGCTCCAGCTACCTAAAAGAGTCAGGATTACATCATGCAGTCAACCTGGTGCTGTCTGATGATAATTTTATCCTCGATATTTATCATGAGATAACAGCTGGCTGTTCTGGGCACTGTAGGCAGGGGGTATGGAACAGACAGAGTCATCATGAGGCAAGATTGAGTTTGAGTACTGTTTACATAATTTTCATTTGTCAAATAACAGCCCCTCATAGATCACAACCATGACAGCGCCTGTGGATGGTGTCATCCATCAGCAGATCTACTCTGTGAGCAGCAGGAGCTTTGTATTGCTGCAATGGCCAAAGGAATTATTTCCACGGATCAGTAAAGACAGCAGTAATTGCCTTAAAGCTCACTATAGTTTATGTAGGAGATTTTCAGGTGCTTGTGGTGATCTGTCAGATGGAAGACAACATGCAAATGTAATGGATTGTAAAAATTACTGTGGTGTAGGTTCTAAGAGTAAAACTCATACCCCTCTGCTCCTGAGAAGTGTGAAAGCGCAGAAAATAACTCCATGGGCCTTGCAGAAGTAACGAGAATGTCAGAGTATTAGTATGATGCTAGTAGTATAGTCAGTCCTATAAATCACTTAATTGTGACAGCAAATTGAATAGCATTGTTGTCTAGAATTCACCCACAGTTAAAATGATATATCTTGATGAGACAAATGCCTTCTGTGCTGCCAGTAATAAATTAGCTCCTCTTTCAAGTGAGAAAACAATTAAAAACTTGGTTGAAAAGGGCATACTTTCTCTGTGGCCACTGATCCCTCAAACTCTGGAAATAATAAAGTGGTTCTAATAGTTGTTCATTGTTACACAGTTGAAAGAGGAAAAATCCATTGCCTCATTATGTTCAAGACAGTTATGAAATTACATTGGGAATATTTGAAAATATAAGAGGCATCTAACCAAATGATTTCAACTTTGACAATGCGTCATCATTTGCAGTTCATAATGCTGCTGTTAACTTTTGGAGCTATCAGTCAGTGCACACAGTAGAAAATGAGAATAAATATTTACCTTGCATTTATATACTGCATAAATAACAGCAAAGTACACAGTAGACAAGTCATGATTCCATTTTGAGGGTTGTGTAACAAAACTTTCAGAATTACAGGAATATTCATTTTGCAACACTCAAATATGTGGAAGCATTCAGGCAGTTTACAACAAAATGGGCAACAATGCCTTGCCAATGAAACAATAACAAAATGAATTATGAATTACTTCTGAATATTAGGTGAAGATTGGCCTCATCTGATTTTTAAGTTCTTTATAGATGTCAAAGATATTGAAGATGGTGGAAATGCCTGGTGTCTGAATGCCTCTTTCACGATACATTAAATTTGTTTGCCATCTAGTCAAAATTATCATCCTGGCTGGTGCTTAAGTTTAGCACATAAAACTGAAGCCACAGTAGAGAATCCAAGTCAGACTTGGACATTGCATGGCAAGGCAGGAGAGTCATGGCAGGTGTCCTTTAGTGGGCCATAGGGACTCTCAGATTTCTGTCTTCATCTGCCTGTACTAAGCAGACTCACTGAAAAGAGTGAGATTTTAGGAGTCTAGGAGCTCTATTGAAGAACCTACCTATAATAGAAGATTGGAAATACATTTATGAAGATTATTGTGACTTGAAAGGTTTTGTGAGGCATGTGCATGTCCTGCAGGAATTTGTTTTTAGAAAAGTTTCTAATCCTGGTTATATCAATTTCAGAAAACTTGTAGAGTTTACTACATCTCCTCCTGTATCTAGAGAGTAATCAAATAAATATTTCCTCTTGGAAGCAGTTCTACTATTTCAAAGACCTGCAAAATATTGAGTCAGTAAAAGTTGAAGTTCAAAGTTAATTTTAACTGACCACATAAATTCTTTTATGAATCAACATAAAAAGAAACAAGTACTGAAGTTGTTTGTTAGTGCCATTCTAAGTAATGAACTGAAGTTTGTGATAATTTAATTGTGCTTTTGATGGACTGTACAAATGTACTCTTAGAAGAAAATACAATTATATACTGGGGAAAATGGCATTAAAATGGAGTATTGTCCCTTATTTCATAGGTGCTTATCTCCTGTTTCAGCACAAGAAACATGATAATTAAGAAAGGCAGATATGCTATCAACTTTTTAAGTTTCATCCTGGAAATGAGTTTGGAAATATTCCATGAGGAAATTAATGTCATTTTGCTACTCTCTTCTGTCTCAGTAAGAAATGCTCTGCCTAAATCCTTCCTTGCTCTGGATTTGCAATTCTTCTTCTGTATCTTTAGGTGACTCTAGACTGAGCTCATGTTTTTATTCTCAACTTCATGTGAGCCTCCTTTTCTAACTCTTTCAAGAGCATTTTGGAACTAGTTTGCCCTGAAACCCTGAGATCTGAGAACACTGGAGGATTAGGTTTAAACTTGTTAAACTGAATTAACACTCCTGCCACATGATTCTGGCCTGTGCCAGTCCTTCTAATCTTGTTCAGAGTTTAGGATAATTTGTTTAGTAGGGCTGATCAGCTGGAGGTTAATTCAATTGGACTTTGGCTATTTATTCATGCCCGGATTTGCTAAGTGTCACAGCAGACACATGAGGTCTCTGTTACAGTTATGAGATGGCTTCATTAGTGTGACAGAGAGTCCATCTGGGTGGCTTCCTTTCCTCAGTGCAGTAGCTGGCTGTCAGGGCTCTCTCCAGTGGGAAAAACTCCTTATGTGACATCTCCCTTTCATTTGTGTCACAAGTGTATTGATTAGAACTTAAAAGACACCTCTCTGTTCTGATTACTGGGATTGCTGGTAAACTTTCTCAGACATGTCAGTAGTATTCCAGCTCTGCATTTTCAGCTGATACCAGAATTTAAAAAAAAAGCATCGAAGTGTTTTAAAAGCCATTTATTATTAATTAGGTGTTTTCATGCAGGATTTTGGTCCTTCAAGGTCTACTTTCCTCCTGATAGAGGTGCTGCCAGTGATGGGTTGGAAGGTGGTCAGTCTTTTGCACTGTCCAGAATTAATTGCTCAGAAATGGAAGACAGAAAGGAAAAAGAAAGCTCCATCCTACTGAAACCTCTGGAGGAATTTAGGTTGGCAGAATGTTGTTACTCAAACTGGAATGTGGCCAGAACACCAGGATTAATGTTAGCACAAAATGCCGTTTGATTGCAGTGTTCGGATAACCTTGGATGAAAGTCTGAACTGAAAAGAGACTCTTCTAACAGAAAAGGGCTCCCTGATGTTGACTGGGACTTTGGTTCAGGGTTGACTCAGAGAATTTTTGCTCTTTGCTTCAGCAGTTTTTGAATGGGATAGCTCTTGAATGGTAACAGATCTCCCCTACACAGCCTACAGCACAGCAGATTATTTCCCAGAGAGAATTCCATGCCATAGACTGATGTCTCTTTTTAGAGATGTTTCCTGACATATCATGCAAACAGGACAAATAAGAGCTTGACAGGACTCTTGCTAGGGGAAGGTCCTAAAGATTAGAAGGCAGGACAAATGTTCAGTGTTGAGAAGGCACTGGGACAAGCTGAGCTTCTGCAGCCACATAAATGCAGAGTAGCTGTTTATGTCAGGGAGTTGCTTCTGAGCAAGGGAGACCATCATTTACCCCATTCTTATTTTATTCTCTTCTCTGGTTGTTTCTACTGTCAGTCCTCTAACACATGCTGTGGCTTGGGCTGGCAAAACCAGGTAGCTGCCAGCTAAAGCTTTGATGACTGAGAGCAGTGTTAATCAAAATTTCTTCTCTCTCTTTTTTTTTCCCAACTAAATTGTAAATCTGTGCTGAGGAACAACTATTAGCTCCAGGGACTGAGAAGTGTTCCCACATGCTTGGCCATCTTCAGAAAACTCTGTCACAGTTGCAGACCATGAAATATGGTTTCCAACAGAACAGTGTTCCCCAAACCAGCTGGGACCAACATTACAACTCAGCATTCTTTGCAAAAGTTTATTTGCTGCTGACTTGGAAGCCAGTTTAGAGCTTTGGAGAGGAGTTTCTGCTTTTCTACACAGCTACGCAACATGGATCCCACAGCATCGGCTCCCACAGAGAAGCTGGACACAGCAGACTGATGTGTGTGTAGCCATCCTTGTCCCCAAACCTGCTGCTGGAGGGGATGGCCCTTGCACTGCTCCTGGGTCCCAAATGCCTGCACAGGGGAAAGGAAGGCATCCAGGGAGGATGTTGAGGCAACTTGCCATAAATTTTGAAGGGGGCTGTATCTGCAAAAGCCAGTGTGTGTTCCCAAGGGACTGTGTCCCTGTCTGGAGGAGAAAGGGAAGTGTGCAGCTCCATCTCTAGATGTTCTCCTGACACTACAACTCCATCTTTAGGGTAAGGCAGGAGCTCCATGTAATGGGAACAATCCTTACAGGGCTGTGTGCCAGCTGCATGTGTGGATAAGCTGTATGTGAGCATGAGACTTGCTTTGCTCTTTGTTTTTGAGAGCAAAACACATTACTGCTGTTATGTGGTATGAATGTGACCTAAACTTTTTAAAGTGGAGCTATTTTCCATTCTACCCAAGCTCCACTGATGTTTTCCCTTGTTTTCCATGAGAAGACACTGATTTTCCCTTTTCCTCCAGCTCAGTCTTCCCATTCCTTTCCTGCAGCACTGAGGACTTGTATATGAGCCAAGATATGATTCCTCTAAGAATATACTTAATTTAATATTCCTTTTCCCAGACTTCATTATTTTTCATTTATAGGTTAACCAGCACCTGAGATGCTCAGTGCTTTCCCTAACTTTGTTTTGACTAGTTAAACTTTTAAATTAAACATTTTTATTCCCCTCTCCTTCAGTTTGAGGGTTATTGTATAACTCTGCATTTTAAAAAAACAGCAAATGGAGAAGTAATCACAGATATATTTTGCTGAGAAGAGATAGATGACATAAAGGATTGAACATACTATCCCACAGCTATCCCTGCATCTGACAAAACAGGCCAAGCTCATTCTTTACGTGGCTCCACCAGGGATGAACAAGCCTCAGGGGTTGTAGGGAAGACCACGTGCTGACTTTTTGTTTCATGGAGTCTCTGGAACATCGAATATGTGCTTGATCTGCAAGAGCAGGCTGAAATCTGCAATCAGCTCCATGAGTGTAATTGAATCTGAGTCAGGAGAAGTGACACCTGCATGATGAAGAAGAGCATTCATTCTGCTCTGTTCAGGTCTGTACCAGCCTACTCGTGTGGACAGAGTTCAGCATGTACTATCTTGGGCTGAGCGATCACACAATCATGCTCCAACAACCATCTCCTAGAATATACATTTCTACTATGTGCTGGATATCTCTGCTTGCTGACAACTGCATGAGCACACCCCCTCTTATCTACGTATCTGCTCTGCACATGCACAGCAGCAAACAGCAGCACATTGGGCTTACCAGTATGAATGGGGCAAAACGTGTCGTGTGACCTTCATGTGGGGCTGCCTTTCCTTCTGAAAGATCACTGCTGTCTTGGGGACATCAGTGTCAGTCCAATGAGTCTAATGAGTTATTGCAGGCAAATGTGATACGGCTGTGCAGGGTCTGTGCAGGTGTGCATCTACACACCTGCTCCCCATGCCCAACATTAATAACAAGATTTGGTACAAAAGAGTAAAAGTCTCAAAGACAGGACATGAAGAGAGAAGGAGAGACCAATGCATGTCACCAATGCCTTAAAAGGAAGCGTAAGAGGAGAAAATTCCTAGGTGATCTCTTCATGTTATCACCAGGAATGATCCTTTTGGGAATGGTGCAATGAAGCACTTTTGAGAAAATGTTGTTAAAAGAATTTTTGTTGGAAATGTTATTTCGACACATTGGGCCATATTGTTTTGATCACTCCCTTTTCAAAAGTAACTTTTAGGTTACAGTGTTCTGCTTTGATGATTTTTCAAACAAAGTTGCAGTCATTTCACTTCATGTCGATTTTTTTATCCACATTTTATCTTACATGGGAAAAGTGAGCAAAAGAAAACATTTGATTGACCCAAACTACCTGCAGGACATGCTGTTTTTGTGAAAACCTTTAAAATATTTCTTCCTTTTTCCCTGTTTGGGTGAAAATCTTATGTCTCACATTTTGAAGAAAGGACAACACATGAGGACGTGTGGTACCTAGACCAAGGTGCTAAACCAGGACTGGTACTGAATCACTCTCTGGTGCATCTGAATGCAGATGGGTTTTGTACTTATCTACACAGTGATCCCATGTTTCAGTTGTGCCACCATGTGAGCACTGTCCCTGGGGAAAGCTGGGCTCAGTGCTGGACAGGAGGGCTTTTGGGACCATGTGCTGCAGACTTACACCCTCTGAAACACAGCCCATGGCTCCTTGGGGGGATCACCAGCGGGATTAGCCCTCAAGGAGGGTACTCGGGTGCCCTTGATGGGTGACTTAAATGGAGAAAGCAGCACATCTTGCTGGGGAGAAAGAACAGCCTTGGCAGGTGGCCTTGGTGCAAGACAAGTGCATGGCAGTCCTCCTTTGGAGGAGGGAAATGTGATGTGGTGACAAGTATAAGGGTTAGACCCACTCCAGCCCCTTTGGATTTCCACTCAAGGCTGGAGTTCCATGTTCCTTCCGTATATAAAATAGGAAACACCCAGTGTTTCTCCATACTTTGAGTAATTCTTACCCAAATCCCCTGTGTATGCATGTGTAAAATCAGTTACTGAAAGCAAGAGAACAAAACTACTATGAAAGTAAGCAAGATCCTCCAGAGAGAGGGATGCAAAATATGTGTCCAATAAAACTTTTCTGATGATATCCATAAATACAGAACTGAAGTGTTGGCCCTGCTGTCCTCTTCAGTACCATTCAACCAGAAATGTGTAACTCACATCCTGAGTCATCCCCAAGGAGAGCAATAGATGTTACACACTGGAAATAGTTTAATTTCTAACTGGTCCAAGCACAGTTCATCCCTCTTTCATCAGGCAAGAGGAAGATGAAGAATTTTAATATCTCCTGGTGAGATCATGGGACCTCTGAGTCTCCAGGCTTATTCAATGCAGTCAGTGCATTTTGCCAGTTCCATGCAGGAAACTGCAGGTGTGGGAGAAGCTGGGCTCCCAGACTCCCCTGCAAGGGCAGGAGAGTGATGATGGTTGTGTACAAAGTTGGACTTTTCTGTTTGCTCTGTGCAGGACCACGAGATCTCCATTTTCAGATGAGGGAGACTCATTTTTAGGCTCATGACTTTATAGCAAAGAACCCAAATGACTTTATTTCCAGAGACAGGGATGATGGATTCCCACTTAAATAAACAGGTCTCTAGGGAGATGTGTTTGGTGGGATCTAACACTTCATTTACCCTGGGAGATTGTAGCTTGCTACATCCATTCCTTGCTTAGTTCCAGCCTGTCAACTGAGGTAGGGAGCTCACAGCCTCTACTGTGCCCTCCAAAATAGTTGTCCCAGCATACTGGGAGGGTTGGCTCCCAGGAATCTGCCCTCACCCCACTCTGATGCCCTGTATATAAGTTTCCCTGGGAATAACTGACTGATGGCTGCAATTACAGGATGATATCTTCGGAACAGATCCAGCCCCCTCTATAGTAGAGTCAAAGGGCAAGAAAGATCTTTCAGACATCTTACAGCTGTGAGGTGGCTTTGCTTTGAAGGTAAACAAGAAATACATTTTCAGAGCACTTGGAATCCACAAGTGAAAAGGGAAAAAAAATATGAGGAAATCAAATGGCTGAATTACTAACTCATCAGAGGCCAGTAGAGATCGTGGTAGCACAAGCTACATTATATTGTCAATTTGTATTGTACATTGGGAACAACAACAATCATGTTATTTTGAAATTAAGAGTAACCTGGAGGGGGAAAATAAACTAACAGTATACCACATAGTTGAGAGGGAGAGAGAATTTGTACTTGGCAATAATCAATACTCATGTATGTCTTCTAATTGAGTCAGCCCAGTCTTCCTCCGGGATGTGACAGTGACAACTGAACTCCTCTTACCCTTTGATGGATTTGGTTGTGCTGCAACTGTAAATAGACAGTGCACCAGAAATGGCTTTGGTTTGTCCTCAGCATCTGAGCACCAACTCTGCTGGGTCCCAAATATCAATCAGCCAGGCAGGACAGGGGCACTGATGCTGTCTTGCCTGGGACAGTTGGGGGTCACAACCAAGGACGTATCACCCATCTATCTCCTCATGTCCTCAGCATTCATCTGAAATCATATAGAACAAGCATCTTCTAAAGAATCAAATGATCAGTTCTGTTGGCTTTCTCAACAATTTGATCCTTGTCCTGCCTCCTAAAATATTTTAAAAATACTCTGCTGCCAGAGGCACTGAGTGGGTTGGTTGATCAGTGTGACCCAGTGCTTGGGGATCCACAGCTGAAGTGTGTATTGTTCCTTTGGAATCTGAGGTCCTTGCTTATGTGTGCAAATCTGCAGTGGTTGTTGGATTCATGATGGAAATAATTGCAAGGACTCAGGGCTGTCATCTGGCACGTGGCCAGGGCAGACCCCAGGCGCCCTTTTCTCACATCTCCACGCCTTGGCACTTCCTAACTTGTATTACTTCCTCTGTCCCTCTGCTGTGGCTGGAGGCACATCCAGTTCAAATGAAAGGCTTCCCTTTTCCCTCTTGAAATTGCTGCTTGCATTGCCGACTCAAGCTCTTCACTTGGTTTGCACTGGGGGATGAGTCAAAGCCCTGGCCTATTCATATTTCACATCATGTGCACATTAATTGGTGCTTTACAACCCAGGAACTTCCTAAGGAAGCACAGATTTGGTCTCTTAACAATTTTACTACAAACATATTTCGCCCCCTTCCTTTTCCCTCTTTGTCATAGATAAGATTCATTTTTTTCTGGACATGAATCCATTGCCTGAAGTTTCTCAAATCTCTGCTCTGGGACAGTGAATTCTTATCTGTGAGGCAGAGTGGGAAAGGAAAAGTAGTACATGAGGGGAACTGTGACTCATGCAGAAATTGAAATGATGAAGCAGATGCTGCTATTACAAAGACCCAGAGGTGTTCAAAGACCTACTGGTGGAAAGGCAAAAGCCTGGGCTTTTCAGTCTTGAAAGCTTCTGCATATTGAAGCTTTGAGCACCAGATGAGGGTTGCAGACTCGGGAGCTCTCTGCTTGCCTGCTAAGTCCTTTCCATGTCAGCAGCAGTGCAGCAGAGCCGAGAGCTCGACTGCAGGCAGTGTACAGCTGATTTAACATCTGATTTAAGCCTGATCAATAGAAGATCTGTTGAAACTTGAAATGGTGCTGCCTTCTTGTCTGCAAGAGAAACTTTAATTTATTTTTTTTTTTCCTCTGAAGGGGCTGAATCTGAATGAAAGAAAATAAGGAGAAAACATGCCTGATTTTTCTATTTCAATGAATGAGCTGAAGGAGGCACCTATGTGTCTGTCACCCTGAAAAGCTCCTTGTTTTGATGGAGCCTTAATGGATTTTTCAAAAGACTCTTTGAGTGCCTCGCCCAGCTCTATTGGAAATAGTTCTGTTTTGAAGCTGGAACCTTGCCATGTCTATTTATATTCAATATTGCCTTCAAAAATAGCATCACTTCTATCTTTTCCCAATATGCAGGGCAGCGTTAGTACATAGGATGATGAGCTGGCCTTGCCTCCCCTGTGCTAGGGAAAATGCTTCAGGGAAACCCAGACAAGCTCCTCTTCTCAAGGATGGGTGAAATTCTCAAATTCCTTTGCCACACAGATAGCATTTTAGACATCGCAGAAGGGAGAAAAGACCTGTAGACTAACAGAAAAGAAAAGTTTACAGCTCTCGACATGGAGACTCCCCAGAATCCCAAAGTTATCTACTCCAGATCCTGTAAACAGTCCTGCGTGTCTAACCTGATTTGCTCTCACAGCAATTTAAACCTGTGTTATCTTGTCCTGTCTGCTGCAGCTGTGCAGGACAGACTGTTCCCTTCCTCAGAAGGTTATCTTTTAAAGGCCTTAGGACTGGATAGTTAAGCTGAGGGGGAGACAAGGTTAACATCTCTTCTCTGCTACTTGTTAAGCTATGCAAGGAGAGGAACCATCCCTCATTTGGAGCTGCAGGAGAGACCATTACCCTGTAACTGCCATTATCCCAGTTCCTTTCTGGAAGAAAAGCCATGCCTCTGCTCATTCTCACTCTGGATGTGAGCAGTTTGTGCCTCCTGCTGAAAAGCAGTGCCTCGCTGTTGTCCCCCATTTGCATTTCACCTCAGTATTTGGGGCCGTTTCATCCAACTTGTCTAAATCATTTTGAATTCTAACCTTGTCCCCAAAGTGTCCTTGCCATCCCTCTCCAATCACTCTTGTCTGCATGCATACTAACCCTGCTCCTTCATCCTTCACTGTGTCTTCCATTCAAACAAAACGGAGCAAACACAGGAGAAGGTGCAGCCCAGCTGCCCATACAGTCTGAGAGCCATTGGATGCAGCAGACCTGCAGGGGTCTGCCATCCCATTTTGTGCATGCTTGGGGCCACAGCCCTTTCACTGCATGCTCGGTGGTTTCAGGGGCACTAGAACAACAGGACAGAGTCTTGTCACCCCACAATTTGGCTGTGACGCAGCATCATTACATCATGTGGCTGTGGAGGTGGCAAGGCAAGCAGAGGGCAGTTTCCCAGGAAGACCTCCTCTCCTCTGTAGCAGTTGGCTGCAGGATGAGAAAGGTGCCCAGTCATGTTGTGACTCCTGAGAAATCCATTATCAAAAGCCTTTTTTCCCTTTGAAGTATCCTCAGCTTGGTGAGCGTGCAGCCTTATCTTTCTCTGTGCCAAATTCTCCTTAATGAGGTTTATCCAGCTTTGCCAGCATGGCTTAACATTGTCCATCCAGTCCGGCCAGAAAGGATCCTTTATTTTGCTAACATAATTAAAAGCAATAAGCGGCCCATGGTGTGCAGTGATAATGGTATTGATTCTGTAATGCCCCGCAGACAGAGCTTGGGATTTAGAGAAAGTTTCATTCTGTGTGCAACGTTAGCAATTTCCCCAGCTCCCTTCCTGAACAATTTCTCTTCCTATTTCACATCCTATGCTGGAATTTTGCCTCATGCCGTTTACATTAAAAATGCATTATACATGTGTTGAAAACATTGAGTTCTATGTTGCTGGCAAGGAAGGATGCTGTTGTGTTTAAGAAGCACTCTCTTATATTATTATCACTTTTGTTTAATTTAGTAGGATTATTTTCTCTAATTCCAAAGCTAGGAAAAGACTCCTGTAAATATTCTTCCCACTAGCCAATTTTCATATCATCCAAACCCATGTATAAGCTGACTTGCTTATGAAATGCCACATCACCAATGCTGATTAAAATGCTGATTTCCCTCTGTTAGCTTTCTCCTGTGCTTTGGATCAAAAATATACAAAGAAAAGGTAATGTCATTTAAAGGAGCTCTAAAGGGCTTGCTGCAGCACAGCAGAGCTAGGATTTATGCTAGCAACAGAGCAGTGCTAGGCTGGGGAGAGATTGAGGTTTCTAAACTCCACAGAAGAGTCACATGGACTAGGAAGAGTGAGGTTGAGCAACTCTGCACCTGTAGGGACTGGTTGTTCAAATGCACTTTACCATCCTCCATAAATAAGCCTCAGAGGGATTTTCTATGGGTCTCACTGCTGTCATTGCTAAGCACCTTACTGTACAAACAGAGTGTGTCAGGGAGGGGAGTGAAACCCCTATCTCTGAGCCCCAGAGCTTTAACCACATGGACATTTCTAGTCTTTGTAATATAACTGGTAAACTAGAAGCCTAAAATGAGATGTAATGAGGGGGAATATGACAGAAATGGTGAGTGTGGGTTGGAATCAGAGCACTCAAGGGAAATGAGGTATGAGGAGAAGAGAAGAGAAGAGAAGAGAAAAGAGAAGAGAAGAGAAGAGAAGAGAAGAGAAGAGAAGAGAAGAGAAGAGAAGAGAAGAGAAGAGAAGAGAAGA
>VWZV01007375.1:48265-70937 GCA_013397155.1 Irena cyanogastra
AAGGAAGGAAGGAAGGAAGGAAGGAAGGAAGGAAGGAAGGAAGGAAGGAAGGAAGGAAGGAAGGAAGGAAGGAAAAGGTCCTGTGGCAGGTGATGTATGACTTGGAGGTTCTGTGTGTAAGATCCAGGATCTGTTTGCATTGTCCAGCACAGGGGACACTACAGATGAAGCCCAGATTGGGGCATGTCAATAAAGGACCAGCATGGGAAGTGGCAGAGAGGAGTTACAGGACAAAAGATTAAGGGAATTAAATCTGTAGAGGAAAGCAGGAGATATTTAGAGGATATTTAGGAGATATTAAGATATAAGGGTGTAAGGAGCCCTGCCTGAAGGAAAGAAATACATGATTTTGCTTAATTAGTGACTGACAAAACTGTACCTTGTGGCCATGAGCTGCAACAGAAAAGAAATCCATTTACATAACTGAAACCCAGTTTTCAGCAGTGGGACTGGCTGGGGTTTGGGCCCTGCAGTTGAATTGGGCAGCAGATCACTCAGGGCACAGCCCACGTGTCCCCAGTGCAGGCAGAGGGGGCTGTGGCAGTGGCTGGCGGATGCTGTGGGTACGATGTGTGTTTGTTCCCACATTTTGACAGGCAGTGGAGGATTGGATGCCAGCATGAGGAAACCTCTCAGGGGGCAAAGTGGCAGCTGTTCAATGGCAGCTGGCAAGAGCACGTTGGGAAGCCCAGCAGAGCCACGTGTCTGCACAGGTGAGCTGGGACAGAGCTGCCACATGTCTGAGGCTGGCCAGTGCTGAACAGATCCTGGGTCTTACACACAAAACCTCCAAGTNTCTCATTCCAAACCCATCACATCCAGCAGCACGAGGCCATCAGAGACCAGCACGAGCTGTTGGTGATCCCTCAGCCTTCAGGAACACAATAACATGTCTGTTAGAGCTTCTTAAGCATTCACCAGGTTACTGCTTTATCCTTGAGGGAAATAACCTTGTGCTAAACAGTTTGATTGTCTAGTGCTAATATAACAGGAGGAAACCTACTAAATGTTTGCTTAGAAGGTCCTTTGGGTTTGGAATAGCTTACCTTTTTCTTTCCTTTTCCGCTTTCCCTTCCCTTTTTCTTTCTTTTCTTTTTTCCCCCTCCCTTTCCACCCTTCCTTTCCATTTATTTCCCCTTTCTTCCTTTCACCCCAGACCAGAAATGAGCAACAGCAATGAAATTAGCTCCCTTGGACAGAGCATGGTGCTAATAACACCAAGGCTGGGGGTTTGATCCCTATATGGGCTATTCACTTAGGAGCTGGACTCCGTGATCCTTGTGAGTTCCTTCCAACTCCATCATTTCTGTGATTCTGAAATGAAAGCAGGGAAGCCAGACCTGTGTTCTGTTTCCCTGCTCTCCCAAAGGCTGGCTGTCCCTCATGTCTCCCTCAGAAAAAATCCCTACCAAACATTTGAGGAGTTCTCCTGCATTTGTGCGACGATCTCTCTCTTCTTCTCCTTGCTTGAGAAACCTCCACAGCAGGACTGTCCTGGATTGCTTCCCCCTCTCTGTGCAGCAGCAGCTGGCCAAGAAAAGCTGGCTGAGACCACCAGGCTCCTGAGGCCAGGCTCTGCAAAGACAAAGACATCCCATCCAGATGATGTGTTGGCCAAGGTAACACCTGGCCCAGCTGTGGCTGATCTCTCCCTCACTTCACCAGAGGTTTCCCTGTCACGGTAGCACATGGCACTTCAAGGGGAGAGCCTCAGGGCATCTCCTCTCCTGGCACTGCTGAGACACTGGTGGCCTGTCAGAAACAGCAGGAGAGGGACACAGTGGGCTCTAGAGTGCATCTCCCATGCAGATGTGACTCTGAGTGTTTGCTATTAATTTTAAAAGGAGAAAAGAACAAGAAGCCTGTTCATTCATCACCTGGGTGAAACATCTCATGGAGAAGCACTGTGTTGGCAACGTCTCTTTCCCCTAGGAGCTGGAGACAGGCAGTTTTGAGGCCCATACAGCTGTTAAAGCAAGCCCTTGCCCTGCTAACAGCAATACCAGGAGGCACTTTCCTCCTGCAGATGTGTTTGGGCATTGGGCATATGGAGTAATTCTCTCCAAGGAATGAGGAGTGTGAGCAAGGCCCTCACAGCACTGAAGTGAAGGTGTTTGTGAGCTTATAGGCTGTGACAGAAACCAGTGCAATCCATGCTGGGAAAATGTCACTGCAGAGAGCACAGATCATTCTATAAGGTGATGGCCTGGCTGTTGAAGTGGCTTTGTAAAGAGATGATTCCCCAGATGAACTAATCTTCTGTGTCCCTGATTGTCCATGGTCTTTGCACATCTTCCAGGGTGGTGAGAGATGCCTGTTGACCCTCTGCAATTAGTACCCTGGCTTAATTGACTTCAGCATTCTCCCAGGTTCCTCAGAGATGAATGGCTCCATCTGCTCAGCCAGGACAAAGGTGGCTCTCCCCAGGATGCAGTTACAGATGAGAAGCAGATGTGGGACAAACCTCACACTCTTAGCACATGTGAGGGAGAGCTTTAAGGCTGCTGCCAAGGGGTGAGAGGCCCCTGGCACCATGCCATGGCCATGGCCTGCACTGCATTGATCCCAGTCATGCTGTCTGCTCTGGCAGGGATGTGGGGGGATGCTGTGCCAGCCTCTCTGACAGCAGCATTTTTGAGTTTTGGAGGGAAAAGGCACTGGAGCTCACTCTCTGCTTGCATAACTGCATCCTTCACATCTCAGTGCCTTGGTGGGGTCTGGGCAGGCGCACGTGAGCTGCGTTTGCTGCTGGAGCCTTGAGGGGAACCAGGAACATCCATGCATGTAAAGCCATCAGCTCCAGAGTGAAACCTCTGCCTGACCCAGTAATCATTGGCAGGGATGAGCAGAGAAACCACTCCTGACAGGCTTTGCCAACCTGGCTTTTTGCAAGGGATTCGTTTAGAGACCTTAAAAACCCAACGACTGGGCTCTGGCTTCAAATAAATCATTCTCCTGCCTTTGCTGTCATTAGGGGATGTAATGAAGCCACCCCCCAGGTGCTGAGTCTCATTTAATCCTGTGTAAATCTGCTAACATTCTATGCTTCAGATCCCCAGATTGTTCTGTCCCATTCCCTGGTTTGGGCAACAAGGACACAACTCTGCATCTTGCCGAAGGCCCTGAGATGCTGCTTGGTTTTTTTAAGGTTGGCTTTGTGCCTGCTTAGGAGCCTGACCTTGCAGGAGGAGGTCTGCCAAGAAGATCTTCAGCCACTGCTTCTCCAAATGCCACACACACAGCCTGGCTGGGACTGAAGGAGGGACAGCAGGGCTGGGAAGAGATACTGACTCCAGACCATCTGCCTGACACCAAGGAAATGTGCTCCTGCCCACCATGCAGACAAAAGTGTTTCTCCTGTGCAGAGGTTGTGACGTGCCTCGGGCCTTGGCCCATTCCCTGGAGATCCCCTTCAGGGCAATTGCTGAGAAAGCTGTGGGGCACAGCAGTCAGTGTCACCCTTGGCATGGGCACAGTGACACCCAATGGAGCTGCTCTGTGTTGGCATCCTGTGGCCCATGTAACCTGTCAGGGTGTCCCAGTGTTTCAGGGTTTCCCGCTTTCCCTGAGCACAGAAGTTGCTCAGTTTGGCCTCAGATGTCTCAGCTCTTGTCACTCAATTCCACAGACCACGTCAGCATTCAGCACCCGTGCTGCTGACTGGCTGCTGTAGGTTGGTGTTCACTGTAAGAGCTTCTCCAGCAAGCCCAGGGTTGCTGGAAGCAGCAGAGCTCTTGGCTCTCATTCTGCTCTCTCCCTGAAACCAAGGGACTTAACTTCAAAAGAAGCAGGCTTGGGGTTTGCTGGGGAGAACGCAGCAGGAACATGTCCTGGGAGCAGGTTCTTTAGCTGCTGAACCTCTCGTCCTAGTGCTGCTCCTTCCAGGTGCAGTGGCAGCAAGGAGAGCCCTGCAGACAGCCCCGATTGCTCCAGCCTGTCCCCCTCTAACAGCCTTGAGCAGCAACAGGACGGGGCATGCTCATGCACAGTCCCCCTTGAGAACTAAGCCAACCAGCCACTGGATGTCATTATTGCTCCAAACCAATACATTGAAGAATCTGTTCCAGACCTCCAAAAAAATGTGAGTTATCAGTACTTAAAATGTGCTTCCCGAGGACACAAATCTGTTCACCTCTTCTCCTGCAGCCCTTGTGTTCCCTGGCACACCTTTGCATGCCCCGGGACAGAGTGCCTGGGGCTTGGCACGGGGAGGAGACAATCCTGGGTGACCTCTCTGCCCTTCCCGGGAGCTCCTGCGCTACCTCCTCATCTGCGGGGATGACATCACGGCTGTTTCTGTAGCAACAGAAAGGGACACCGAAATTCCTGAGCGGGATTGAGCAGGAGGGAGATGTTCCCCCAGCAGTGTCCTGTGGCTGCCCCTGCCAGAGACCTGGGCTGGAGAGCAGAGCTGGCAAGTCAGAGGGCTTTTGGCTGGTATCTGATCCAATAAATCAGGGGGAAAAATTTTGGTTCAGTTTTCCCCTGATTTGTCTTTCAGCTGGGGACCCCAGCTGTCTCACTAGACCTGAATTGAAATATTTTGCTTTAGGTTATTTGACCTGACACACACTTTTCCTGCCTGCTCCCTGCTTCACTTTAAAAATGAGGTCTGATCTTAAAGAAAACTGTCCTTTGAAACCACAGTTAGAAATTTCATTTATAGAGGGCAACATCTTTCTTCTGCTTTTTTCCCCCAGAGATTTTCATTGCAGTTTTCCCAAATTCAGCCTGATTTCAGCAACGATTTTGAATTCTTGGATTGTCCATTTCCTGGCTGGTTTGATATTTACTGAGAACATTTTACATGTGCCTGGTTCAATGTGAGAGCTGATGGAAGTAGGGGATCAGGGGTTCAGGTGATGCCTGACCCTCCTCTCCCCAAGCTACTCACAAGTCCTCTCCCAGCACTCCCAGTGTAGCTGTGCCATCACAGCCTCCTGTGAGCTCTGGGACAGACTTTTCCTGATGTACTGGGAAGTCTTGGGCATCCCATGTGGTGTGTGTATGGCCAAGACTCTATGGGGGAGTGGAGAACAGCTGCAGAGGAGGGCTGGTGTTTGCACCGCAGTGCAGCACCGAGAGGAGTGGACAATCCCTGGGGAAATCCTGGCACGAGGCTTGCTGGGGAGAGCTTCCATAGAGCCTCACTGATCTCTTCTCTTTCATCTTTATGTGCCTGCTTCTAAGTTGCTCTATTTCAGTTATATCCCTTTCATTGGCTTTTCTTCTTCCACCACAGCTGTAAAACAAGCCAGGGAAACATCAACTGCTGCAAGCCTGATGTGAAGAAATAATCCTGAAACAGCAGAGCAGGATGTATGTCGGCTTTGCCTCATCTCTAGCACTACCTCGGGTCCCACAAACAGCTCTGGCCAGCAGCAGCAGCATCTGCTCCCACTGCAAACCATTGCAAGCAGCTGCAGCCCAAGGGAAAAGAAACCAGCAGTCTGCTCAGCCTTAAACTCTGTAGAGAAGAGCTTGGGACAGGCCTTGGGTGTGTGTGAGCAGAAAAGAAGTTTTCTCAGCCTCATAAAAGCTCTCAGCATATGCCTGCACTCCCTGCTTGTTTTGACTCGTGTGGGAATCTTTGCAATCAAAGTGATATGACAATTCCAATCACTGCTGATCGCTTTAGGCAGGTGTAATTCAAGCTCTGGCTGCAGACGGCTGTCATTTAATTAACAAGGAAAGAGCCAAAATTCTGTGTAAGACTGGGGAAGGCAAAGAGAAGAGCCTGAGGGAGACTTGTGATAATAGAGAGCGGAGGATGCCAGCAGACTTACTCAGAGTTTATCTGTCCCCACAACCAGGTAACACTGACATTCCCTGCATCACAGGCAGCAAGGTGTGCAAGGCCAGCTGTGGTAGGCAGCACAGTTTTGCACTTACTTCAGTCCAAGTCGTGGGCAATGACTTGAGGACAACACCAAGGGTAACAAGTCTTGGTAGTGTTACCAGTTCTAGGAACTCACAGGCTCTGAACACTTTTTTTCTCTTGCTGTTTCACTGCTTTGATTTCATTCCTGGCTCAAGCAGTTCTTGCTCTCAGCCCTCTGGGGCCAAGCTCAGCTGGGTACAAATTGCTGCAGTTCTCTTTGGCCACTGGACTGGTGCTGGCCCTCCAACAGTGCAGAATTTGTCCCTGTCCTGCTCCCTTTGTAGCTGCTGACTTGCCAGGGGTGATATTTCTTTGCAGTGGCTGTGTACCTTGTGTGCCTCTGCTTTTCACGTTTCCGACCCAGATTTCAATTTTCTACACCTAAAATGAAATTAATAGGTCCTGTTACTGCAGCAGGGGAAGTGGTGGGCAGTGGAGGAAGTGCTTCAGTCCTGCTTATCTTGGGCAAATGGAACGTGTTTTGAAACACTTTTCAATAACTCACATCCTGATAGTGCAATGCTTCACCTTCTGCAGCACCTGGAGCAGATGGAGCTGTGGGATGGGGTCACACATCCACCCCCATCCCAGCAGGGTGGGGATGCTGGTCCCACGTTCAGCCAGGAGCACGGGTCACTGGAGCAGTGACCCCCCTTTGGGGGCCTCAAGTGAGGGACCAAGGGAAAGACCTCCTGTGCTGGGCAGTGTTGAGCTGATGGAGGGATTTCCAGCTGTAGAGATGGCAGGAAATGTCACTCACTTGTCCCTTGGGCCATGGGAGTGCCTGTGTGCATTGGTACAACCTTGCATTTGCATGGCCCAGAGAATGCATCATGCTGGACCTAATCCAGCTCAACAAAACCACCCTTGTTGTCCCACTTGGTGCTGTGGCTTCTGGTTTGACATCCCTGAGCTATGGAGATGGCAGGGACTTGTAGTCTTTTAATTTACTTCTGTCTTATCAAATGGCTGCAATCCTAAGAACCAAGTTTTGGAGAGGAGGGAGATGAAAATCCAGAGGAAATTGCTGGCTTCCTGCAGTGCTGACTCTGAGCTGTTTGATATTCTCTCTTTTTTAAGGTTTGCTTGTTTTAAAGCAACATTAATTGGAAAGATGCTGGAGTGTCAAATAGAAACCACTCCCTGAATAACCTCGCTAATGAGCATGTTATTAAAGCAGGGTTAGGAGCTCCCTAGAGGGCTCTCTCTGGATAGGATTAAATTAAAAAAAAAATCATCTAAACTAGAGAGAAAATCTCTGTTAGTCTGCAGTGATGAATATAGAAAAGTCCAATGAAAAATGGCTTTGAAAGGTTTAAGTGTATGTCTTCCTATCTAGGACTAGACTTCTCCATCCCTCAGGGCTCAGTCAGGCAGGGAAGAAGTTTTTAATGAAGCAGAGGGCGTAGGAGTTGCAGCTCAGAGCCTGACAAGCCCACTCTCCATGTGGCCACTTCCCCATGCCCCTGGCACTTGCCCATGTGGATCAACAGGGGCAGTCCCTGCAGGCCACCGGGGTGGACAGCATCTCCGCCCAAACAATGTGGCTGGTGGGAGGCAAGGGCCAGCAGAGGTGGGGATGCTGAGAGCCTGTGCCAGGAGATGAGAGAGTGCCTGTCCTCTCTGCAAGGTGTCTCTTTTATCTGACTCCACTGGAGTGGTTTCCTGATAAAGCCTCGTGGTGCTCTGACCACTGTGACCCTTCTAAGTGCTGGCACCTCCAGCTCCCTCTTCATCTGCCTCTCCCATGGGTCTGGAGCCATCTCTGAGAGCAAGGACACAGCAGCAGCTCTGGAGCAGATGTGGCTGTGGGATGGGGTCACATATCCCCCCTCTGACAGTCCCACATTCAGCCAGGAGCACTGGTCACTGGAGCAGTGACCTCCCTTCAGGGAGGGATAGTGGAGGAGTGGTTTCATGGTTCCCAGTCCCTTCCCTCCTGCTGGAAAGCATGTGGGAGGATTTAGGACAGGAAAACTGTTCTCATACCATCTGAAGACAGGCATGAAATGCTTTAGCAAAGCTTCCCTGCAGGCAACAGCGACTTCCAGAGCAATTCCAGCTTTTTTGTGGCTTGGCCTTCCTGTGAATGGTGGGCAGGTCACCCCTGCCCCAGCTGCAGCGGGGGGCTGCCTGGGGAGCTGATTTACTGCACCTGCAGACAAGGAGCTTCACAGCTTAAGACCATTCTTTGCCTGCATTACCATGGAGCACAATTTCAGGGGAGCTTGGCTGCCTGGGCTGTTCCTGCCCAGATATTTGGGCTTTGCAGGCAGGAGCATCCCTTTGGAGAGGATTTTGTCCGTGTGCAGAAGGAAATGTATTGCCTTTGCAAAGCACTGTCTGACAGGCTAATGCAAAACATGCCAGCACCAAGCTGTGACTCGAAACAAAGAGAGGGAAAACAGGGTATTTTTATTTTCTCTGCTGCTGCACTCAGTTGGAGTTTTTTCTTTCTTCTTCTTTTTTTTGTTGGTTTTTTTTTTCCCTTTGCCTGAGACAGGTATTTGGATTCTCTGTGCTCCCCAAACTCTTCCCTGGGCTGTCTCCAGCAATCAGACAGAGTGACAGCTCTGAAACTCTCCAAGTTAACAAGTTCAAGTGCTGATGATTAACTAGATTCACAAAGTTGATTGGAAAAAAATAGGGATATAAATAAATATTCCTGGAGATATTCCACCCCCTGTAGTCATGAACTTTGAATAATTGGAGGGAATTATGCTGAGTACTAATCAAAAGGGTTGTTTTTTTTTTTAATTTGCTAATTACTGCTGGGTTTCATCAGTGTCAGACTCTAATCATCTCAAGACATGTTAATTGACCCTTGGGAGTTGTTTATCTGATGCAGAAAGTTTTAGATGGGGTCATACAAAGAAATGCAATCATTGAGGTTACTTCTTGCCTGCCACTCAGCTGGAGAGAAGAGTTAAAAAGTCTTTGGGCCATGAGGAGGTGTGCGCTGACCTTCCCATGGGCTGGGCTCTGGAATGGCTCCTTGTGGATACTGTGGCATCCTCCATCCATTGGGGACCTTCTTTTTCTTGTGTCTCACGCTTCAGTGTCCTCCCTGCAGGCCTCCTGGTTTTTTACACGCACACACAGAGTAATTCTGGTGATCCACATGCAGTGAGTGCTAACAGTGACATCCCTCTGGCACGTGGCAATGCTGCAAGGCTGCTCTTTTCCATGGCAAGGTCTGCTGGGACAGGTTTGTGGTGCTCCAGGAGCAGGCTGAGGTTCCTGCTAAGGAGTGCAGGCACTGCTGTGGAAGGATGTATGCAAAGAGGAAGGTTTTGGGGTGTTTTCTAACTAAATTCAGATACAGACCTTTAAATCCCCACATTGCTTCCACCTCCTGAGAAGGCAGTGACCAGCAGCAGGCTGTCACTGTGACCACAGAGGGCTTCAGTCTGTCCCTAAGAGCACCTATGTGGTCCCCTCCTCCCTGAGAGACAAGGCTGCTGAGGTGCACACTTCAGGGTTGGGTCACCTTTGCAAGCTGTGTGGGTGCAGAGCTGTCTCCTCCCTAAGCTGTGTCCTTTATTCCATCATTACCCCAAAACTGACTTCTGGGCAGTTTCACAGTCTGGCTGCCTCACCTGTCTCATGTCCTATTAATTAAACCAGAGGAGGTGGGAATTAGTGGGATTAAAGGTGGGGGTGGTGAGGAGCAGGGCAGCACTAAGCAAAAGGCTGACCAGGTTTTGTCAAGAGCAGGTTTCAGGAATGCCAATGTTTTCATCATTTAATGTTTTAATTAGTGACCTTGGTATAAAAATTAGTCTTATGCTAATGAAATGCTCTAGAGATGCAATGCTGTGAAATATCCTCAATAGAGAGGCACATAATGTCACACCAGAAGACCTGGGTGATCTCGACATGAGTAGAGGTGATTAAATTTAAGAGTGCCAGCAGTGCAAGGTCGCTCACATAAGGGCAGATGAGGAGAACTTCTGCTACCAGCTGGGGACTGAGCAGCAGCTCAGGAAAAATGCCTGAGTCACGTAGTTAATGGTGGGTGACCACACTGCAGAGATGAAACCCAGCCCCAGGACTGGCCCATTGTGTCCATCTCAGCATCACAGCAAAACGTGGATGTAAGTCAAATAAAGGAAGATATTCCCAGGTGGTGTGTGACCCCCATGGCATGCAGGGGCAGCACCAGGAGCTGTACCAGGCTCTGTGCATCCTCTGGCATCACAATTCATGGTGGCACTGATGGAAGGACCTGTGTTCCCATTACTGACTGACAATATTTCACCACCTCTTTTGCACCCATTTTCATTTTGATTCCAGGATAATTTGTATCAGTTTATTCAGTATCAGAAGAACACAAACATAACTATGATGTCTAGGTATTATTGAGTTAAGGCATATATAGGCATGTGTTTTTATTTGATCACCTTCATTTTCTAATTTTCCCCTTCCCATATTCTTTTCCCTTTTTATTACATTGCTGGCTGTTGGAAGCCCTTAAATAGAAATAAACTTTCTAGGTAATATTTCTTAATAAAAACCATCATTTATTATTGTTGTTCCCTACCAGTAAATGCTCAGCTCCTTCTCTCACTTGTTATAAGTCAAGATTAACATCTTTTGTGGCAGGGCTGGAGTAGATACCTGAATATGACTGCAGCTGTACCCAGCTGTAGGTGTGCTAACAGAGGTCAGATCTCAGCCACTGGCAATGTGTGGCAGTTCCTTGCTGCCACACCTGGACACGGGGTATGGAAGAGATTTTGTTTCAGGCTCCTGCATTTACCCCATGGTGCTGAGAGGTGAGAGGCTCCCAACACCAGTGCCTGATCCTGCACCACTTGTTGTCCTCAAGTCAAGGTGCTGCTCGTTGAATCTCAGCTCAGATCCTTCCCCTCCTGTTTGCTTCAACACTTCATCAGGAAGTAGAGATGTCTCTGGAAGACACCTGAGCTGTTGTTTACTGTATTGCCATTTCAAGGAAAAGCCTTTTGTGTAAAAGACACAAAAATAACTAATGGCATTAATACAAACATATACTTTAACTACCGTTTAAGGCTGTCACTGGGTTAAAATAATCCCTGGTGCTGCATCCCAAGTGCACAGTAATTATGTGGTGAATCTCTTTATTACAGGGTGTCAATCAAGCCACCATGTAGCTGCCTGTGAGATCTCTTTGTGTCTCCACTGATATTCCCCGCACGGAGCTGCATGCTCCACGATGCTCCTGGAGCTCTGCATGCTTGCACCCAGGATGTTTCATTAAAACATGGCTGTAGGAAGGAGAACTGGGCACAGCAACTGTGCTTGGCTTTTGGGGAAGGAAATGCTTCAGCAAAGTGTCTGTCCAGCTCCCTGTGTCAAAGGAAAGCACACAGAAATACTTGTTCTAATTGTGGGCATCGCCAGGTGATGCTCACAGGCCACTGCACTGCAGTCTCCAGCCTGGATGGCCAGGTGGTTGGGCAGGAGCTGGCCCTGCCTTCGCTGGTCCTGGCAAGCACTGAGCTGTAGATGCAGCCACCCTCAGCACAGCCCTGGCCAGAGCCTCGCTGGTGCTCCCAGGACACTGCTGCCCACGGGCTGTGGTGTGCAGCCTCCCTGTGCTTGCACTGGGGCTTCTGGGACCATCTCTTGCCATTCCTCCTGCTGGGACAAATGCATGGTGGCCAGGGACAGTGGCATGGAGCTGAAGGACTGCCAGGCCTTGAGTGCAGCTGGCCAGTGGCTCCTGGCATCCCCACACAAAGGCCAGGGCAGAGGTCAGGGCAGGCAGGTTAATCCTGCAGCCAGGGTCTCTGGACCCCAGTGGGTGGGGTGGATTATTTGGTTTTGGACTGGAGGATGTTCTCAGCTGCTGGGATCTCATCTGCAATTTCTGCAGAGACAGAAGTCCTTGGGGAGAGACACAGCATCCTGTGGGACTGCACAGCACCAGGGACTGCGTGGCTGCAACGAGTCTCTCCCTCTCCCACCCTTCCTGGCCGTTGCTCATGGAGGATAAATATTTCCTTTCCTTTTCCACTTCCAGTTGCACTCCTTATCTCCTCCCTTATCTCCTCCCACTCCCCTGCCCCTTCACCTTTCATTTCTCCACCTTTCTAACACTGCCTTCCCCTTGTCCATGCTCTAATATTGGTGGGCCAGACAGTTTTTGAGCAGAGGTTACTGAAATAATCCCACATTTTGCTCTGTGAAGGTCTGTCCAAAAGGAGGGCAGAAGAAATGCATTTCCATGTGTTCTTGACTGAGGACCAGGGATGGTGGCTGAGGCCTGGCAGCTGAGGTGAACACAGGCTGTGCTCCCTGACGGGAACTTGTGTCCAGTGTGGAGCAGCCAGGCATGGGTTGGGCTGGAGGCTGGAGCCACTGCTTCTCCCAGGAGCAGTGTCCCAGCCTGGCCAAGGTCAGAGTTTGCCCTGTCATCCCACCTGTCTATCATCACATAGACACAGTGGGCTGTCTAGTACACAGATCTTTTGGGTAGGACCAAAAATCCCACATCCCTGCTGCTTTGTGAGGGTCTGAGGAACCAAGGATGTGGTTTTCTTGGTCCAAATTCCCCCTTCCTCTCCCCTGTAAGCAGGGTGGTGGCTGCTTTGCTGCTGTTGCTTCCCACCAGGGCCTGTGTTTCAGCAGCTTTCAGAGGACATGATAGCAAATCACTCTGGGGACTGTTTATGATAAAAAGTGCAATACAAACAGATAATATCATCATACTCCACTATTAACAGGCTTAAATCCCAAGGATGGGGAGAAGCTCCTGTGGAGAGCAGAGCTATCTCTAAAACACTTCTGCTGCAATTTAAAAGCACTCCCTAGCCTGACAAGGCTAATTTCACTTTTTTTTTCCCCAGGGAGTATATTTGGGGCTTTCCCTGCTTGAGCCAGGAGCCCTCCATGCTGATTAGGTTCAGACAGGGGTTTTGGTGATTGCTGTCCTTGAGTTCTGATGGAACATGATGGAGAAGAACATGTTACATGATTGTGTCACCCCCACTGAGGCCAAATCAACTGTGAGCCGGGCAGAATGTGCTTACTGAGTTGTGTCCCAGTGAATGTGCCAGCCGGGGCAGGCAATGGGGACAGCTGGGCAAATTTCCCCTTTTTTTACTGCTGCCACTGCAGTCCTTGGCTGGTCTGTGTGGGAGAGTCTCAGAGGTGAGGCAGGAGAGTCAGTAAAATAAAATAGAAAATGAGAAGAGCATGAAAGGTGAAAATCCTTTTCATAATTAGGGCAGATGTTCATCCTTTCAGTTTGTACTGAGGGATGGAAATTGCTTTTTCAGATTATTTCTCTGTCTGGAAAGGTATTTGTATCCCAATATTGCTGGTGTGGTTTGTGTCTTGACTGGGCCTTTTAATTTCAATGGCCCTTTGGAAGAGCCACATTTTCATGCATTAAATTTGCTTTCTGCTTTGGACAGGGACTCACTGAGCCTTAACCTGGGTCCTCCCTGATGATGCACATGAAGGCAGCGGGAATGCCAGGGATGAAGAGTGCATGAAGGGATATCCTCAGGGGAAGGAGAAGGGATAGTAAAGATTGAGTTGTGCTACAGCTACAGCCCCGTGGTGCCTTCAGGAGAGCATCTCCAGTTCCTGCAGTCACTCTCCTGCCAACACCTGCTCAATGCACGACAGGGCCTCAGCTCAGACCCCTCTTAGTTCTGGATTTAAATCACTGCGTTTCCCTTCTCGATTTCTTTTGCAGTCAGTGGGGGCTTTACCCCACTCAGCATCATTTCCCCGCTCATCTCCGGCTCAGACAAGGCAGGAAACATATTTTCAATGTATTAATTAAAATGTCTTTGCAGCAGAACATCTGCATGGAGAGCGATAGATCACCGAAGTGTGCGTGTGCGCGTGTGCCCGCGCGTCGCAGCCTCCCAGATAACGCATTGCTTTGCATAATTTATTCCAGCCAGCACAGCAATAATTTTCATAGCCCGTGATCTTCAAGTGTGCGATTATCAACCTGCACCCTGGCTCTGTGTGACCCAGATGTTAGATTATTCCGAGATAAAGGAGATGCAGGATGTTTGGTGCTCCATCACCTCTGGCCAAGTGGTTGTGTGGGATAAGATCGAGCATTGTTTTGTTGGATCCCACCATGCTGAAGCAATGGATTTTCTCAGGTATTCATCACTGTCAGCTATTCTGGGAGAGGATGGTCTTTGCCAATGATGCTATTCAATTTCCTGATTGTTCAGCTCATATCAGTTTAGCTTGAAAGATAATAAGATAGAAACCAGAGACTTCCCAGTCAATAAAAGGAAACCTCAGAGGCTTTTTCACTCTTGCATCTGTCATACTTTGTTGATGTTTTAGCTGCCAAGCATTTGACAGCTGGTTGTAAAACTCTTATTTCCTCCTTCGAGAGAATTAAATGAAGAACATTTAATTTATTCCATGGAGGTTTCCCCAAGTGACCCATGGAACAGGTCTCTTTCTGGCAGCTGGACCAAATCTGGAGGGATTTGGAGCTTTCTTCACCCAAGGGGGGGGAAAAAGTGATTTCATTACCTTTATCTTTCCTTTTTTTAATCATCAAACCAATTCTGTGTTTTCCAGCATTGGTCCTACTTCCCATGAGTACCACAAACCATCACTGGCATCTGTGGTGCCAACCTGGCCCTGCCAGTGGCAACCAGCATCTCCTGAGTGGAGACCTTGATGCAGGATTGCACTGGGGGCCAACCTCCAGGCACTGGTGCAGCTGGGAATGGCAACTGGGAGCATTTCTCCTGCAACAGGCACAGGGTGCTCCTGCATCAGCATGGACAGACACCCAGCACCATCACTGAGGACATCCCAGCCCCTTCAGCAGGTCAGGACTTTATGGGCTCATCTTTAATGTCACTAATCAGTATCAGGGGAAGGCTCCCTTAGCTGTGCCAAGGGCAGGCAGCTGCTCAAAGCAGCACAATAATTATGCATAGCCCAAGTAATTATTTTTGTCACATCTTCCTGGCAGGAGAAGACCATTTGTGGGCTGGGTTTAGCTACCTTCCACAACATGCCTGTGTCTTATTTATGCAGAACAATACGCTCAGTGTGATTTTTCTGTCGTCTTTTCCCTTTTAACGTTGTTTCCAGCCCACACTGCTTTTAATTTGGTGAGGTAAATTGAGATTGGGAGGGGAAGCTGCAGAAAACCTCCAAAGTCCCATTCTCTGAGCAAAACATTCCCCTGGGATCTGACGGCACTGCTGAATAGCTGGTCCTTCCCCTCCCAAGGGGTTTGTGAGTCTCAGTGGAGACAAATGCTATTTTGGATGGCTGTAGTCACTGCACGGCCGGGGCTCATCGTGGGATCTGCTCACAGCTTTGGATCCTTCCCAGCAGCTCCTTCCTTACCTGGGGACAGCAGCCCCAGCTGCCCTATTTTGGTGTTGTCTCAATAAAAGGGACATTAGCAGAGTGCTGCCTCCAGAGTCCTGCTGCTGGGTTGGTGTGGATGGAGGAGAATTGCTCCCCACACTCTTATTTCAGGGATGCACTCAGCGTGCCTGGGCCTAGCTAAAGAAGGTGATGGTTGTGGAGGTCTCTGCTCCTGGAATCCTGGGGAAAGGAGATGCACCACAAGATTCAGCCTGAGCCCATTTCCATTCCCTTCCTGCAGGCGCTCGTGTTCCCCTGGATCTCCAGTCAGCCTTAAAATAGGAGAAGAAGCTGAGATGGTGTCATTAATCCCAGATTTGGTGGATTGAGTAGCTGAATTCCCATCTGAATTTGTAATTTGTTCACTGCTTTCAGCCATCTTAATTTTTTTTTCTGCTTTTCAGAGCCAAAGAATTTAAATGTCCACAGCTGAGCCATAACCAGTCCTGTCTGGTAGCTTCACCTACACATCTCAGCTATTCTCTCCTTTCTCCCTGTCTCACTTTGGCCCAAAATACAAATGACCCTTAAATAGCCTTAAATATAGCAGGTGGCCACGAACAGGAACCAGTAGCCAGCCTCCATGGTGGCAGTTAGACATGGTACTGCCACTTCCCCTTGTCATGGACATCTTGAAAATGCAGCTTGAAAGTCTTGATGAGGTTTCCCTGTCTGGATTTTGCACCCCTCACCTGTTGTATCCGCTGTGGAGTTACACAGCTTTGAAAGGCACATTCTGTTTTGCATGGGGACAACCTCCAAGTCTGCTTAATACATGAGTGCTCACTCAGAGGTGTCCTTTCATTTACTGCTTTCACCATCAGCAATCTATAGCAGTTTAGGGAGCCCTAGGGAATTCCTGGCTTTAGCATCTTTTGCTTGGTAACAGCGCAGCTGCTCCTGGTGCAAATGGGTTTCTCCCTGCCCTCTCCCCACCACGTTGCAGCATCACCCATCCTCTCTTTCTTGGCTTTCTCCCTCCTCCTTCCTCTTCCTCTGGGTGTACTTGCAAAGTGTTTGCTATAACTATTGAAATGGATATAGTGGCAATTTGGGGAGAAGATGCTGTTTAAAGCTCTTTAATTTAAAGGATGCTAATTCACTCCACTCCATCCTCGGGTGAGTTACCCAGCTACGTGCAAACCTCCTTTTCTCCGGGTGTCAAATAGGAGAATGATTTTCTTCAGTCTATATTTAGAGACTTTGCTTAGCCCATGGCCCACAGGGCATCCCACAAGGACAGCTGGAGGACCAGGGAGTTTGCAGAAGGCAGAGATGCTTTGGGACACCATCCCCAGGGAGCTGGCATGCTGCTGAGATGCTGTAGCCTGTGCTGGGGCTCCATGGGGCCAGCCCCTTCTAAAACTCTGCTTTGTCTCTCCTGCTTGGGACCACAGAAAGGAGGGAAGCTGAGGCAGGCTGTGTTTGGCAGCCAGGGATCAGGGTGAAGGCAGTTGCTGGGAATAATAATGAGAAACTTGGCTACAGATCTCCATCCCAGGTGAGGAGCTCCAAGGGCTGTAGTTAACCCATGTGAAAAATTGGCTGGAGACCTCTCTGCAAAGCAGGTTCTGCCTCCAAGGCAAGCTGGATAAATAGCTCTTCAAGCCAGGGGGGCAGCTCCAAAGAGAAGCCACAGGGCGATTCCCTGTGTTTAAACAATCCCTGCAGTTCCCACCCCAAAGGATTCCTGTCCTGGGCCCGTGTGTGCTCCATTATCTCCCAGGCCGATCCACGCGTCCCCACACCACGGCTCTGCAATCTCCCCCCGTGTGATATTGCGGGATATTCCACTGCATTAGCAAGTGGAACATGTTTTTACTGCCCACTGTCTCTCCATGCAATATTTCACTGTCTCCCTGGCTATTATCCTGGCGGCACAAAGTCCCATTGAAATTCATGGTGCAAGTCGCCCATTTGTTTCCTTTGAGCTTTGCAGGGTTGTTCTATGCAGCTTTATGCATATCATTTTTTGCTATGCAAAGTGAGGGTAATGACTTTACCTGCTCTCTTTCAAAGCACTGAACAAAGCCTGTCCCCATGCCGTAGACTGATTTTGGAATATTTGTTCTAGGGTTTGAGAGGGATGAATCAGAGCTCTTAGGGAATGTGCAATCTGATGCTCTGTAAATAAAAAGAAAGTCATGCTGCATCTACATGTCTCCAAGGCAGACATGTGCTCCCTGTCAACCTTTCTTGCTGGAATCAGCTTCAGGGATGGCTTTGGCAAAACTGAACAGCTTCATTTTAATGACAGCCCTGGAATAGCATCACTTGGTTTGGCCAATGCCACTGACAAGCCTTGAACTGGCTCTGCCTTTTGAGGAACAGATGATGCCCCTCATGTGTGACAAGGTGAGACTCCTCAAGCAAAGGGTCACTGGGGATACCCTCATGGACATCAGGAGCCTGGGAGAACCAAAGGCACAGCAGCAAAGGGAGGGTTTTGCTGTGAAGACCTTCAGGCTCAGGCTGACTTTCCTCCACCACCACCCCAAAGGAGACCTCAGGTACCCACAGCATGGCTTTGATGTCTTGGATGAAGCCCCCAGATCAGTGACCACTTGTAAAATTGGAGTTCACAACGTCTGTGCTTGGATCTGTGCAGTGCCAGGAGGGCAGAGACAAGGCTTCCCTCTCCACACACTGGTGTTTGGATATGGCCAAGCATGCAGGGTGGATTTTGGACATTGCCCTGGCATCCCATGGTTTGAAATGTGTGTTTTGTTGGGCCATGATCAAGTTGCCACTTGAAGGTTTGGTGACAGGCTCCTTGCTTTGAAGGCATGCACAAGCTGAGAGTTATTCTCCAAAGAGGCTTGTGAATAGCACCTAACAAGTGCATGGAGAATTTCTTAGTTTCTTCATGGACAATGTACGTGAGACAGAGAAAAAAAACCCCAAAAAACTAAGATCATTAAAGAATTTGCTCATTTTGAATTATTTACTCTGTCTACTTTCTTGGAGTCCCCAAGAGGGGTACTCTGTGCAATCTGCATTACAATAGCATGTCAAGGTATCCAGAAGGTCCAAAAGAAACCATCAACAGTGGGATGAGTGCCCTGGGGCCTCGGTGAAGGACATCCAGCCATGCTGCACTGAATCCAGAGCTGCAGATGCAGCCTCCACAGGGATGCAAGCACAGCAGGGAGGCAGTGATCAGCACCAAAAATGATGAAGAGGACCAAACGAAACCCATTTTCAGACTTAGTGGTCAATACAAGCAGCACACAGGATAGGGAAGTGTCTCTGCTTTGGGAGGTGGGTGAGCAGGAATGTCTGCACGGAACTGCAGCGTCCTCATGGACATCTCCTCAGCTGCCAGGCCCAGCAAGTAAAGGTAGAACTAGAGACCAAGGCAATCCTGGATGTCCCCACCAGCTCCAGGTGGGGAGCAGGGCAGCTCACGATGCACAATCACTCTGCACCTGGGCTGTGGGCTGGCAGGAGTCCCCTGTTGCCACTGCTGTCACCTCTCGCTGACTTTCATTGACTTCTTGAGGGTTCCAAAGTCAAAACTGAAAGAGAAACTCAGGACAAATGGGGACCCATAAAAACACATCCAAGCTGCCAAGTCTACAGCAGATGTGATTTGCAATGGATGAGGTATTAATGCCCTGAAAAATTGGAGTAATGATGTGCAGTAATATTTGTCATCACCAAGGCTGAGTATGTTAAACAAAAATGTTTTGAAATGCAGCTTCTGCCTGGGCCTGGTAACTTTCCCAGATGTAAATATTGCAGTTGTTTTCCAAACATTCTCTAAATACCATAAGGCCTTAGTCCACTTACAGCACTAACAGCCCATAAAATGTCATTTTTTGTTTTCTAATTAATCTGATGATTTTTAGATAGGATTTGACAACAGCAGTGAAAAAGCATTTCAGGCTGAAAAAAAATTATCCCTTAGATGTCAAGTCACCCACAGCCAAGCTGGTGCACTGCTGGGTTCTGCAGAGCAGCATCCCCTCATCCTACTGGATGGTGACTCATGGCTGGGCAGATCTGCTCACCCTCCAAGCCAGGGGACACCAGCCAGTCTTGTGGGGATGCAGAGGGGGAGCTCACACCCTTCCTGCAAGGATCATCCTCCCTTTTTTCAGGTCAGAGCTCCCCGTTGTGGTGCATTTTTCAGATGCCCACAGCAGAGGGGATGGAGGCAGAGCCCTCTCTGGGGTTCCAGGAGGAGCAAGGC
The DNA here is from genome assembly GCA_013397155.1 of Irena cyanogastra. Classification (NCBI taxonomy): domain Eukaryota; kingdom Metazoa; phylum Chordata; class Aves; order Passeriformes; family Irenidae; genus Irena; species Irena cyanogastra. The sequence goes on from VWZV01007375.1 coordinate 67,702, forward strand.
TGGTTGGATTTTCACCCTCTGTGTAAGGTGGGTTGCTGCTGTTAAGGGTCTCACTGTGGGGCTTCAGGTGCTTGGGATTTTTAGGGTTTAAGACAGTTGAAGCCACTGCTTCTGTGGGGAGGTGAACAGTACAACCAAGCAAAGCACACCAGACCTCCATCCCTTGCCCACATGGGGTCCCGTGGAGGTGTGGTGGGGACGTGTGACTCTCCCCCAGGCTCTGCACAGAGGTGTCACACAGCTGTCACATTGCCACCTTTCCCTCCAGACTCCCCTCTTTTGGTGAGCGCTTCCCCCTCTACAAGGGCACCAGGTTGTCACACTCACAATGACACAAGGAGAATCCAGAGTCAAGCCCTGCTGCTGTGGGCACTGCAGGGGAACAACTCAGTCCCTGCCCTGAGCAAGGACAGGAGAGACATCGCCTGCCCAAAGTCACACTTTGTTTCCTTATCTTACTCAACACCTCCCCGTTCTGCATGGGCAAATGGAGCAGTGCCCAGCCAACACTCTGTCCCTTGGCCAGCATTTCTCTCCAGGTGATTCTCAAAGAGGCAGCAGAAGAGCTCTCCTTCCCATACCCCCTCCACATCATTGTGGGAAGCAGCCAGTGTTTTATTAACCTCCTGTACCTCTTGTTAAACTGGGTTAGGACTGCCTGAGCCTGCTGTGTTAGACGTCTTCTGCTGGTGGAGGGGAAGGGCTCACAGGAGCTCTCCTGACCCCAGACACCTTTCTCACAGCCCCCCTCCTGCCATCTCGCATAAATAGATCAGTCATCCCAGCACAGCTACGTCTTCTTTTACTCCTTCCTGTCTTTAATAATATTATCAATGTCTGGTTTAGATTTTTACTAAATATAGGGGCCAGAGTCTGCACTGGCGTCACTTCCTCCCAGAAGAACTGGAACAGCTTGCTCAGAAGTACTTACTCCTTTTATTAATTTATCTTGGTTTGCAAAGTTGTTTGATTGCACCAAGTCTTTCCACCCCCTGTTGACCTGGCAGCTGGAAGAAATGAGGCTGCTTAAAGCCTGTCCTTGATCCATGGGTGAGGCTTGAGGTTTTTGGGGCTGCCTCTCCCAAAGCAACCCTGAGGAGCAGGGACAAAGGCAGCAAATTTGCAAAGAGCCTTTGGCAAATCTTCCCTCTCTTCACTGCTGATCTCCACGGGTGAAGATGTCTAATGGAGTGCCAGTGGCATCCGTGTCCCTCTGGGCAATTCTTCTTCCAGCTGCCAGGTGTCAGTTGCAGCTCCAGGGCTGGCGTGAACCCTCAGTGTTTGTGGCTGGCCCAGGGTTTGTGTGGCACAGATGGGGGGGCTGAACCCTAGAACACCCTGCTCTGGCACCAGGATGACCTGGCAGTGCCAGTTCCCTGCCCAGGAAATCCAGTCTGCTCCTTCCCCTACCCAGGAAATCCAGTCTGCTCCTTCCCCTACCCAGGAAATCCAGTCTGTTCCTTCCCCTACCTAGGAAATCCAACCTGTTCCTCCCCCTACCCAGGAAATCCAATCTGTTCCTTCCCCAGCAAAGGCAGAGGAGGTGTGGACCTCTTATCTGTCATCTCCCTAGGAAGACATTTGACCCCAGAGCCACCCTCATGGTGGGCCCTGCTATTTCATGGCATTGCCTCTGTATTTGTTAGTCCAAAGCAATTTCAGTGGGAATTCCTTGCCTTTAGGGCATCCCATGGGACATGGGAGAGTGGGATTCCCTGCTCCAGGGAGGAAGGGGTCTTCCATGCTTCAAGGGCATCAGCAGGGGTGGTAATGGTGAAGGGGAATGGGAGAACCTCACATCAACCTCCTCACCCAGAGACCAAGCCCCTGGGGACTGGGTCACAGCTGTGGAAGAGAGGATGCTAGATCCATTCTCCATGCCCATCCTCTCCATCATGCAGGGTATCTCCTGCATTCCCATGGGCCCTTTCCCTGGGCCGTGTGTCTAATGCAGCTGAGTGCTGTGCCAGGTTGCCAGCTGCCATTTGGAGAGGGGCCATTGCTTGCCTGTTCCCAGGCCGTCTCCCAGCTCTATTACTCCACACTTCAGGTTTTTTGGCTGTGGTGGTGTTGGTGTTGTTGCTATTTAATTGAAAAGAGTAAAATTTCTCTCCTACACCCATCCTTTTCTCTCTCCCTGCCACCTCAATGCAAAAGGAAATAGCTGCCTAGGAGGTGATTTTGGAGATGGTTTGAGACACCTCGAACCATCACAAAAAAAATACACGGGTCAGTCCTTACCTCAAATGACAGTGCCTGGGGAGGAGAAGAGCACTTCTGTTCCAGGGGCCAGCTCAGTGCCAGACACAGTTTAATCATCCTGATTAAAGGTGTGTTGTGTTGCTAAAACAGCATAAAAAACCTGCCCAAAATGGGGAGGCAGGACGGCAGTCTGTGGGACAGGGGAAGGGAGGTCTGAGGCAGGAGGATGCCTGGGAAGGGCTGAACACAGGGACCCCGGGGAGCTGTGGGCAGGGGTTGTGGTCCAGCCCCATCAGTGTCACGGCTAGTCCCAGTGCTCCCAGCATCACCTGGTGCTGCCCAGCTGGCACAAACTTGGCCCACGGAGGTTCAGATTTGGTGTGAGGGGTGGGGTGGCTGTCATGCACACATGGGGACACCCAGAGATGTTCGCAGAGGCTCACAGAGACACTGACCCGTGTGTGTAAATACAGACAGACACACAGACACACCCCGGACCCTGCACCCTCCCACTGCACAGATTCACCCCAACACGATCATCCCTGCACCCCCTCAGGGTGTCACCACACACACACAACAAACACAGCGGCACACCCGCACAGAAAGGCTGATGTCCCCGACAGGACACTCACACCTTCACGAGCCCTGCACACTCACAACCCCACTCCCGCAAGGTGTCACACACACAGGCAGTGCCACACACATGCAAGTGTCACAAATACAGTGTCGTGTGCACACGGTACCGCGCAGTGTCACACCCAGTGTCACAGTGTCACACACCCTGTGTCACACTCACAGTGTCACCCACACACAGCCCCCACTCTCTGGTGCCAGCCCGACTCTGCCGGCCAAGCCGTTTATCCCTCCGGGCCGTCACCGAGCCCCGGAGAGCTCCACCGAACCGTGCCGTGCCGAGCCGGAACCGAGCCGAACCGGCCGTGCTGAGCCCTACCGGACCGTGCTAGGCCGTACCGAGCCGAGCCGTGCCGTGCCCCATCGCACCCCTCCACCCGGCCCGCAGCGAGCCGAACTGC
>VWZV01007375.1:71003-367704 GCA_013397155.1 Irena cyanogastra
GAGCGGTGCCGGTGGAGCCCCGCGGGCCTGGCAGCGCTGCCCGGCGCCGCCTGCACGGGCAGGGCTCTTCGCCTGACGCAGTGAGGAGCTGCAGCCCTTCTCTTCTCGGAGGCCGGGCTCCAGCGCTGGGATTTGCTCGGCTCCGGCTGCGTTTCCCTGCCCGCCTCCTGCCCCCGGCCCGCCCGCTTGGAAGGGCGCGGGGAGCCGCAGCCGCGGGTGCGTCCGCCGCCCATCACCGCGCTTCGGGGCTGGGCGCGCCGCCGAGCGCCGGGAGCCGCCTCCGNCCCCACGGCGAGCGGGGGATCGGGACCGGAGCAGCTCCCCACGGCCGGGCCGGGGCCACGGAGCCGGGAACCCCTCCGGCCGCTCGGGCCGTGTTCCCTCCCCCGCCCATGGGGGATCCCCACTTCGGGGTCTCCCTCCGCCGGCGGGGTGCGCCCGAGCCGGAGCATCCCCCGGGGGAGCCGCTGCAACTGTTGCCCGCGGGAAGCCTCGGTGCTCCGGGGGAAGAGCCGGTGCCGCGGGCAGTAGCATCGCCTCGGGGGCAGGGGTCTTCCGCCCGGGTCGCCACAACGCCGCCAGGAGCGCTCGGACAGGGGAGACCGTCGCCCTCACCCCAAATAACCCTGGAGGCTGCGAACCTCGGGGTGGGAGCTGTGGCAGAGCCGCTCTCCGGCTCCGCTCCCCCCGCCCCCCCAATCCCTTCTGCATTCCCACGCCGGCAGTTGGGACCTGCCTCCCCCCACACGCGCTCCTTCAGCGGCTATTTCTGTCCTCGCCAAACGCGCCGCACATAGAGCTTTAATTAAAGAAAATTAGTGGAGGAGGGCGGGGGGTGTCCGTGCTCCGGGGAGGGGGACGGTCCCCGGGACCTCGCCAGGTGCGACTGCCATCGCTGATGGCTCGGGGGAGGTGGGAGGCAGGTGCCCGCCTGAGAGTTTGAGCCGCTTTCGTTTGGTTGGTTGGGGTTTTTTTTNATAATGACAGATGTTGCCTTAAAGTTCCGTCTCGGTTCCTGAATACAGGCAGAGCACGAAGCACCGGCAAACTCGCCCGTCGGACTGGGGTACTCGCCCGTCGGACCGGGCACTCGCCCGTCGGAGTTGCCAAAGAATTTTTTTTTGGTTGCGTTTTAAATGAAGCTCGGCTGGGTCTGGGGGTCCTCGGGGCGGCGGCGGGGCGGTGCGTGGAACCCGGGGATGCCGGGGGGGTGGGGGCAGCCTCCGCTCCCTGGGCAGGATCCCTCCAACCATCCCAAACCCCCGGCGGTCCCCAGGCCTTGTCCCGCTGCATGTGGAGCGTGGCTACTCGTCCCGTGCGCGGCGGGAGCCGCCGGGCAGCCGCGCCCGGTGCTGGGGCCATGGCGGGGTGTCCCCCCCGCAGCTCTTTCCTCCTCCAGCTCTCCCTGGACAGAATCCTCCGCACCTCAGCTCATCCCTGCCTTTCCGGCTCGGGCAGCCCGCGGGACCTGCGGTGCTGCCCACGTCCAGGCTGTGATTTGCAGCCCCGGGAAAGCCCGGCGGAGGGAGGGGACGGGGGGGACCGGCATCACCAGGCTCCCCCGGGGCACAGCCGCCGCTCCCGCCTCCCCGGCCGGGGACTCGCCCCCTCCCGTCAGCTTCGCGCGTTCCGCCGCCGGTTCGCGCTGGATTAAATATTTAGAAGTTTGCAGCGGTGAATAAAGCGATCGTTAATAGAAATTGATGGCCCCGATGCAAAGGGGGTGGCACCGGCGGCAGGAACGGCGCGGCTCAGCGGGAGCGGGCGGGGCGCTCCTGGGAGGGTTTTTAAGGGGTTTCACCCCAAGTTAAGGGTTTATCGCTCCGAATGCTGTGGCAGCGCCAAAACCCGGGAGCTGCTCTTCGCATTTCCGACGATGTATTTTAAAAGCGTGGTTTTTTCGCCCTGCCTGCCTGGAAAGAATAACCCCGTGCCTTCGCAGAGACGAGGCAATCCGCTCGAATTTAGCACCTAAAATCCCCCGTCAGCACCTCCCGCCGTGCTGCCTGACACCGTGCAGGGCTCACACTCCTCCAGACCCTCCGAATTTGCCGTGGCAGCGTGGGGCAGTGGGCAGCGGGATGCTGTCGGTGGGCACCGGGAGCGTGTCCCCAGCCCCTCGAAGTGCAGCGCTGGGCAGTGGGGGGAAGGCTGGAGCAGGGATGAAGTTTGCCCGATGACCAGGGTCGGAGCAGCCTCCGCAGGGTGGGGTGGGAAGGACACGGGACTGGCCAGTGGCCGGTGAGCCCTGGCCCCCACGCCGGGCTCCGGCGCCCGCTCCGAGCTTGAGTCAGCGCTTCTGTCAGCAGCGGGGATGGGGCAGCGCTCGGCGGAGCGGGATGCGGTCCCGGCGCGGCTGGGGAGAGGGGGAGGAAAGACGAGCTGGAATAGGATGGAGGGGCGAGCAGAGAAGGAAGGAAAAGGCGAGGGTTGCCCGGGGAGCGGCCGGGGGTGCGGGCCCACCCGTGCTCGGTGGGAGCCAGCGGCGATGGGCAGCGGCTTGGCGCGGGGATGGGGAAAGCGGAGGGCAGAGCGGAAAGCCCTGGGGCCGACCCGACGCCCCTGCTACGGGTGCCAGAGACGGTCTGTAGCCACCAGGGCGGGTCGGTGCCGTGCCCACGCCCGCCCACGCCCCTCACCCCGCGCTGGGGGACGCTCCCCAGGCCCGGTGCTGCCCACGCGTGTCCCAGCCCGGCCGCCGCTCCGGGCTGGGGCAGCGCCGCTCTGTGACAACAGAAAGTGGCTGGAAAGGGGCGAGGCGTCACACGGTCTGCCTCCGGGAGGCAGGGAAAGGCTGAGGGACCGATGGGAAGGCATGAATGAATGAATCTCCATAAAGAGCCCCAAGCAGCAGGGAGAGGGAGAGAGGAGGAGGAAGGAGAGGAGGAGGAAGAGCCGGAGCAGGGCAGGCAGCAGCAGACGTGACGCCGGCAGGTAAGGGGGTGCCGGTGCCACACGGCCCCGCGGTGCCCGGGATGGCAGATTGGGGGCACAGCCAAAGGGGACAGGAGCTACCGGGACCCTGCATGGGTTTGGTTTTTATTTATTTATTTTTTTTTTAGGAAGCATGTTTTCCTCCTGACTCCTTGCAAAATCTGGAGTCCCTAAACTTCCTAGGACTCCTTTCCTCCCTCGGTACTGCCGCCCCGAGCCCGCCGGCTTTGGAGGGTTCCGGGCTGAGCCCGGCGGCAGCTCCCGGCGGCTGGACCTGCTCCGCACCGGGGCAGCTCCGAGCCGAGCCAGCCTGCCCGGTGGTAACGCCGCTCGGCCGGGCGTCTAGAGTTACGTTACCGGGGATATCCAGCTTCTGCCGCGGCCCCTTTGCTTTCGGGGCTCAGTGGGGAGCTCCTCTCCCCCCGGTTTCCATCTCCCTTCGGCGCTCCGTCCCTGCCATGGTTACATAAGGCAGAGGAGCCCGTAGCCAGCGCTGACGCGGGCCGGATCATCGGGATCGCACCCAGGGACGCCCAGAGCTGAGCTCAGCCTTGTCCGGCTGCTCCCCATCCTCGGTCGCCCCTGCCCCGCTGCCCGCGCCGAGCCACCCGCTGCCTGTCCCTGCTTGCTGCGGGGACTGTGCGGCACGGGTACCCCTACAGAGACACACAGACACCCTGCCCTGCCCTGCCCCTGGCTCTCCCGCAGAGCTGCCCCGCACTAACGCCGCTGGAATGCGCGCAGCCCTTGGAGCGCACAGCCGCCCGCACGCCCCGTCCCGTGGAGCAGCCTGGCTCCCGCAGATGGGCCCACGCCGCGGCGATGCACACTGGAGGTGTTTGCACACAAACACGGGGAGCAGGCAGCACACGGGTCACGCTCCCGCACACACGTGCGCTGGTGCTCGCCAGGGGCCAGTGATCGCCAGGGGCCGGTGCTCGCCACGGGCCGGTGCTCGCCACTGGCGGCTCGGGGGCACTGGGTGCTCTCGTCGTGCCGGACGGGGCCGGCTCCCAGCCCGGGCAGGCGCTGGGAACTCTGCTGGGAGCGCTGCAGGCCTGGCAGGGCAGCTCTGCGGCTGCCCGCAGCTTCCCCCTCCCTGACCGAGGTGCTCCGAGCAGGGATCAATAATGCCTTTCTGATTGGCTTCAGTTCCCCATTCAAAGTCACTGCATTAGGACTTGATTTTTCTCCCCTTTGACTCCTGGCCAGATTAGATTGTGAATTTGGCTGATTTCAAGCTACTGGGGGAGGGAAGAATCATACAGTGAGCGAGAGAGAACTGAAATATCCTACAGGATACCCTGGAGGGGAGAGAAATCAGGTCTAGATAAGAGCTTGTTCTCCCTGTCTGGCTAATGCTTCCCTGTTTGATGATCAGAAAACACAAGATCTAACCTCTCACCAGGATGCTTAACTATGAAAGGTCAAGCTTTTGGCTGGTTCTAGGTGCAGGGTTTGTTGCTGTGAGCTGTGGATTATGTATTCTGGTTCTCCTGTCTGTGCTGAACACAGGAGGACGTGGTCAGTGCTTCTGAGGTTTGTGGGTTGAGCTCTGGGTGAGGAAACTGGTGATGGGGACAAGACATGAGGTCCATGCCCTGGAGAACCCAGAGCTGGCCCATCTGTTTGTCAAGTCTCAGCCCCATCCTTGGGCAATTTTTTTCAATACTTATTTCTCCATGTATGTGCTGGGGGTAAGTGAGTGGGTTATGTCCCCGGAGTGACACAGAAAGCAGCACCCAAGAGCATCCCAGCTGTACTGGTTGGGTTGCTCTTCCCTGCTGGCTGCTCCAGGACCAGGATTTCATGCTGAGAAAAGCCACAGCATCACCTGCAGCCTTCCAGCTGCCAGCACTTACTCTGATTGGTGTTAGCTCCAGGTGAAGCAAAAGCCTGCAGCAAAGGGCACTGGGAAGTGTGGTGGAGCAGAGGGATTTTGTGAAGGAGCTGTTGCAGGGTAGAGAGGAGCCTGAGGAGGAGAGGATGTGGGGCTGGGGACTTGCTGCAGGTAAGCTGGGCTGTCCTGGGCAGTGGGGAGTCTGTGGAGTCACCAACAAGGCTGTAAGGTGCAGGGCTGAGGAGATGGGAAGCTACTGTGGAGGCTGTAAAGGGGGTATGAGCAAGGAGCACAGCCTTGAGCAGTGTTTGGCATGATTTTGTGCAGCTGCTGGATTTTCTTGGTGTTGCAAACCCAGGGCTTGGGGAGGATTGGAGCGAGCTCGATGTCAGGACAGCGTTGGGGTGGAGAATCTGGGTGTGGGGAGATGGAGATCTGATGGCCAGCAGTATACTGGGCCCAGAGGAGGCTGGTGGGGAGGAGAGGAGCTGTGTGGAGCTCGATGGGACAGCTGTGGAGTCATCCACTGCCCAAACTGTGGGTGAGGAGGAGGCAGAGCTGTGAAAGCCGTCGGTCTGTGAGGGCCTTGGGGCGAAGGGACTGGAGACCCTGAGCCTTGGTCCAGGGTGCAGAGTGGTGCCAGGGGCTCTGTAGGGAAAAAGAGGACAAAGAGCATGAAATGATTGGTGTGGTGTTATTTGGCTGCTGGAGTGGGGAGTGTATGTACCCAGCACCAGGGTTATCTTGGTCTCTGAGAGATCCCTGTAATAGGAGCAAATAAAAATAAGTATCAAAGAAAGGAGCTGTGAGAGTTAGCTCTGGGTGAGGGGGACCTGGAGCCTCCTTGCACCATGAGGAGCTGGGGCAGAGGGTCTGGGGGAGGTGGCACTGAGGGGACAGGGGGTTTATGAGCCTGGGTAAGGAAGCTGGGAAGGTGGGGATGGGAGTTGGCCTCGTGATGGCAGCAGCCTGTGAGAAAGCTGCGTGTATTTAAAGAAACACCTCAACAAACAAACCCAAAACACCTACCAATCAGGGCAGCCTTAAATCTGTTGTTTGGACTTGGCCTCTGCACTGCCTGCTCTGGTCCCCCATGCAATGTGAGGTTCAGGGCACAGTTAAAGATGGCCCAGGGGCTGTAGAACCACTGCTCACAAGGAAAACCCTCAGCTGATGGAAGTGTGGACAGCTCCCTCGGGGAGCAGAGCATCCCACGTCTGTGCCCTGAGAGCTCCTTGTCCCCTCTGGGGACTGAGGAGGGAGAAGTGGGGTCCCAGAGCTGTCGCCTCTGTTCCTGCTGGGTGGGGTCCTGCCCTGCTTGGGGACCAAGCCATCAAGGGTTTGCTCTAACACACACCTCGTGTGTTCAGGGCTCTCAGAAAAGCCAGATGACCACAGCTCTGCTGGCTTCCCCTGCCCCTCTCTCCTTTGTGCTTAGAGCGAGTCAGTGGGAAAATCTCCAAGATTTTTTTCTTTCCTATTCCAGCATTTCTTTAGGAGCTGGACAAGGGCAATCTCTGAAGCTCATTTGTATTTTTAAATCTGCAGCAATAAGTGTATGGAAATATATGTGTTTTACTGTATCAGCTGCTATCAGCTTTTAACTTTATTACAGTAAGTGCAGAGTTTTCGTGGGCCAAACTCATTCATTGGATTTAATGGACTTAAACTGCAGGCAGATTTGGCTACTTGTTTGTGTATATCTTTGCAAAATGGACAGGCAGAGATCATAAAATTTTATACTCTCTATGGCATCTTTTAGGGAAAAGTCTTCCAATATGTTTTATAAACAGCATACATATTTTGCTACAGTGTATGCTCATACCTAACACAAGGCACTTTAGTGCTGCTTCTTTTTTCCCTTTCCCAGAGCTACATGTACGGATGTGAACTTGGATTTGCCTGCATTCTTTTCTCTTGCTCTTTTTCTTAAAGGTTTCAACAATTTAATTGGATTTAAACAATTTTTGTTCCCAGTTTTAAACAACTTAACTGGATTTCTTTCTTTCTTTCTTTTTGGTGTATTTGTATCTCTTCCTAGAAATGGTAATGAGAACCCTAACCCTTGTTGGGAAGGGCTCAAAATGAGGGAAGAATAATGTTTGTAAAGCCTCTTGCTAAATACCCAAAGCACTCCTAAACGATCCCAGCTGCAAATGCACGATCTCAGGACATTTCGCAGGTGCTGTGATACCTTTGAGGGGCTGACTTCCCCCCCCTTTCCCCTGAGATACTGTTTTCTCCTATTTTCATGATGTGATGACATGGGTTTCTTGCCCTATTCTGGGCTGGGTTTAGATCCTGCATGTGCAGGGCCTTTCCCAGTGTAACCTGGAGCAAACCGACATTTGAAGCTGTAGAAAAAATGTTTTTCTAGGAGATGGATTTATTTTCTAATGAGGTATTTGATGTTTTTCCAGGCTCAAAACAAATTAGACCCAGATATGTGGCTGCAGGGCATTGGGAGGGGAAGTGGTTGATGAGCTGAGCTAATTAATTACACTTACTTATGACTTATCAAATGGTCATCACTACCCCATATGGAGCATTTGAGTGTGGAATTGAGGTGATATTGATATGTGGGATAAATGTAAAGCACTGGTCAATGGCAGGGACATAAATAAATCTGGAGATTCTGGTGGCATTAAAATAAATTGTGGGGAGTGAGGTATGAGAGAGACTCGATGTCAAAGGAACCCTAAAATGTATTTATATTCCCACTCAGGATTTGCTGGGGTTTCTAAATAATGCATTAATTCAATTACACATTCTTAATTAGTGTTTTCTCAAATTGGAGCAACATCATTAATTTACTGCGTCATATATTTATTTTGCTGGTGTGGTGAGTTTCATTTTCGACTCTTTCCCCTCTCTTGTTCGTGAGACTCGTAACATTCAGCTGTGATGCTCATGCCACAAGCTGCAGCTTCTTTGGGAATACCAGTTTTCTGTATTGTGATTTTTTTAAAGTTTTTGTTTTTACGCTGACAGGCTGCACAGCACTGACCTGACCTCGTAATAAGAGGAAGAGGGAGAAAAAGAGCCCAGATCTGAAGCAGCTCCTTTTGAATGCTGAGCAGCATCTGTTCTCCGTAGAGCAGGGTGATCTGCAGCATGCTGAGGCAGGATTAGACCCTTTGGGCTCCCCCAAATGGGGTTATTTGATTTTTTTTTTCCCTCTCTGGAACTCATGGTACTTGCAGGGATGGGTGCTCCCTGTCCCTCTGGGGTGAGTGTGACACACAGGGCTGCTCCTCCTGGCACCTGGCACTGTGCAGGGGGCACAGGGAGCTGTGTGTCACCCTGTGGGGTTTGTCTGCCTGCTTCTGCATGGGAAAGGCTGAGGGACAGCACCTTTGCTGCTGTGCCCTTCGCTGCTCTGTCTGCAGGGAAGATGTGCTCCCGAGAGCTGCTCTCAGGCGTCTGTTCCTTGGCAGCTCCTGGAAAGCAGAGCTGGGTCAGTGGCATATGTGCAGGGTGGGTGCTGGTGCCAGGGCTCTGGTCCTCGCCACGAGCCGGGCTTGGGGCTAGCACTTGCTGGAAACAGATGTATTACCTGGCTTATTCAAGTGACAGGATGGTGACTGATCAGGGAGGCCAACGCCAGCCAAGACTGCTCCCTCCGAGCGGCGTCTTCCACACCAGCGCTCGTCCCAACTTCGCAGAGAGCACTTTGGGCTTTTCCACCCCCCGCCCCATTTCTTCCTTTTGATTTTTGTTCCTGGCTTTGCTTCTCTTCGCCACGCCGTGCCCACGCTCTGCTCTCGCTCGGAGACGAGCGGTGCAGCCTCCAAAGCCCCATTCATCACCGGCAGCCGCTGCTCATTGATTGACTGCGGCGGGGAGTGAGCTCCGAAGCATTGTGCTCCTGAGACAGCCTTTAAACAGGAGGAAAATCAAGTCTGTTAAAAAGCCTTGTGGAAAGGGTGTCTCCAGCCAGGGAGTTCCACGTGGCACCGGGTGCTGTTTGGACTCTGCTGCTCTGGACCTCACGGGTGTCCCTGTGTGAGCCTGGGCCACTCCGTGCTAGTGGTGAGAATGGGCAGGCAGCTGCTGGTGGGGAATTAAGTAGAAATATTTCACTGTAGAAAACACTATTGTGTAAAGCCGTCCATCTGCTGCATGTCTAATGCTTTGCATGAATTAATGAGCTGATTGATTAGGAGAACCTTGCAGCAGCCGGGTGAGGGAAATGATTCTTATCCTTGTGTTACAGGTGGAGGGAACTCAGAGGTGCACAGGTCAAGATTAAGGTTTCCAAGTTGGGTGGTTTTGGGTTTTTTTTTGCCATAAGTGAAGGCTACAGTTGACACATTTGTCTGCCTGGTTTTACTGATTGATCAGTCCAATTTTTTGGATGTGTTTTGCCTTCAAGAGCAGTTGTGAGAGCATGCTGTAGCTGCGACTCAGCCCCAGACAGTCTCTCTCAGGATCTGATCTTCCAGGGTGTTTGTGGCAAAACAACAAAGTCTGTTACAGCTCTTGGCTGTGGTGTTTGCAACAGTCTCTTTTTTTTTTTCTACTGAGAAAGACAAACTCTCACCATTTCTTACAACGTTGGCTGTTTAACACACCTTCCTCTCACTCCACAACCTCTGCCAGTCAAAGCTTTCTGTAAGCATCCCCCAGCTCCTCGCAGTATCTCTCCTGGCCACCTGCAGCTGGCAGAGGCAGGTTACTGATGGCTGATGCATGGAGCATCCCTCTCCTCCACGCTACGAGTGCAGCTTTTCAGGAATGCTGCATTGAGCAAATGTCACTCCACAGCCCCAAAAATCTGTCAAAGGAAATGACAGTGGCTGTAAGCATTAATCATCCCGTATCATCAAAATAAAGTTGTTGTGGTGGAGTATTGTCAGAGGATAAATGTCTTAACTTCAGCTCAGTGCTGAAGTTCCTTTAATGCTGGTGGTTCACCAAGCAGGAGTTGGTGGTTGTGGGGCCCAGGGGCTCATTTTGTGACATTATTAATTAACCCTTCCCTCTCCAGGATAAACAGTTGGTCGGTCTGGTTACCAGAAAAAGGCCTGGGACACTTGAGAAGTTTAAGCAGTTTCTTTTCATCATCGTGCTGAAAAATTTGTGCCTGGCTTGGAGTAAAAGCAGGGGTGTGTAGAGCAGCACTGTAGGGCCACTTCTCACTCACCCTTCTGAGCTCTCACTCCCTCCCCACAAGAAGGGTAGATTTGTTAAAGCAATGCAAAAAAGGCAATGATTAAAAAAAGGTGTTAAACATCTGATTTTCAGTGTGAAAATGCCTGTTTCTGCTTTACTCCTGCCAAAGGACAGGGCTGGAAAGCAAACCCTGTAACCCTTGTGGTGGTCCCACCTGCTCAGGGTGAAGCAGGTACAGAGACTGATGTGGGCAGACAGCAGGAGTGTGAGAGACCAGTCATCCATGGGGACCAGTGGGATGAGGGATGGGCCTGCTGGGGATTGACTCCTGGGGCTGGAGGGAGGCTCTGCAGCAATGTCACTTCCAGTGCTGTCTCCTGGGGAAGGTGGTGCTGAGCAGTGAATTCCAAAGTCTGGTGTGCAGCCCAAGGGGGATGGAGAGTTGCTGGAAATCTCTTTGTGTTTAAAATCTGGGTGTTCAAGCCAGTCTCTTGTGTTTTCTGGCACCACTGAACTTGTGTGCTGTTGGGTTTGAGCCTTTGTTGGTCAGGGCTGCAGGGACCTAGGCTGTGCTTTGCCAGCTGTGCAGCAGAGCAGGACCCTGAGGGGGATGGAGGGGAGCTCTGCCTCTGCCCAGCTCTGCTGAGCAGGCAGGGGGGCTGGAAATGAGGGCTGCACACAGGGTGGATGGGGATTCACACCTCGCTGAGCCCCTCTGGTGTTGCTCACCTGTCCTGGCTCCTTTTTTAAGTTGTCCACAGAAATGCTGAAGCCTGGGCTCAGGAATAATGCAACTGCTTCTGGAGGACATGTACTACAGAGAAGCAAGGGGAAAACTTCAATAAATCAACATGTTTCCACCTCTGTCCCAGTTCACAAAGGAGCAGAAATCAGGCTGTGGAGTTTGTGTATCTGCTTCATGTATAAAGAAAAAAGGAAAAATAAATCTGTGGGATCCAATTCTTAAAGCTTCATTAGAAACCATACAGTCATTTAGGTTGGAAAATACCCTAAAAGACAAAGTCCAGCCATAATGCTTACAAGCAAAGTGAACATCATGGCCCCACCCAAGTTCAGAGGAGTTTGTCTCATTGTTTACTGTGTGGGTCAGTTTGTTAATCTTGAACTTCACTAATGAACTTGATGATCTTGGAGGTATTTTCCAATGTAAATGATTCTATGATTCTCCAACAGTTTTGCAGAAAAGTCCTCTTCTATATTAAAATCCTTTGCAGTTGTGAACTAGTTTGTAGGTTCTCTAATACCACATTGGCTTTAAGAAAAAGCCCCAAACTTTCTGCATGGCTTTTCCCTCTTTGTCAATAAAGAATGGATGATTCACGTTATGGTTTTTTTTTTCCAGCCCCAATCTTAACAAAACAGCCATAAAACAGCATCAGCTTGTATAGCCTTTAGGACAGCACACTCTCTTTTGCACTGGAGCTCTTATTTGTGGGGGTAAACAGAATAACACACTTTGTTTTAATGAGGCTGGCTTGGGAATTAAGTGTGTGTCACTTATTGATCTTGCTTTTTCTCCCTATTTATTTTGAAAAGCTGTTGTCTTTATTTTCAGCAGGTGAAATCTGAAGTGTTGTTGCAAATGCTGACTTTCTTCTGTGGTTTAGATTGGAAGCAGCTCCTCGGAGCCAGGGCTTGTGGGGTCCTTGGAGGTGCTGAGTTACAGGCGACCTGTCCTGCACACAGCATGGAGAGAGCCAGGCATGAGGACCAGATGGGAAACAACCTCCTGAGCTGGTCAGGTTTTCTGTGACCATCTAAGAGCCCCTTATCTGCCATCACAATGATATCCAGCGAGCTGGCAGCTGCATTCAGTGGGTGAACCTGGAAGTGAAGTGACATGCCCAGGGTTATCTGGGGTGCCAGTACCAGAGCCTTGCTGGGACCAGGTCCTTCAACACCTGCACTACCCACAAGACTTCCTCGCTTTCTTTGTCCTTAGTTCTGCAGTGCAAGGAAATTTTTGTTTGATTTTAAATGTTCTCCTAAATCTTGGTGACGGCAGATTGACGTAAGCGTGTGCTGGATCAGGGCCTGTTCTCTTATGCATATGGATGCAGACACAGCTGTAAGCATTTTCCATCTCGAGGCTTCTGCAGGGAAGGGAGAGATCTTCCCTCCCGGCCCATGGGTGTGTCCCCTCTCCCCTAGCACCAGGGACAGCACCTGGCCTCCAGTGTGAGGACATGGAGGTGAACTTGGGTAGAATCTCTGGTTAATTGGCTCAGTCATTGTCCATCAGGAGTGCTGGTGGAGCCTCCTGGGACACTTGGGAGCTGGGCATGGCAGAGGGGAGAAAGCCTCTGTGTTGTGGTTCCATCTTCCTTGGCCCTCACAAGCTGGGAAATTCCTTCAAGCCTGATGCTCTGGAAGGTTTTGGGTGGTGTGTCAGCACATCAGCAGCGACATTACACGTTGGCCATGTCTTGTCTGCCAGCTTGCCCAGGATTTTGCTTTTGCTGGTGTCACCAGCAGCCAAAACGTGGCTGCTGCCTTGGGCTGGGAGCAGCAGCTCCTGAAAAAGGTAGCACAAACAGGCTGGGTCAGATGGCAAGGCAGGCTGTGTTCATCCCAGCTGGTCAAACACAGGCCCTGCATCTCTCCTCGTGCGTGACATCCCCTCAGTCACACCATAGCCCGTGTGCTTGCTCAGGAGAGCACAAATTTCTTCCTCATCCTGCTGCAAGATCTGCAACATCCAAGGGCTCTCCAGCTCCCTCTCCCATTTACCAGCATGGATTGTGCCCGTGAAGCTCCTCAGTTAACCTGGATGCAGCCTGATGAAGCTGCAGGAAGAATATTAAAAGAAAAAAAAGGTGCTGGAGAGAGCAAGTCAGCCCAAGTCTGTTTATGGTGACTCCATCTTATTTAAAAAGGATAGCAAAGTATAAACCATTTAAATATTTCATCTGCAGAAAAGCCCTGAATGAGTTTGTACTACATGTGCACGTGAGATGAATGAGTGGGGATGGCAGCAGGAGCAGCAGTGAGCACCAGCCCTGCTCAGGCCCCTGTGCCTGTGGGGGAAGTGGTTGTGTTGGTTAAAGTGTTTTACTTAGAAAGGGAATTCATGTTTATTCTTTTGTTGGTCGAAGTTATCACTGTCTTAACAGGTTGGGTCTGACTATCTGAAGACAAGGGCCTTATCCTGCTCCTTGGTGCTTTCTGCCTGCTGGGTGCCTGGTGACTCTGGAGGATGCTCAAAATAGCCCCAAATCAGAGCTGTGCCTGCCCAACCTTGTGGAGAGTCACGAGGTCACTGGTGTAACTGGGAGGAGAATTTGTCCTCCTAGCTTTAAAAATAGCTGTGTTTTCTTTAATGGCATTTTCCTTGGGGCAGCCAGGAGCTTGCAGGAGTGCACAGCCCAGCTGAGGTGCTGCTGAGCCCCAGTTAATCCCATTTCTCAACCACATTTGTCTCTAAAAATGAACCAAACCAAGCTGGATTTCTTCTTCCTTCCAAAATTTTTTATTTGACTGGCTTCCTAGAGCTAGATTGATGATATTTCCTCTGTGGAAAATGCTCTGTGGTATAACTAAATAGGATTCTGTAATCTCCAGCAGCTGAAGTGTTTAGTTAGGGTCCAAGAGTGGTTTTTTTTCTCCCAACTCTGTCTGCCCTTACCAAAGTTTCTAGCGATGAGTGATTTGGGGCTTATCTCTGGGAAGTGCCGTGAATGCCAGGCCCGTGCTTACACAAGGAGAGAAATGCATGAATTTTTCCACATCAGTAGGAGCTGGAGATTTTGCTAAAGGTGTCTCCAGCTGCAAGGAGCGAGATACGGCTCTGCCGGAGAGCTCCGAAGAGGCAGAACTGAGTAGGAAATTTAAATGTGGATTTAATGCCTCAGAAAGCCATCTGTAAGGGAAGGTGCAGGTGCTGGCTGGCTCTTGGCCATGCAACAGGTCACTGGGGCTGGCTGGCTGTGAGGCTGCTGAAGCACAGGCGTGGTGGTTAATCTGACTTGGGAGATGTTCATTAGGGAGCCCTGGGCTGTGGCACAGCCCAAGGCCAGGGATGTCCCTGTGAGTGCTCTCCATGCACTGCTTGCACAGGGTCCGGCTGGAGCAGCTGCCTGTGTCCCCATTTTTAAATGGAAAAGCTGCACTGGAAGTTGTCAGGACCTGGGATGCAGATGGACAGACTGACCACAGCCAGGGCAGGGTGATTGGGATGCAGTGCCTTCCAAATTCCAGCCTCTGCCTGTGCGTGGAAGGAAAAGGAAAAGCAGTAAGTACAATCTGTTTGTTAGATGGTGAGGCAGTGGCTGAACCTCTTGGCTCATACTGATAGCACTTTTGTAGGGTTACAGGGTGCCTTGGTGAAACCCCAGCTCTGCATGGACACAGGGCTGAGAGCTGCACCTCCTCCTGCTGCTCATTCTGCTTTGGCCAGAGGCTGTGCTGGGCATTCTGGTGTCCAGAGCAGCTCTGTGCAGAGCCAGCCCACGCTGGGAGGGAGCATCACCTCTGCCCTGCTCAGTCTCTCAGGGCTGAGAACCATCTGTGCCCACCCCAGCACAGCAGTGGTCATGGCCCAGGTGCAGCAGTGCCCTGTTTTTGGGGTCCCTGCAGCCCCCTGTGCCCCCAGCCTTGCTGCTGCTGGCTGCTCCCCTGAGCCTTGCCCCTGGCCGTGCCCCCTCCTCACAACCCCACCGTGGGGTTTTGTTGCCCAGCACGTAGCTGATGTCAATTTGTAAAACAATACTTCAGCATTACCCAGTGAAAACACAGACAGCATTGTACAGCTGGGAGCAACATTGATTGAGGTGATATTTAATCCAAGGAAAATACATGATACATAGTCTAGGATTCCTCGCTTATCCATCATATAATGCAGTTCATGGGGATTAAATATCCCTCCTGTAAAGTTGGTTGAGATCAGTGTTGTTATTTGTTTTGCAAACGATCCTGACAGTGATGCTGAGAGCTATTGATTGCCAATGGTTCTTTAAAAATTACTATTATACTGCAAATTACAAACCTTGGGGGTATCCAGTTAAATGATAATGGAAAGGCATTGGTGTGTAATGACACATGCATCAAAGCAAATTTGCTCTGGCTATATAATGGAGATTGAAAGGGACATGATTTATGACCAACAGGATTAGCTGCTTGCCATGATATATCTCAGGTAACATGACAACTGTCTAGTTGTTCATTGTGGCAAGAAGTTCTGATGATTATAACAATTTAGAAATAAACGAAGGAAAAAAAATAAAAGTGAAATCTCCTCTACCTTTTAGTTTAAAATACGTAAACCACTCTTCTAATTAATAAATAGCAAAAATCCCTCCATCACTCTCCCAGGAGCATCCACAAAGCACTGCATGGGTGCAAACTCCAGTCCTAGTGGAGCTCCTGGGTTTGCCTGGAAAGCCTTCAGAGCTGTGATGGAAGTGCAAACAAGATCCCTGAATCTGCTGGGAATTTCAATGCATGTGTGCCCTTGAAGCCAGTGGAGGACACTCGTGTTGAGTTGTGTGCTCTCATTCCTGATGATGAATGCCTGATATCACAACTGCTTGTCTTCCAGGCTCTCCTGGTGTTTCCCAGCCCTGCAGCTGAGGGCTGAATTCTTGATGTGCTCGAGTGGAGCCTGAGGGCTGCTTCAGCCTGTGGTGGCTTTAGCAGTGTCACAGGAGCCCTGCCTACTCTGGGGGCACAGCTGGGTGCTGTCACCTTGCCCTGCCACCCTGGGATGGCACAGAGGGCTGGTAGGAGGATTTTGCATTCAGAGAGGTGTGTGGTGTGAAGGTGAATTCCTGTGGCTGTCCTGTGCTCTGGGCATGCTGCAAACACCAAATGCAATGCAAGCAAACCTTTTCCTCATCACCCAGCTGATCCACAGTGGAGCCCACAGACAGCAGTGCCTGGGTCTGTGCTTCTGTGTTAACATCTCAGCTGGGCTTGGTGAAATGCATGTCCAGGAGGCAGTGCCAGCAGAAGCACTTGTAAAACAAAAGGGAGGGAAAACAGTTTCCTCCCTTCACCAGCACCTTCTCAGCATCTTTTGTCATGAAGTTGTGTATTGTGAGACTCACCAGGCTGCCAGGGTGGAGAAATACCCATGGACAGGAGTCCTCCTCCACAGACACTGATTTACTTTTGCCCTGTGCTCTTTTATCCTTGGTGCTGCAATAATAGGGACACTTGCCCAGTAATTTCTTTAAAGGATTTTAGCACTTGATAACATGGCACTTCAGATGGGGGAAGAAAGAGATGAATACTTGTTTAGGTTTTATTCTGTATGACATCTGAAGATCCAGCTCTGGCCTCCCATGAATCCCACCAGCTCACTTGGAAGTGGGATGGAGGAAGTTTGAAATAATAAAAGTTACCTTGGAGCCCACATGTACTGGTGGTTGGTGGGAGGTCAGTGCAGAACCTGCTGTCCTTAGACCAGCATCACTGGGGTTGTGTTGTGTGAGACACACATTGGGGCAGGATTTGCTTCTCCTTGGAAGTGTTTTTCTGGAAAATGTGGGTATACAAGCATTTCTAGGGTACCTCCTGGAGAACCCCACCCTGGACCATTGCCTGTCCTTATGTGTGTGTCAAGCAGCCCCTTCCTGGGACAGAGTGGGGCAAAGGGAGCCTCAGGGATGATGTGGCCATGGTTTAGAGAAGTTTGTAAGGGAGTTGATCACAGCTTGGCAAAACTTCCTTCCTCTCCTGTGTGCTAGTGATGACTTTCCATTTATTTCTCTGCTGTCCAAGTGCTACACAACTGCAGAGATCCTGACACTGGAGCAGCCAGCATGCACCATTTCTCTGGAAAAAAGGATCCATCCAAATGGTTCCTTTATGTCATGCTCTAATTTTGCTGCTGTTGGTTTATTTTTGTTTTTGGCTTCTTTTATTCACGGTATTCTTAAAACTTCCCTTTCAGGGCTTAACAGCTTAACCATTTCAAAATCATGCCAAGCGGAAATGTGGCGTACGATTTTCTCACTGAACATTGTGCTGATCGCTCAAATGTATTCTGGATTTGTGGAAAAGCTGCAAAAAACTGGGATGAAAGAGAGCGAGAATTAGCACTCAAATGAAGAGCCAGGTCTTTGCACGATTAGGAAAGGTCTGTGGAAGCAAACAGAGTGCTCCTGGGCACCTTCCTGCTCTGCAGCATCCCACACTGGCATGGCTCACAGCAGGATTGGTGGGCAGGCAGGAGGTGAGGCACAGTCTCAGTCCTGAGGCTGCTACAGTCTTTGAACATGGGTCTTAGTCCTGGTTATTGGTCCTTGATACCTGAATTATGGCCCAGGCTCTGCTACCAGATTCCTCTCTGGGTTTCAGCAGCTCCTTCAGTCTCTTGGGCCTTCCTCTCTTCCTCACAGGGAAGGGATTATAGTGCCAAAAATAGCCTGTTTTCCTAGGTGGGCCTTTTTGTGACTCTCTTCTATGAAAGACACCTTTCTCCCTGTTCCTCCAAGTGAAATACAAAGGAGATGTGATTCACCACCAGTGCTGATGTGCCAAGGCAGCAGGAAAGCTGCTGGTGTGCAAAGGATGCTTTGTAGCTGCACACGTGCCCTTGTGACACACAGATTCCCTGCTGGGGCTGGTGGCTTCCTGCTCTGCTTGTCCTACTGAGTAGCTGGAGGATTCAGGGCAGAAATGGCCCTGCTGCTGGTGCTGATGGAGCAGCTCTGATGGGAGCAAATGCCACTTTTGGGAGGCGAGGTGGGTGTTACGTGATCATATGGACAGTCGTGTCCCATGAGAACTGATTTGGGATGGGTCTGCTGGGACTTTTGTTTGGCTCTTGCTCCTGCAAGGAGCTGCATTTTCCCAAGGAGGAGGAGGGCAAGGGACACATCTGGAAATGCAGACTTTCTGTTGGAACTAGAATGGGTTATCAGCAGCTAATGACTGCTGTGACTGCTGCTGAGCAAACCTGGGCTCCAGGCATGATCACGGGGGTGCACACTGGCACAAGAGAAGTCAGATTGGTGTTGCAGAGCTGGGAGCCTTGTTTTAGTCCTGACTTTCAAATACAAGGATTACAGAGTTATTTTTTTGCCATTTCTGGCTCACATTAGAAGATCTTTGAGGGTCCTCACTACTTGCAGAAAATGCCTGTGGGACCTTGAGCTGTGGAGCTGGACTGCAGACCATGCTCTTACACATGCTCTGAGGTGGAATTTGCTCTTTCATTACAGCTCCCAGCCTTGTGAGGTGAAGTGAGGGACAGCTGATGATTATTAGTAGCTTTAAAATGAATATTGCTCTTTAGCACATTTAATCTTTCATTAACAGTGAATACAGCACACGCTGGGGTGCATGCAGACCAAGAAATGCTCAGGTTCCTGCAGTGCTACAGCTTGGGCAGCTGGGAGTTCTGTGAGCAAGGGATTTTCAGCAGAGGATATGGGGAAGGGCTCAGTTTGATCCCCAGAAGTTTCATCTGTGTAAATCCTGGACAGGGGATAGGCAAGACCCTGTGCCCTGGCAGTGCTGTGTGTCTTTGAAGCAGTTCCACATCCGTGCTTGCATCACAGACCAGGAGCTGAACATGGCCCCTGATTTATTTATAATATTCCTGGGAGAGAGGGGCACGTGGAGGTCTCTGGACTACAAGCAGAGGTGAAGAGCATGGCCTAGGTACAAACCACAGTGAGGGTGCAGACTGTGGACATGAAGTGAGAATGCTGAGTGAGCAACCCCTGTTTGAAAAATTTCGGGATGCAGGAGAAAGGAGTAGAGGGATTCCTCAATTTGTCTCCTTGCCTCTCCCAAATAAATCCTTCCTGTCTGATGTAGTTGGCATATGCAGAGCATCTTGGCTTGGTGCTTCAGAGGATGGTCTCCAGTTGGGGTAATAGCTCAGAGCTGGGAGGGGGGAAGCATTAGGGAGCCCAGGGGGCAAAATGTCTTGCCATGATCTTCAAAGAACAGGAAGGAAGAGCATTTTTTCTGTTGTTGTTCATATTGCAGGAAATTTCCCCACTCTCTTTTCAGTTAACAACCACTGGGGCAGGAGGCTTTCCTAGCTCACAGGGGAGCAAATCTGAATAAACCAGTAACAGTCATGTTGTTGAAGAGTGGCTCCTCTTGAGTTGTTTTTCCACTGTTTGGATAAATAAGACAATAAGAAGAGCTGCTGAGATAGTTGGCAGGGAAATGGATTCCCCAGGAGATGGGGGCAATGTTGTTTATTTGTGGGAGCTGCCTGTGCATGAGGGGACAGTCCTGCAGTTCTATAGAGAGAAGGGAAACAAACATTCTCTGTTCTAGCACTGGATTCATTGCAAGGGGGTATGCCAGGGATCATTAGTGCCACAGCCACCATGATCTTTTGCTCAGATTAGTTCTCTCTTTTTAGGGAAAAAAAAAAAATAATAGGTTCCCGTTAGATCAGATATGGACAAAGTAATAGCAGTATCACAGAGACTGAGGTCTGCAAGATTAAAATGTGAAAGGGAGGAGAAATGATAGCTTTGGCCCTGCTTGCTGTTACAGCAGCCATGTGAATAAATGACTCTATGCAGATAAGCAGGGCAAAAATAAAAGGGATGCTTAGGACGAGATGGCAAAAAAAAAAAAAAGGGAACTAATCAGCAGATTCAACCACTGTAATAATCCAGTAAACATGGAAAATTACATTATATTAGCTCCTCTGCTTCCCCTTGTATACACTAGCCACGAAGTCATTGATAGGTGATTCCCTGTGAAGGTGCAGTGCTGCAGAATTCGGAGCTTCCTGCTCCTGGGGGAAGGCGTGAGTGATGCTAAAGGGGAAAGTTGACTTTTGAACTTCCTGAGGAAGAAGTGGCTCAAGTGGAGCTGCGGAAAAGCTCACAGCTCGCTGAGTTAAAAATCTGCTCCCAGGAAAAGGACGGCCGGTGTGTTTGTCCTCAGTGCTCAGGCAGCAGTAGGGTTCGTGCTGAGCCACAGCTTAATTGCAGTCCTGGGATGTTCCCCCGATGCAGGAGAAATTGGTCTGCTGCAGATTTTTAATATATATATATATATTTCTTTTTTAACTAGTGAACTGATTTCCATTTGGTTCAATTTCTCACAAAGAATGACAAGTAGCCGCTGCAGCTTTTCTCTGCGTTCAAGCAAAACCAGCATGTAACATTATTTGCAAATTAGCTTCATCCCTCTGGCTCCCAGTTATAGCAGGAACTGCTTGGTCCAGAGTTGCTCCCAAAATATCCATTTAAACCATGTAATGATTCTGACTCTCTCATGCATAGTAGATGAAAGACGATCCGCGATTTATTTTCGAAGCTTTGAACCCCAAACATGGTCAATCATAGAAAAAAGATTAAAAAAGGAGGAAGTCATGATAATGCAAAGCTGGGAGAAAAGCAGCCCTACACTTCACAGTAAAATCCGTTTTCTTTGCACTTTTTTATTAACAGCTTCAACTATGATCAGTGCATAAATCTACCTGCAACACAGGATGTTGGAAAATTACCGAGAGACAGCGACGTCCTCCCTGCTGCTTGGTGAGAAAAGAAGGATGCACCTTCAGGTATGGGCTGGAAAATTGTTTCATCCTCTGTTCCCTATTTGTGTTGCACTAAGCTTGCTCGTTGCATTGATTGGAGGGGGGAAATAAGGTGTTTGCAAGAGGGAAGCTTCAGAAGGGATTCTCTAAACTCGTCTCAAGTCATAGATAAGTGTCTGCCTGGGACCTGCTCTGCACCCAAGCAGTGCAAGGTTCTTCAGGCTCTGCTGGGGGTTAATGGTGGATTTTTGTCCTGCATTTGCTGTCATTCTTTCCCTGCCCCTGTGGAGGTTTTTGATCCTCCTTCTTAGTGAGAACCACATCAGCTCCGCTCTGGGTGCCCCCGCAGCCTCGCAGGAGGAGCAGCTCCGCTCCAGGTGCTCCCGCAGCATGGGGAAGCAGAGCACAGGCCCTGCCATTCCCTGCTCCCGGTTCAGGGAGGATCAGCTCCCCTCTGGGTTCTCCTGGAGCGTTGGGAAGCTGAGCACACGCCCTGCCGTTCCCTGCTCCAGGATCACCTCGAATCCCGCGTAGGAAATCGCCGCTTCCCGGTGCTTCGAAGGGATCACATGAAAGGCTGAGCAGGATGAAGCTGCCTTGGCTGCTGCTGCTGAGCAGCCTTTTTAGAGCAGGAGCCGAGCTAAGCACTCCTCCTGGGTTTTCTTAATCCAGCCTCAATCCGTGCACTTCAAACAGGAGCCTTGTTTTAGGGCTGTGCTGAGCACTCGAGTCTCTCAGCAAGCTGCTCTCGTGCCTGGAAGGGCCAGCCAGGAGCCAAAAAGCGGTTTTACTCTTTTTGAAGAGGATGGAAATTGCTCCCCCTGAGCAGGGGAGTACGGACGGGAGTTGTGGTTCCCAGGACAAGAAAAGGGAGCGTTGGTGACTTCCCGAATGTGGATTTTTCTGACAGTTGTCTGATGCTTTGGGCTCAACACGGGCAAATCACTGTCCCTGAAATCCAGCATAGCAACTGGATTATAGCTGCCACATCCATCTCCCTAGGGAGAAAAAAAGGGGTTTCCAGCCACAGAGGCCAGTTTAAAACATGCCAGCCTTTTCCAGCATGCTTTCCTAAATGTGTGTTTTGTAGCAAACAAGGACCTAAGGGCTACTTAAATCTTGGCAACTGGTCAGCACTGTGATGTTGCAGATTGGGGTTTCTCATTTATCTAGGTGGGTGGGTTGCTTGTTTTGCCACCTGTGCAAGTGGTTTGAGGAAATAGTGGGAATTAGCTCATCTGTCATCTCAGTGTTTATAGATGCCTGTCCAGTGGGAGTCGTTGTTTCTGGTAAAGCTCTTGCTCTTCATCATGTCCATCACTCCTGTTTGCATTTCCTTTCTTGCCATGTCTGCTCCCTGCAGTGACCACTGGGGACTTGCAGTGGGCAAATTGCTCTCTCTGGGGCTGGCTTTCAGCTGGGACCTCTTAGAAGGTGGCAGAATTGACAGCACTGAGGACCCCAGCATGTGACAGGGGCTCCAGAGGAGGGTGGGACCTGATGTCCTGACATTTCTGTTGGGGTGTGTCTGTGCTGGTGGGTAAATGGGGTGGAGCGAGATGTCCCAGGGTCAGAAGGGAGCTGCAGATTTGGGGACTTGAGTAGGTCTGTGTTTCACTGATGTGTTTCATGGATGTGTTGGCCAGCACCAAGGCTTCCTCATCTGTGGGAGATAGCAGTCTTAGAGAGGCAGCTTAGGTTGAGTTGTGACTGCTGAGGGCTCTTGGAGTGGTGCTGGGTCCTGTCTGGATCTGGATTAGTTAAACAGGTAGTTCTGTATGTATTTTCCAAAGGTGAGGAGACAAAATAGGGGATAGGTGTTAGAAGGGGGTGCATAAGAGCTGCCCTTGTGGTGCAGGGTCACCATTGTGCTGAACTTTCAGCTGGATTTCCAGCTTTCTGCCACTTCTGCCTTGGCTGTGGTGCTCCATCAGCACTTTGCACCACACTGATCTCTCCCCAGTTTTTCCTTTAGCCTCCCCATGCAAGACACACGATGCACAAGGGCCTGACACCACGTGCCAGCAGACACCATGAAGGTGGGGTTTGCTCCCTGCAACCTACTGTTCCCACCCTGCATTTCTTGAGAGAACTCTGGCATGCTGTCAGGCCGTGGGGAGATGTTTTTCACCCCTTCCCACATCCATGCATGCCTTCCTCCCTGCAGGGAAGCCCGCCTTGGCACAGGACAATGCTGGATGATGCTGCACATTCAATAGGAGGATGCTCCTCTAGAGCAGGATGAAGGCTGAGAGTAACGCCTTTTAATGTTCCTTCTCATAATTATCCTCTTAATTACTCAATGAAATGCCCAATAAAACAAATCACTATAATTTCTATTTTATTCCCTGCCTTTTGCGGGTTATTTAAGAGCGCAGGATACATTAAGGAGGCGCTTTCTCATGAGGGAATGCTTTCCAATAGACTTGCAAAATGGTTTTATGTCCCTATCCTGTGTGTTCCATCCTCATTTTCCATGCCAGTTTGCTAATTACCAGAGGCACTGGTGGCTGGGAAGCACTGCCTCCCTTGCTGCCTGTCTCTGCTGCGATGAAGTCACAGCTCTGAGTTTGTGACATCCCCATGGCAACAGCCCGTGATGTCACCAGCGGGGATTACAACTTTGCAAAGCATCCAGGCACAGGCAGCCGGGCTGGAACTCTTGGGCTCTCACATGTCTTTAAATAGCAAGGAACTTAAACGCAGGGAAGTCTTTAAGAAGGCTTTAGATTTCCCTTTTTTTCACCCTGAAGGAGGGGAGGCTGTTGACTGCAGGGCTGCCACCAGGAGTTCTGTCCCCTTGTCCTGCAGCAAGCCCAGCTCCCTCATGAAAACGTGGGGTTTGCCTGGGGGAGCTCAGCCCTGCAGTGACTCTGGTGCAGGATTCTGTGGCCAAGGGCTGATGTGTTGGGCATCTCCCCAATGTCCCTGGGGGCTGCAGGTGTCCCCAGCCCCATGCAGCTCCCTCTTGCTCTGTACCTCTTGCTGATAAAGTGAACATAGAGCAAACCTGGGAACCATGGATCCCCACAGCCCAGCCCTGCCCATGCTTCACTCTCTCTAGACTGCTGGCTCCACTGGCTTTCTTCTGTGCTTTTTGTCTAATACTCCTGATATTTGCATAATAAGACATTGTTCATGCACAGGCAGTGAGGGAGGAAGAGTCATGTGTGTACCTCTCTAGCAACAGGAAAATCGTGTAATAACCACACTTCATTTTGCACCTGGGGAGGAAATTCGGCTCCCATGGCTGGTACCACAAACTGTGCAGGGTGTTCAAACACACAGCCCCCAAACTCACACAGGGCAGCCACCTGACTGGTATTTATGTACCTTATTTAAACAGCAGAAACAAATCAAGCAGATAGAAGAGTCAATCTCTTTATTTTAGTTTTTCTAAGGTAGGAATAAAAATGATATTTCAAAGGCCAACGTGTCTCAGCTGAGCGGTGGCGGGGAGAAGCCGGTGCTGCAGAACATACTGTCCTGTCTCCTGCTTCCTCAGATCATAACTTCTAAGCTGGATTCAATAGAAATAAATGTTCAGTAGTTCCGGTGGTGGCCTTTGGAAACGGAGCTAATGGAACAAGACAAAAAAATGGTTACAACATTTTGACAAGCGCTTCAGTGTTTAATGCTATGCACGGCGCAGCCCAGCTGTGGGGAGGTGGTGGGTGCACCTGCAGGGAGCTGTGCCCCTCGTTAGCACGACAGCGAGTCCTCCCACAGACACAGGGAATTAAGCAAGAGCTGTTTGAGCTGTGTGGTAGTCAAGAGGCCGAGGGCAGCCCTTTGGCAGCCCCACACCGTGCAGCAGGTGAAGGGCTTGGTGGCCTCACGCTGGAGCTCCCCGGAGGGAGAGGAAGGTGGCCAGTTCTTGGGAGAAAACCGGTGGAGGAGAATGCATAACATCACCCTGAGCTGAGACAGGGGAGATGAAGAGGCTGCAGTGATTAAATTGGATCTGCTGAAATCCTTCCAAAGCAGGCTTAGGAATTAAGAGCCATCAATGTCACATTGAGGGTCACTCGCTGCAGGACACCTCCGGCCGTGCCCGGCCTCCCCCCCGGGCCTCTGCTGAGCCCCATCTGAGCCTGAGGAAACTCATCCTTTGTTTCAGAGCCCAGTTGGACATTCCCCTCTGCCACAGAACAGTGAATCTCAGCGAGGAGGGCCTCTAAGAAGCCAGTTTGTCTGGAGAGGAAGGATTAGACTGCGTATGGCCAGATTTGCTTTGCATTGGGGTGTCTTCAGGGATTTAATAACGGGGGAAGGTGGTGGGGACAGAAGGCAGTGAACAGGCTGGGCTGACATTGCTTTCTTGCAGAGATCTGCTGGCCGGTCCTCTGGCAGCAGAAGTGATGGAGGCTGAGCCCAGGAGGTGTCAGCTGGTGTCCCCTGTGTGTCAGGGACAGCGTTGGTGACAATTCTTACCGTGCTCGTGGGACCCGACTGAAGCCACCATGCTGTGCTGCAGGCTGGCCATGCCTGCCTGTCCCCGGGGCTGGATCCAGCTCACCACAGTCTCACCCAGAGGAGTCACAGCCCAGAGCAATGCTCCAGCAGCACGGCTGTGCCATGGCAGCCTGCACACAGCAGCAGCACCTCAGTCTCAGATCATACCCCCCAACATCAGCGTGGGAATACTGGTGGGACCAGTCAGAGCCAGGATGGAGCCCACCCATGAAACTGGCAGGCATTCCTTGCCTGGGAGTGAGCTTCCAGGGTGGCTCAAATGTTTTGGTCATGCTGACCTGCACTAGACCAGGACCCCAGTTCATCTGCTGCCACCGGTGGCACATTTACACGCATCCCCATCAGTTCTGTGAAGCAGGGCCACCTCTCCCAGCCACATACAGGCACTGAGCAGAGCCCCAGAGGGACTGTCCTGCTTGACGAACCTCTGTCTGATCTGGGACTCCCACTGAAGGGGTTTTTAATGCCCCTCCTCCGCCTTTCTCCTTATTTTCCACGGCTGGAACGACGGGTCACAGCAGGGAGATTTTCACACATCATTAGAGCCAAGTGTCCGATTCCACACAGCCGTCAACCCCAATCAGAGCGATTTAAAAGGCAGCGCTTCCTTTAATCATCCGGGGACGCTCAGATCCCTTCGTGCGAGCTGAGTGCTCCCACAGGCGCGGGAGAAGCAGGAGGATGGAGATGCTGAGATGAGACTCGTGGTGTTCAAAAGCAGCGGCTCCTCGCATGTAGATCAGCCCCAGGGCAGACCTGGAGGGTGAGGTCCTCCCTCCCTGTCTGTCTCTTCTGGTTTTCCTCTAGGGATGATTGAGGTGGCCGTGGGTCCGTGTGTGCCTGAGCAGGGCCCGCGGGAGGGCAGCTGAGACCTGAGCCAGGGGTGATGGATCAGAGTGTCCCTAAGCAGGAGAGAGCCTCAGCACCAGCATTTCTGACTCCGGAGGTGGAAGCATCCTGCTCTTGGAGGCCCTGAGCACTGGAGGTGTCCTGGAGACCTGCGGCTCCACGGCTTCCCACGGAACAAATGAGTAACCCGAAATCTCGGAGCTGTGCTTCACCTCTGGCTGCCCCAGCCAGCATCCCTCACCCTGGGCCACTGTAAAAATGCGTGCTGGACTGTGAAGTGATGCAGGAGACACACAGGCACGAAGTCCCCCCTTTCCAAGCAGCACCTGGAGCCCGCAGAGCCGTGCGTGCGCAGCCCTGCCAGGGGCACGCTGCATTTTCCCTGCGTGCAGCCACACGACCTTCTCCTGGCCTTCCCACAGCCCTGCCACAGCCCCCATGCAGTGCAGATTGCACGTGGATACGGGAAGGACAAACACATGAGAAACCTCACAGAATTACCAGCACACCTGACTGCAGGAAGATGAATGTCCTTCCCGAACACTCTGGCATGCGCGGTCACTTTCCACAGCCTCCCTGTCTCAGAGCTTTCAGTGCTCACGATTTGTCCAAGGGCAACTTCGCGAAATGTCAGCGTTTTTATCAGAATTCCCTGTGACAGGCTTCAAGTTTTAATTAATGGAACTTGGGGCTGTATGTTTGTTTGTTTCCATGAAATTAGTTTTATTTTTTTTCCTAAGAAAGCAAATGTTTTTCCAAGGATAAAAATGACAGCCCCTGTTTTTTTGCTACTCTGCCACATCTTTTTGGCTAACCTGCTTTCTAGACCAGCCTGTGAGCCTCTCCAGCAGGAAGCTCAGCAACTTGATGGTCCTGTGTCACAGGCTCCTCTGAGAGAGTAGCACTGCCACGACTGCCCAAGGCAGCATGTACACACCACTGGCCAGATCCACACGTGCCAAGACACCTACAGCCCTGAAAACACAACCAACTGATGCTGCAAATAAAATCAGCAACTTGCAGACAGGGTTCTGCCTTAAAATCCCTGAGACCAGCAGCGACACAGGCAAAGGCTAGGAGAAATTTTGCCATTAGCCTCTGAAAACCCAAAAATTTCTGCTGAAGAAGCAGTCAGGTTGGTGTTTGTTCTGCCCTTGCTGCTGCAAATTGATTGGATTGATAGGAATGAAGGCAGTGGTGTAAGAGAGAGTGAGAGCAGCCTTCTGGACTTTGATTTGATCTCTGCCTTTCATGGTCTTCCCTTTTGTACTTGCTCATCGCTTTTAAAAGCAACGCTTTGATGAGAGGTGGCAAAATCTCACTTAGGCAGAGCTTTTCTGGCAACAAACATTTGACTTTTGGAGCTGCCCTCATCTGTTGGGTAAACATGAAATGATCATCTTTGACTGGAACTGATCCTCTGGAGCCATGTCATTCCACTGGGGAGAGGTATTTGCACTGATTTTCAATGTGGATTATTTCTGTAACTGACTGTAATAGTTTCTTTGGCAGTATTAGGGCTTATTATGTCAGGATTTATTTCAGTGTGAGGTGATCCAACATGCTGTAGTCCTGTAACTTCCCTTTGCATGCTGAAATCCAGGAGCCCATCTCCTGCTCCCACCACAGACACAACCTCTTTGCAGCTGGACCTGTCTCCCAAGGTCAGCTTTCCCCCAGTTGCTTCATAAATGCTGAAGGAGCAAGTTAAGAGAAAAAAATTCCCTGTGAAGGACAGGTAAAAACTCACCTAGGTGAAATATCTATATAGAAAAGCTTCCTGGAAAGAGGAGGAGAAGGCAGCAGGGAAGGGATTGCAGCTTCAGGGGAGCAGTGCAGGCACTGGGAGCTCCCTGGCATTAGCAGAGGGGTTAGCTGCAGAAAACACAATTGAGGATTAAATGTGGATTATGCTGCAGTGATCCTGAAACATTGGCAGTGCTGAGGCAACTAACAAAGGACTTTATTTCCTTAGGAGAAGGACTGCTGGGCCCAAAGCAGTTGGAGATAAAACTTTTCAGGAGTTGCTTGTGATGAAGTGGTGAGGCTGTGAGGCAAGGCAGCATGTTCTGGTATCTGGTACCTCCTGGAGAATTTGGCAATGCAAACTGGTGGATCTGCTCCTCAAAGCCCTATGTAATATGGGATTTTGGACATCATTTCACCATCAAGCACTGCCCAGGCTCCACCAGGTATCAGAAGAAAAGGTTCACATAAATCCCTTCAGTGCTGGTCAGTGGAAAAGAATGGGTAAGCCTGGCTGCTGTTCTCTCTCTGTCAGCATCACTGAAATCATTCAGGACCTTGGGTTTATGGTGCACCTGTCTTGCTGGGATTGGAAAAGGATTGGGCTCATTATTTTGGTCTCCCCTCAGCCAAAACAAAGGCTTATGTGTAGGAACTCCTCTGGGCTGTGCAGTCAGCCAGGCTTGGGGCTTCCTTGGTTTGGTGATCCCAGCTGAACACCTCAGGGCAAACATCAGCTCGGTGGAACTCTGAGATGGAGAGATGGAGAGGTGGATGATTGGATGGATGGACTAGGTCATGTTGAGGTGGCAGAGGCCAGGAAATTGGGACCTCACTTGCCTGCAAACCCTGCCTGGCTCAACAAATGACATTGAGCAACACTGACCTCCTCAAGCTGGAGTTTGGGTCATGCTCTGCTTGGGCAGAAGGAGGCACTTTGAGCCTGCTGAGCTGACCCCTCTGGCTCCCTTCACAGGCTGAGGCCCTGCAGGGGTGTGTGCAGGAAGGAGGATGGACCCTCTGCTCCATAATGCCATGAGCAAGGCAGTGCTGACACCTTGTCTGCAGCAACAGGGCATTTGTAGGTTCCCTGGCATGACCTCGGGGCTGGGAGGAGCAGGGGGCTGTCCGTCTGTCCATCCTCTCCCACCACACGAGTTGGAGTTAGCCACAGCTCCTTTTGGCAGCCTGATTCCCTGCTCCAGCAAGTGCCGGGCTAATGGGGAGGCGGCCGCAAGAGGAACACTCTGTTCAGCAGCTGCACATTCCATTAATTTAATGAGGATTTTTTTTCTTTTTTTTTTTTTTACAAGGCAGATGGTAAAATAGCTATTTTCTGTTGTCTAATAAATACCATCAGCAAGGCAGAAAATGTGCAATCTCGCCAAGTCCTTTCTGATTCCTCGCCCTCCTGTACTGGTGTGTTCCCCTGTTCTCTGCTGGCAGCTGGTGGGGCTGGGAGGTGGGATGGGAGGGAGAGGTGGGACACCAAAGGCAAGTCCAAAATTGCTGGTGGGACCTGCACATTCTGTTAGCAGCTTTCCCTGATTGGGCAGAGCCTGGGTGTCCTGCTGGGAGAGCTGTGCTCTGGCAGCCTCCGCCGATCCAATTCTCACTTCATCTGATTGCAGTAATAACAACTCACACAAATTTCCTGCCTCAACCTGAAATCTTCCAGCTCTGCAATGCAAATAATATAATGTGTGATGAGGAGCCCAATGACGGGGATAATAATAATAATAGTGATGAAGCCTTTATTCAATGAATGAGTGAATCAAGCAAGCAAAAATAAATGGTATTCAGGGCTTGGGAATCAATAGGAAGAGAAATCAGGAGGAAATGCAGGGGGACTTGCATCTCTGGGGGAGCACTGTCCTTAGGAATGGCATGAAGGAGAGATGAGCAAAGCCCTGTGAGCTGGGCACTCCTTGTCTGCCCGTGCTGCCCCTGGGCTTGCTCCTCTCCTGTGGTTTTACTGCTCTGCTGAGCTCACTGCTGTGCCTGGTCCCAGCCTCCCTTGATCTCTTTGGCCCCCTTGATTTACAGCTCTCCTGGGCTCTCTGAATGTGTCTAGGCAGCTGGCAGGCTACAGACCTGACCTGGGGTTGGGTAATAACTTGTCTTTTGTCCCATGCCCAGGAGGTTGGCCATAAAAAAGCTCCAGACATCAATTTTCCTCTCCACCGGGGTGGAATTGCAAAATGATGAGTTGGTCTTTGCCCTCATTTATCTCTTTTTTCCTTTCTCCTCCTCTTTTTATCTTTCTCTATTCTTCCAACTCTACTGTTCATTGCTCTCTTCTTCAACCCCTTTCCACTATCTCCTCCATCATTTACCAGCTTCCCTCCCCTCTGCACATCACTGCTTCTCCTCTCTCCCCCTTTTCCTCTCTTCTGCCTCATTTTTTCTGCATGTTTCCTTCCCATCTCAAAACTTTCATGATTTTTCTTGCTGTGCATAGCAGTTTCATATCTATACCTGTAATAGCTTGCTAATACAGTAATTCCACAAGAGACCCTTTAAAAACCCAAAGCCTTGGCAGGTAGTAAAACTCACCTTTTAACTTGGCTTCCTCTTTATCAGGGATTCATTTCAGACAGGATTTCTGTGTGCACAGCTCTGCCACTCTCTGTTAGTGAAAAAAAAAAAGGATTAATTCCTGCAACAGGTGAATGTGTCTCACAGCTCTGGTGAGCAGGATCTATTCTCCACTTCCTGCAGGTACATGGAGGATTTAATCATCTAACATGGTGCTTCTCTTTGTCCAGTGTGTGTTTAAACTGTGCTTTACCTGTACCTGTGCAGAGACCTCCTGGGGAATGCACCAGTGGGGCATTCCCATGAAACCTTTCCATTATCCAAGGGATTTTCCCACTTTCTGGAGAGATGCCACGTGGCAAATTCCGAGCTGACATCCTGCTCTCTCAGGTGCTACTGGCGTGGGTTGAGATGCCTGAATGCTCTGTCCCAGCACCACCAGTGCCAATCCCTGCCCTGACCCCACCTGTTGAGGTCTCCCGTGGCTCCTGCCTGTATCTCCAAGCACTGCTTGCTCAGGTGAAGGACTGGCACAGCTCCAGCCTGGCAGTGCCCCTTCTCTGACCTCTGAGAACAGAATCTTCCATTAGCCTAAAGAAAAAGGACAAGCTTCTCCTGCCCTTTCCTCTCTAGCCTCTTTTGATGGTGTCTGCAGCTTTGTATTGTGTTTTAATCTCTCCAGATATGTTAGTGGATAAAATGTGCAGAAGGCAAACCTGGGAAATTTAACCTGACTTGCAAATGTGCTGGGAAGAGGCACTTGGTTAACTGAAACCAGACTTTTACTCCTTTTGCCCCAACACCTCCAGCAGGACCTGCCCAAGGGCAATAGGGAAAAAGCTGTGTCCTGACATCCTCTCCATCTCCACTGTTATGTGGGCTTGGGGCTAATGAAGAAACCAGGGTATTCTCCTGTATTGTAAATATTGCAGCAGGGCTGGCCTCTCTTGGGCTCCCCAGTGCCATCCAGTTTCCCTGCTGGTCCCTGAGTGTGGGTGGAAAGGGCAGCATTTGGTTTCTCTGCAGTGGTGGCTGAGCTGGTGGTGTCTTGGTGGGAGCATTGGGAGTGATGGGAACAGGGAGTGAGCAGCCCCTGGAGCTGGCAGCAGACAGGGAGAACTGCCTGCCAGTTCCTGGATTGGGACTGCCAACCTCTCCCAGGGTGGGGAGCCCAAATTTCATCATCTCTCCTGGGTTCCTGAGCAATGGGGCAGGAGATGGCACTGAGCAGGGAGACGTGACTTGCAGATCTTCCTGTCAGGCTCTTTTCTGGACAGCACAAATCTGGAATAATTCCCCTGACCAGGCTGCCAGCTTTATACACAGGAGATGAGGTAGGAGATAATACAGCATGTCTTGTGCCAGATATTCAAGAATTTCTAAGTACATTGCAAACAGGGAGCTACAGGGCAGCATTGCTCTTT
Organism: Irena cyanogastra; assembly: GCA_013397155.1. NCBI lineage: Eukaryota > Metazoa > Chordata > Aves > Passeriformes > Irenidae > Irena > Irena cyanogastra. Next base: position 102,409 of record VWZV01007375.1, read on the forward strand.
CCATTTCACACACAGGAAGGCCCTTGAAAATGGTGAAGTTTCCTGCCAAGTCACCCCAGGGACCATAATCTCTGTTTTACATTTACAAAACTTTGTAACAATGGCTCTCTGTGCTTTCCTGACAAGACAGGAGAAAGTATTCATCTTTTCTAGGATAAAAGAACCTGATCTAACAGAGGTTCCACTCTGGACTAGTCAAACGTGGTATTTTTCAATAGCAAAAGCTGGCTAGCTCCAAGCAAAATGGGATTTTCAGCAAGCAGGGCGACCAGAGTTTGGGGAGAGGGCCTGCAGGCAGAAAGACAGATACCAAAAAGTTGTGGTGAATCACATTTCCTTGATAACAGAGTTGTGAGATGCCCTCCTTGCATGGCTGAGCTGAGCACTGGTTGCCATCTGGTCCTCCTTCCTCATCTCACTGACCCTCACCAGAAGGGCTGTGAGGGGCCCAGGAGCCCTGTTGGGAGGCACGAGTTCTGGCCAGCTGCTGTGGAGCTGTGCCACACTCAGTGCACATCTCCTTCAAGTGCCCAGCCTGAGCCTCCTGAGCTGCCCCTGTGTGCCCTCTGACCCTGTGAGCTGCCTGCTGCTCCTGGGGAGAGTTTGGCTCTGTCAGCTCCGTCCAAGCAGCTGTAGTTATTCCATGCTGCCTTTCCAAGCTGGATCCTGCTGTCTGGCAGGATGAGCAGTCTCTGGATGCCCTGAAATGTTGGTGGAGCTGACCCAAGGAAGCCTGTGGCTTACTTGATCTGGTTTGATGTGCACTGCTGCTTCCCTTCACCAGCACTGTCAGACCAACATTTCAGGGCCTCCAGAGACTCCTTATCCTCCCAGACAGCAGGATCCAGCTTGGAAAGGCAGCATGGAATAACTACAGCTGCTTGGACGGAGCTGACAGAGCCAAACTCTCCCCAGGAGCAGCAGGCAGCTCACAGGGGGCAGAGAGCACACAGGGGGCAGAGGGACTGGGCACTTAAGGAGATGTGCACTAGGAGTGTGGCACAGCTCCACAACAGCTGGCCAGAAAAGGCTGTGAGATCTCCATCCTTGGAGGGCTCCAGGACTCAGCCACACCAAGCCGTGGCTGGTCCAACACTGAAGATAATCTTGCAGATAACTCAGGAGGGAGCCCCCTCCTGCACCCAAAGGACAGCAGACTGTCACCTGCACGCCTGGAAGAGACTTGCCACCCCAAACTGTTGTGTACTTGTGTGCTGAGAGAAGAGCCAGGCTTGAAATGTCACCTCATTAGAGCTGATAGGTGAGATTTGTTACAGAAAAGGAGAGCTATCCGTCTTCTGGCTCCTGGGGGGATGAGCTCTTCAGCCAGAATGACTGGGGGATTGTAATGGAGTTAACTGAGACTGCCACCAGGGAGCTCAGACGCTGGCATTTAGCTGAAGAGGAGAAAACATCTAGATTTCTTTGTGGAGAAAATTCCTGAAACCCCAAGAAAACAGCATTTTCTCAAAGCAGAAGGAGGGAGCTCCTGCCACGTGTGATTCCTGCCTGGAGGCTGCATGCTGGGGGCTGTGAGTGTGGTCAGCCGAGGTTACAGCAGTGGATCAGCCCTCACCTTTTGTGGGGGTCCGAGGTTACCCTGGGTCTGCCCAGGAGATCTGATGGCTTCCATGGAGCCAGGACTGGCATGCAGCCATCAGCCTTCCCCTCCTCTCACCCAGGTGTGAAATCTTTCTTCCCAATCATCTTCATCATCAAGACAGAGGAGTCTTTCTTCTCTATCATCTTGCCTGCAGTGGGAAGCTGGTGGAGAGAAATCCTTAACTGGGAGCAGGTTCAGGTGCAGGGCAGATTTTAGCACACAGCTCTGACCCTCTGTGTTGAGCAGCATCACCCAAGGGGTGGTTTTGCTGCAGATGCTCTCCCCTGCTGCAGAGGTGCCCACCTGAGCCCCGACCCAGCCCTGGGCTGGCACTCTCTGCCCTGAGGGTCCCCTCTCCAGGGGCTTTGCTTCATTAACTTCCTGCTAAGTTGAGAGTTCAGCTCTGAGTCTTAAGAAATTGGCAATAACGCCAAGCCTTTCATACAAGGGTAAAAATAGCCCTAATAATTTAGGCAATTAGTTAATTAGCCTCATTTACTTGAAAGCACAGAGTGGCGTGGGAAGACTTTTCTGCTGGGTGTGTTATGCTTTTCTCATTCACTTTGTTTGCTTTTCCCTTGCCATTTTCTCTGCTCCCTGACATAGATACAGGGACCCACGGCATTCCAAAGCAGTGGAATGCCAGCAGGAAAGTGGATGCCAGCCAGGACAGGGTGCAAGGCAGTGCTGCAGGGAAGCAGGACTGGTTTGGAAGCCAGGCTTGCTGTGTCATATGGGGCAGTTCTTTGTGACAGGGTCTAGTGGTCACGGTGGCCTTTTCCAGCCTCAATGATCCTGGGATTTTTTCCATGCTGTTCATGTCACCTCTGGCCCTTCACTGCAGGCAGAGGCTGTGGCACACTCAGGGTGTCTCACAGCTCTTTGTCAGATACCTAAGGGGCAATACCCCACTGTCCATAGCATTGCTTGTTTGTTCCCAGCTGGAGAATTCCTGTCTAGTCCTTAGACTAGAACTGCCTGCCAGCTGAGAGGAGGCAAGATAAAACAGATGTTTACTGGAGGGAACTGGGGTGCTGGAGCAGCACAAGGCTCAGGACTCTGTTGGTCCTTTTTATGCTGGCAGAGCAGCCTCCTGCTGTTGGCCTGTACCTGCCAGCCCCAGGGCTACTGCAGCTCCTCACTGCTCCCAGCCAGCCTCTCAGCAGCACGTGTGGCTGGTGCCTTAAGTTTTGACTTTCATGTTTCTCAGATTCTGTGCTGCCTAGGTGTGTAGCTCTGAGCTCCATATTAAGTGTTAGTAAGTTCTCTTCTCAGGGTAGGTAGACAAAACAATCCTTTTCCAGCTTGAGACCAAGGACAACTGTTACAAGCTTCAGGCCCAAAAGTATAAACAATGAAGAACTGAGGGGAGCAAACCAGAAGGATGGGACTTCATAATCTAAAGCTATAACTGGACAATTAACTCCAATATGCAAATGGAGCAGAACTTAAAATTTTAAGTGTGAAACCCCGTGAGTGGTTGTCCATTTTGTGACCATTTTGGGTCCATCTTGGGTGTAGCCCTGGCTGGGCTCTTGTACTGCCCAAAGTGTGTCCTTTTAAGGCTTTTTAATACATCCCTACTTTATTCTCTTAGCTCTGCCTGGTCTCTGTCCCAGGTTCAGCCTCTCAAGGCATCGTGGCAGTCCCAGGTGCTCAGAGCCTCTGCCAGTGCCCCTTGCATGGCTGCACAAGCTCACCTGCTTTTGGAGAGCTGCTGCTCAGGTCCCCTCTGTCCTCCTCTGACTCACACGAGTCCCATTCATTATTGACCCGGGGACCTGAATGAATTCTGTCCTCCTGAATTATTTCTGAAGACATTAGATCTTCTCAAATTGTTCATCTTCCCCAGAAACGACGGCTTGCAGGCACCTGGGAATAAATGGTGCCTTGGAACAATTTCGTTGTTTCTATTCCAGGCAACAGGAATTCCTCAGATCTCAACATCAGTCCCCAAACCCCGGCGTGTTAGCATAACCTCCAGACAGCTACGAGTTTCTTGACCCAGAAAAAGGACAGGATTTATTATGAACCCTGGGAGAGCAGTGTCCTTGCAGCTTGTGTGCCCTAATGGTGTGCAGCATATTGTGTGCTCCTCTGGCTGGAATTTTCTTGTGGAAACAGCTCTCTGTCAGCAAATGCCGCTTCCACAAAACAGGCTTATGTGTGTGAAATCAAATCAATGTTGATTAATTTTCAGTTTGGGAAAGAGGGGGAAAAAAACCCAGTTAAAAATGTCAAGATGCCTTCTCCTTTCATTCTTGCAAGAAGAGCTTCAGTTCTTTATCTCTTAATGACCTTTTGTTTAAAGCCTTTGTGTTTTCTAAGAAGTATTCAAAAAAGGAGAAGCAAAATGAAGTGTTAAATATCTTTTGAAGGAAAATGTTTCTGTTTCCATAAGCTCTTTTTTGTAATTATTATTTAAAGGGAGGCAAGAATCACACTTCTTTTCTCTTTGATTTTTTGCCATTTTGTCCTAACCCAAGTACACTTCCCAAGGCTCCTTGCTCTGCCCTGGCTGCCACGTGGCCCCTGCCTGTGCCCTGTGGCACAACAAACAGATGTTTTAGCAGGGTCAGTAGGGATGGGACGAGGGGTGATGGTTTTAAACTAAAAGAGGGTCAGTTTGGATCAGAAAAAGGGAAGTTTTTTAGAATGAGGGTGGTGGAACACTGCCAAAGGTTGCCTAGAGAAATTGTGGCTGTCCCATTGTTGGAAGTGTTCAAAGCCAGGTTGGATGGGGCATTGAGCAACCTGGGGTAGTGGAAAGTGTCCCTGCTCATGGCAGGGGCTTTGGACTAGGTGACCTTTAAAGGTCCCTTCCAACCCAAACTCTTCTGTGATTTTATAATTCTATGGGGTTTTTTGCACAGGCAGTTGTGGCAAAGCTTTTATATAGAGCTGGTCCACGTTGTTTCACCCACATTAAGGGCTTTTGTTTAGGCTTTTTTTTTAATCCTGGGAAGAAGTTTTTTTGACCTACATAAAAAAGTTTGCTTAAAGCTCTTGCATCCTTCAAAATCACTCATAAAGCTTAAAAAAATAATTTTTTTTCAAGTTATTTGAAACTCATGTAAAATTTTCATTCTGGTTTTGTTAGTTTTCCTTTCCTCATCTCCTTTTTTTTAAAACTCTAAGTAAAAAGCAGAGTAGTGGGGGAGAAAGGAGTCATTAAAGAAAACTGAACATTTCTACTTGAAAGGACAAGAGTTGAACTGGAAAATGTTCTTTCAACTTAAAGAAAAAAATCAGGAAAAAGTTTTTTTCTGAAGGGTAAATAAAAACGTTTCCAGTGAAAGTGTTCTGAGGGGAGAATGGTTATTTTGGAGCATTTCTCTTCCCCAGCCCCATGGGATGCCCTTAGTTGTACACTTAAAAATCTGAGCTGCAGAGATCAGAGCCAGTGAATGCCTGGGCTCCTCCTTGGGACTGTGACTTTCCTGCTCTTGCCTGGGGGGACAAACTGTCTGGGTGGGGGGGTCAGAGTGAGCAGGGGTTTGCTCCCAGACCAAGGGACAGTTTTAACCTCTGGAGCTGGGATTTCACCCGTGAACAGATCACTCTCATGCTTGATGAACCCTCCACTCTTTACTGATGCTGTGAGGGGCAGTCTCAAAGCCTTTTATTCAATCTGCATCTCTTCCTGTTGCACAGAGCTGAGCTCTCCGTGTGTGCATCACTTTTCTCTTTCCTGGCACCACATCCCTCTCAGCCTTCTGACACATATGTCTCTTGCTGGAATGTTTTCTCCCAGCCTCCAGCACTCAAGCAGCCGAGCAGCATTTGTGTGTCTCCAACAAGTAGCCAGTGAGCCTGAGAAATGCATTAGCTGCCTGACCTGGTTCCACCCAGGTGTGAAAAGATGCAGTGGCTCTGGCTCTGCTCCACCTTTTCTGACCATGTGAGGAGAGGCTTCTCCTCTCTCCACCAGTTCGCATCGTTCGAGTCTATTAAAAAAACAAACCGGATAGGAGTGGTGAGCGGATAGACAGAGCCAATCATGGGGAAACCGTGCAGACTAAAAGGCATTTACTGGGTTTTCTGTACTAGAAATGAAAGAAAAACCCTTCAATTAGCTGTCTGCCCGAGGAGCTGAGCAGAAAGGGATGAAAGCTGAGATGCTTTTGCAGGAGCAGAGGGAAATCACCAGCCAGGAGCTGCTCTGTGGGCTCTGAGTCAGGCGGCATCGTCAGAGGGGTGTTCAGCATCTCGTTTTGCAAGGTGAGGAGCCTCCCTCTGCCCAGCTTTTGTGCCTTCCCCTGCTTTCTTCCACAGCTCTCCTTCTGGGCAGTGTTTCTGCAATCCTCAATTCGTGCTCCGAGCTTTGGAGCTTCACCTCATCAAGTGCTGGTGCTCGTGTCCAGCTCCAGCACCCAGCTCGTCCCTGTGCCCAGGAGGGTGATGTGGGTGCTGAACAGCAGGATTACAGCTCATGGTCCTCGTCCTCCTCACCTGCTGCCCCATGCCTCTGTGCCCCAAATATCAGCACATCCAACCCTCCCCCAGTCAGTGCTTTGGGCCACTTGTCACCATTTTGTAAAGCAAACAGGTCACCTGGGAAGGGAAGCAGCAGCTGTTCTGCTTCCCGGGGTTTCAGGCATCTGCTCCTTGCACACACACACAGACACACACAGACACACGCAGGCTGCCTTTACCTAGCAAACAATTATTTAACAAAGTATGCAAATAGTATAATTACTGTTATTTGTTTAGCTGTTATAAGTGTTTGAAATGTAAATGTCAACTTCGGGATTTTTTTGCAGGGTATGTGTGTGTTGCTGGCTTTCTCTCTCTCTCTTGTGTGTGCTCTCCCTGGATTGCAATTTGATGAATTTCTCCTTGTCCTAGAAAAAAAAGCTAATGTGATTTCTCTGCGATTACAGCCGAAGACGCCGAAGTGGGGATTACTCACAGTAACTCCTCTTACTTAGCAGATCTGAGTGGGAGGCAGGATTCATTACACCGAGCAGAGAAACAAAGAGGAAATGTCTTTCAGCCGACTGCTTGTGCCTGCCGAGGCAGCATCCTCCCCAGAGCCAGGGCTTCCCTCCCTGGAAGGCAGAGGGTCGGGCAGGGCAGTGGCAGCAGTGTCAGGATTTTGGCAGCAGCCTCACGGGAACCTGCTCCCAGCCTGCCACAGCTCCTCCGTGCACAGGGGGAGCAGCAAGTCTGAACTCCGGTTTTCTAAGCAATGCTTTTCCTTCTGAAGGAGCCTGGAGAAGTAGAAATAACATTACAGCCACCAGCACGCTCAAAGTAGAGCCCTGGTGCTCAGTAGAGTGACATTTTCCAAGGGTGTGTCCCACTGTCGCCTGTCCTGGCGGGCATTCAGCACAAATGGAGCTCTGAGGAGCTGGTCATCAGTAGGTCCCAGCCTGTAGTTCAGGCAGTCCACCCAAGGCGTGTTACCATGGCCTCAGTCAGTCTGTTCTCCTGCTCCTGAGCGCCTTTGCAGGCCAGTCTCAGCAGCTGGGCTGTGCTGGGAGGGCTGTCAGGGACAGAGCAGTGCCTCTGGGGCTGCAGCCCCTCTCTGACACTTACAGCAGCCCGTCCCTGCTGGGCAGAGCCCAGCCGTGCTCTGCCTTTGGAGCTTTCTCAGATGCACAGTCTGAGATGAATCCAGTTGGATTCATCAGCTGGCAGCAAGCCTGGCACCAGCTTTTCCTTCAGTTGGCTCAAAAGCCAGCCCAGGAGATGGAGTGAAAGTGGAAAGGCTGCACTGCTGACATGTCCCACCCTCCATCCTCTCTGACCCCTGCTCATGCAGAGTGCTGGGATCAGGAGCTGATGGTTTTTATGGGAAACCCAGGGCTGGGAGAGGGGTAAGAGGTTTTCCAGTGTGAACCAGAGGGATGGGAAACAATGAGGCAGTAAACACAACTAACAGCTCGGCTCCTGGAGGAGCAGGGAGAGCTTTGTGCCCAGCTCAGCACCAAGGGGTGAGCCCCAGAGCCTGGTGCACAGCCAGGGCACTCTCTGTTTGTGGCAGAAGGTCAGGATTTCTCCATGTGTAGATGCTGCCCCTGAACCAGCTGTGCCTGTGCCCAGCAGGGCTCCAAGTCTGCTGGGACCAGGGGCTGAGGGTGTGTTGGGGCATGAGCCTGCACAGGGTGGTGGTGGAGCACAAGCTGGGCTCCGTGGCATGGCAGGAGGGTGCTGAACCAGGCTTTGCTGCTGCTTCAGGTTTCCCCCTGCTGTCTGGCAGGGCCCGAGCTGCTGGCACAGGGGCACTTTGGCGTGCTGGCAGAGTGCTGGGAGTTGGTGTGTGGCTCTGGCACGTTCATCTCCTGACTGGGGCTGTCTGTGCTCTCTGGAGCAGCTTGTTAGTGCCCTGCAGCCACTGGTCCCTGAGCACTCCCACCAGACAAGTCAGGCCATGGGGTGGAACCAGCAAAGCCACTTGGTTTTTAGTTGCAAAGACAGGAATCCAGTGATCTTTGGCAGATTTCATAGCCCAGCAGGCTCGTGTAATTGAAGCTGGTGATGATTTGTCATGGCTCTAAGCTTTCCCTATCTATTTCATTCCTCACTCCCTCAGTCTCTCTTGTTCCCTCTTTCTCTTTCCTTCTTTTTGCTCTCATTATCTCCATGGCTTTCTCTTTTTCTCTCTTTAACTGTAGCATTTCCCAGCATGGAGAGGTACCTCAGGATCTATTTGTCTTCGAGGGGTTTAACTTCTGCCTGTCACAGTATTTCCTCCACTTCACATCCATTACTCAAGAAAACCTCTTTCTGCCTGTGACCAGGAGACCTGCACCTGCCAGAAAAATCCAGTCCATTCCATCATAAATAATGCATTGCTGTGGTCAGTATCCCCAAGCAGCCATGAGCTCCAAATCCCAACTTTCCTCCCCCTGTCAGGTGAAGGTTGAAGTGACGTTATCACTTTTATTGAAATTCCCTGGTAGAATGCAGGTTCAATGCTATTAACATATTTCAATTCAAACCATTCTTATTTTAATTAGCCTTAAGTAATTAGTTCTAATTCATTGCCATTTTTTGCTCTGCATATTTTGGGTTATTTACTTCCCTTGCTAAGTAACAATTTGATGTAATTATGTGCTACTCATTCTTTCTATTTACATATGCTCACTCACTCAGATTTCCTCGTTGAAATTTCAACAGATCCTTTGAATTCCCTCTTGAATTGTTTTCTGAGTTGTCAGCGGTGTGGAAATTGTGGGGTGGAGAGAGAATTGATCCTTTTCTTTGGACATCCCTGGTGCCAAAGGCAGTGACAGTGCATGTGAGCACCTGGGCTGGCAATGGGCTGCTCTTGGCAGGGAAGCTCCATTGCCAGGCTTTGTTCCTGGGAGTCTGGATTCCCAAATGAAAGGAGTTTGGGGACTGTATCCAACTCTCTCTGTCTTCCTCTTGGGCTGCTTTAGCCCAGATGCCAAAGGGACCAGTCAGTGTTGCTGCTTCCTTTCATTTTCTTTGTGCAGCCAAAGATGCTTTGGCTTTCCACAATGGAAATGCCCTGGATTTCCAGAAGTGCAGGGCCTCCATTGCTCAAAAATCCTGCACCCTTTCAAGTCCTTTATTTTTTTAGGCATTTTGAGTACTTTGAGCAATTTGTCACATTTATATATGTCAGTTTCTTATCTGGAACATACTTTTATCTCAGCAACCATTTTTCTAATTCCTCTGAAGGACTATATTGTTGTCTTCATCTTTCCTCAAGGATTGCCCTTTTCTCAGCACCTTCTCCACAGCTGAGATTCTCAGAGAGTTGTGGTTCATCCATCTGAGGCTATTTGCTGTTCAACTGCTCTGAACCCATCTTTTTCATTGCCTCAAAACTTGATTCTGAGCAGTCTTAACATCTGCCTTCCTGCAGATCCTGCAAAAACGTGGATTTCATGCTCACATGGAGTGTGTTTATACCTGTGTGTATATGCCTCACAACTTTTAAGTGCATTATCCAACTCCAGCCGAATTTGATAGAGGGTAGCAGTCTCAAAAATAGCAAGTTCCCTCAAGGTTTGAGCAGACAGGCAGAGGTAGAAGAGAGATGCCCTACTTCTAGAGAGGAAAAAGCTGCCATGTTGTGCTGAGCCTTTATTCGATGCTGGTGAATCCATTTGGGAGAGAGCACAAATCTCAGCATCCCACCCACAGGAAGGACTTCAATCAGCACATGCCCCTTCTCAGTGCCCAAGTCAATCAAGCTCAAAGAAAGCAGGAATTCACAGTTCTGGTGCTCATGGAACTACTTGTTTTTTGTTTGTTTGGTTTTTTTTTCCCAAGTATCTTTTTCACTAAAATCTTATCAGCCGTTTGAATCCATGTTCCATTAGCAAATCCTACTTGCTTCATGAATATGCACGTTCACAATGTGTAGCATTGGCTTAACTGCTCCCATTGAAGTTGGTAATAAAACTCCTGCTGACTTCAGAGAGAGTTAGAGCCAGGCTGATGCTGAGTGCTTTGGAAAATCCCACCCCTTGTTGTTATTTTATTCTTAACGCATCCACTCAGGAGCTGTGGGATGAGACTAAATACTCCAGAATGAGTAAAGAAGGGAAAAAAGTAAAAAAAAAAAGAAAAAAAAAGATCAAAGAGCCAAAAATGAGAATCCAGATTCTGAGGCAAATATTTAAGGACCTGTCTTTCAGGACTGGAAGTGAGAGCAGTTCTACTTTTGTTCGAGGCAGGGTCACAAGCTGCAGCTTTGAGTTCAGGCCTCTCACTGAGGCCATGGTGAAGTTCAGATCTGAATGACACAAAGTGTGAGACCTCCAAACTGTGCCAAGGCTACACATGATCATGAGCTGGAGTAGAACTGATTCCTAAATTCTGTCCTTGCCCTTCAGTTTTCCAAGTCTAGGAAGGTCCAAAGGGGTTCTGGTAGCCTCTGCTGGCACCAGGACAAGACAAAGCCCCAAAACATCCATGGGTTATCAACATCTGCAAGTGAGCAGGTCCATCTTAAATGATCTCTGCTCCTCTCTTGCTGTGAATTTTGCAGGGAAAAGGTGTTGCAGATCTTTACAGCTCTTCACTTGGGTTTTTTTTGCCAGATGAATGAAGTTCTCATGTCTTTGTTTTCCCAGTATTTGAAGCTGTAGCTCCCAAACTGCCATGGGAAGGGGAAAGTTCCCTACTACCACCCAATTTAGTGGAGCATTATGCATCCAGCTGACTTCAAGGGGACATAAACAAAATTGTCATGCACAAATGATTTCCACTGGGCAGAACTCCCTTGGCAGGAACACATTCTTACCTGTTTTGCTGAATCAGGGCACGTTCTTCTCGCAGGGACTTTGTGTTTTAGCGTGGGCTATTTTGGTATTTTCTTCTCCTAAGATTATTTCCACTGGAAAAAACACAGTGTTTTTCATTCCAGCAGTATTTTTGGTAACAGTTACTATTTCCTGACAATATGTCTGTATTTTAGGACAAAACCAAATTACATGTTGGAAGTGCCTTTCCCCACTGCAGTTTCTCCAGCACTACTCACAAGCCAGTTGCATCAAGAACATAATCTGGAAGAGGCACAATAGAGGCTATATTAAGTTTTATACAGACTTGCCATAGAATTACATGCAATAGCTACTTGATCATGTTATGTCAATCAATTTTTTGCCTGGTCATTTGGAAAGCAATTGCTTTTATCTTGATGGCTTATTTTTTAATTCAGACTTTGCAAGGATTTTACCAAGAGTTTTTGTCCAATGGCTGCAGAATTCTCCTGGTCACATGGTTTAGTACAATATGATTGTAATGCACTGTTGCATGATAAGGGGTATTGGCAAAAAGAACCCTCTCACTGTAGTTAATTTTCATTGTTTTTCTGATTTTTTTTTTGTCTTTTACTATCTGTTCCTTGACGCCTATAAAAATTTTGACAGCAGTTAGAACTGGATGCTATAAAACAGTCTAGAAACTGTGACAAATATTTTTTTTGCTCTCCTGCCTGCCACTGTGCTCCAGAAGAATGTGAATTTGTCATCAAACTTCTGCAGAGTTAGAACCTCTCTTTTAAGCTTGGTAATAATAGGTAAAATCCTACTCCCTGGCTGCACCATATAATCATTATTATCTTACAAATCCTAAGTGCTTTGTGTAATCTTCAAGGCTGTGTTCCTAGTACTGTGCTTTAGGAGAAAATAGAAGGATCATAATTGTGGAAAATTGCATTTTGTTGCGTCTTTTGCCAATTCCCTGAGATCAAAATGGTTAATTTCCCCATGCTCTATGCCTTGTACAAACTTTGAATCAGTGCAATTTACTCTGGTGAGCCAGAACAGGGCTGCAGATTTATACTGCAGATTTTTCTTGTTGGTAGATTCCTTCAGCTTGGTCGTGGAAAGACCTAAAGAGGTTGAGTGTCCAGTTTTGATTAGATACAAATTATTCCTAATTTACCTCCCAAATATCTGTTGTTCTTCTGGTCTGTACTTTAACTTGAAGATTAATACTGATTTTCTCTAAAAAGAGCTGTGAGGTTGATTTTTAACTCAGTAAGTTTTATGATTAATAAAGGCCTGTACAGGTATGGTTACACTTTTTTTTTTTAAGTGGCAAAGAAATCTTGGACTTTTTTTAAACTGGCAAAGAAATCTTGGATAGCTGCAGAAGTGACCCTAAGAATGAGGAGAAATGATGAAGGAAGAAGTTTGTACAAACGCTGCCTAGGTGGAACCTGTGTGCTTTGTTCTACTTTGCAGTTTCATTCTGGAACTTATGCAAAAGCGCCGTGTGGGATGAAACTTTCAGGTGTATTAAACCCATCCCATAATGTTTATTTTTGTACATGGACAAGAGATTACAGCTTTTCCATTGAACTTCCAAAGTCATCATCAAAAGCGATCGTTACTTTGCGAACACTTTGTAGTCTGGTATCTGTCCTACACTAGTTAATTCATGTAAATCTAAAGAAGTGGTTGCAGGCAGGATGGCATCAGAAATATGGAAATAGAGCATCTGGGTAGAAAGGGTAGGTTTTTGCAATGTTTCCATTGAAATTATTTTTTCCTGCCAAGTGAACAGATGCAGTGAAAACAGACAGTCTTATCGGCAGCCTTTCTTTTGGGGAGGATGAATGAGTGAATGATCTATCAAAATATTTTTTTTTCATCTGATTAAACAGATGATATTTATAGCATTTCTAAATATAAAGCAAACTGAGGTGAAAAAGAGGAAGATTCACAAAGAATGGCCACTCTGCAAAGTCAGGTGCTGTTCCTGTACCCAAAAGTATTTTTAAATTCCTATTTCTTCACCTAAGCTGAATGAATGCAGCTCACTGCACTCTGAGGGTGTTTAGAAGACTTACAGTCCTGATGCTCATATTTTGTTCTGATGCTGTGGGCTGCAGATATGTTTGCTTATAGATTTCCTTTTGTTTCACATTAGAATAACAACAACATACCCAAGGGTTTTTCAAGAGTCTGCCTTTTTCTTATGTTACAGTACAGGTTCTGGATTAAATAGCTGGAAAGGCTGAAAATTTAGCAATGAGATAATAGAAAAATTTGTACCTTGCAGAAAAATACAAGATTTTACACTAGGTTGCATTCTGAATATAATATTAAGTTATTATTAAAATATACTTCAGGTTAATTCTAATGTCATTTAGATATGAATGTATGAAAATTTTGTTAGGTGGTAAAGACAGAAATGAAAAATTCTCCTGAAGTCTTGCAAATGAAATGTTTGATTTATCAAAACATTCCTAATTCTTTTAAAATGTGATTTTGCCAGAACTAATTCATGTCATGAGAAATTTGAGCTTTGTTGAAATGCAACTTTCTGCTGGGAAAGTGAACTAACACCTGACCAGGGCTGCCTGGCTGCAGAGCCTGCTGGTCACATTTAATTATTTTGCCAGAAATTACGTGGTTATTAACCCTTTGACCATTGGTTTGATACTGTAATGTTGGGCTTTTTTATTTTTGCCTTTTTCCAAACTGAGCTACATCTTCTTATTAAAATAATTTTGCATTTGTTCTGAAAAATTTCCATATTTTTGTACTTTATATAAACTCCCTTGTATTAAGGCAAAGCAAACCCTTTTATCTTGCTGCCCCTTTCATGGAAGTCTCCTTTGGCCACTTTTATTTGTGCTTTTGCTTTTTCCCTTGATTATGTGTTGAGATTTCTGTTAGACTCTTTAGCATTCTGTCCTGCTTTTGGGTTACAGCGTTCATCTTTGGAGCTTGTTGTCCCTGTGTTTCTTTACCAAGGGAGGCAGCTTTTTCACAAATACATTTTCTTTATGTTGTTAGCAATCCCAAAAACTGTCCTGAAATAAGAAGTTTCACTGCTTAATGTAAGATGTCATCGTGAGTAATCCTGAGTCATTTAATTTCATATCTTTTAAAATGTCTTTTCTAAGATGGTCAAACTGACATTTGTGTTCTCTGTCAACATAGTATTGAATTTAATACTGTGTGTTCCCTTCTTTCCAGTGAACAATCTGAACCCAAAAGATATCATTATTTGAATGTTTTTGCTCAGATATTTAAATGCTGGTATGGAAGATGATTATTGACTTTTCACTTAAACGATGTAGTCATTTGCAAAAATCAATTTTCCTTATATATTCACCAGCTGTATTTAAGAACTAGCATTTGGCTAGCAATTTTCACAATTTAAAATAGAAAAATCTCTCATGCAGTGCCTTTCCTTAAGAGATCTCCAACACTTCCCTGTCACATTAATCTCTTTTTAAATAGAGGAAAATTGAGGCAGAGATGTAGAAATTTGTCCCAGGAAATTCAGTGGTTGAAGCGGGAAGGAAAAGAGAAAACAAGTTGGAAAGGAGAAACCAAGCATTGATATTTGTCCTGCTGGACTGTCATATTGTTAAGTGAATCTGCTCAATTCACAGGAGAGTAATTTATATCACTTAGGCTCTAAGAATCCTGTGTGTTCCATGTTTCTGGATAGACAGATGGATGCTCCCTTCACATGTCTGAGTTAGTTTTGGTATGGCACTGTGAACTGAAGGTCTTGCTCTGCCTTGTCTTGAACACGTTCCCATGAGCACTGAGAAGAGCCTGTTAAATATGGATGATCCATCTTGATTTTCCAGATGAGTCAAGAAAAAAATACTGGGAATTTTTTCTGACAGGTGTAAGCCAGTTTGTGTAGAGAGCTGAAGTCTCCAAGGCACTTCCCTGGCCCCCAAGGAACCCTTTGGCTTCCAGCCATGGGCTTTTTGTCATCAGCTGCATCCTGTTCCTGGCACTAGCACGCCCCAGGAAAGAGCACAAATCTCTCTCCTGGTGAATTAGCACTCACAACTCTTCATTAATTTTATCCCCACTCTTCCTCCACGTTTGTTGGCTTTGCAGAAGGGTGCTGACACACTTTTAGCAAATTGTGTGCCCCGCTCAGAACCAGTTGCAAACATTTCCTTTGGAAAGCTGTATATGGATGGCAGCCTGGCCTTCCTCTGGTGACTTCTCCTGCCATTTCGTTCCCTATTTGATTTTCTCATGTTGATCTTTGAAATGGCAGTACCTGCTTTTCCTGTAGAGTTCCTGAATCCTGGGTTCTGGGTTTTGCACAGATAACCTGTCCCATGTTGTATAGCAGGACTGGAGTCTGGAGAGGTTTTGGCAGGATGGCTCTAAGAGGTGGCTTAGATGGCTCTAAGATCTAAAACCTGAGCTGGCACTAAGAACTTGGTCTTCTGAGAGGACTAAAACTGGCTCCCACTGAAGTCATGGAAGGTAATAATCTCATTTATTTATGGAAGACTTATAGCAAGAAGCCTCCTAGAACACAGTAGGATTATTTTTGCAGCATGGGTTATTAGCACTGACCCTGGACTATGGCAAAACAGAGACACGAAACCTTCTGTCTGCAAAATAGCTCTCAAGGTTGTAAGGAAACCCTTGAAACTGCAAGATATGGCTATTCAAGACTGGGAAGATGGGTAGAAGAAGGTGGTATCTTAGAAATAAATTGGTGGTTTGGAAAAGTTTGGAATTGCTAATCTCAGGAAAACCCAAGCTCAGTAAAAGGCTTGGTCTCTTAGGAAGACTGCACGCTGTTGAGAGATCAATCCCTGCTTTCCTCCTAGGACTGCAAAATTACAACTTTCAGGTCACACTTAAAAAGCAATTGGATGTAATCTGTACCTTTTGCATGACATAAAAGAACTAGATGAGATAATCAGGCATCAGCGTGTCCTCAGGTCTGTTTTAAATACTGAGATCACTCCAGGGTATGGTTATGATAATTTCCCCTCCTCCATCTCCTGTCTGCTGGGGGAACTGCTTCTCTTGTGTCTGTTCACTGTGATCCCAGCCTACCACCATTATTGGCACAACTTGAGTTGTCTTCTCTGGTGGAGCACTCCCTGTTTCAGCGCTAGAAAGGTGAAGTGTCTAGGCCAAGTTCATCATCCAGACTCCACAGTCGGTGGAGAAAGTTGAACACCTCCAGAGTGTAATTCATCCCATCCAAAAATAGATGTTTAAGACAGGAAGAATGAATCACTCTCTGGGGGTTGGTGCATGTCTCTCTGTTCACTGATGATAAAAGAAGTCTAGACAATTACCTTAACCTAGACATCCAGCTGTAAGACACCTTCAGCTGCGCGAGACTGAGCTGTGCTTTCAGGTCCCTAAGGACTGATTTCCACCTCCCTATTCAAATGGGAAGTAGTTTTCTGATTTCTTAGCAGCTTTCAAGCTGAAGTCACTGACAATCAGAATCTCAGTGAGCCACATATGGCAGTTTTACCATAACTGAATAGCTTTTTAATGAAAGGGTTTTTTACCCTCAGTCCCATCTGGGAGTTATCCATGAGAAGTTGATGGTGTTTTGAGGAATATTTCTTTCTATTACTTGCTGAATCATTGCCACCATTAAATATTGCTGCATAATTTCCTCCCAAGGAGTCTGTTGCATGTAGATAATATTCAAAATGTGGTCCCCATTGATTACTTTGATTGAACACATGCCACACATGATGTTCTCCGTGAGCAGAGCACAGCTCTTCAGACGGTGCTTGCAGACACTCTCATTCGTGAGTTCATTTCTCGTGGTCTGAAATTCATCTCTCATCTTCTCTTGCCTTCCTGTGAGCTCATTTGTTAAAGTATTTGGGGAAAGGCGAACAGGGAAAGGCAACGGATGACTGCAGAAGGTAACAGAGCACCAAGATCATAAGGAGCACCCACAGAGCCCTGGAGAAGGAAACCACAGTGGAGGCAGCTGAGAGGAGGGAAAGTCTCCAGTATTGGACAACCAAAGAGCTGGAATTTCCAGTTCCCAGTCCAGCACTGCAGTTCCTCACTGCCCACCTTGCCCCATGGAGGTGAGGAGCTAAGTGCAGTGCAGGAGCAAAGCTGGCAGAGCAATGCAGGGTTCTTGGATATTGGCTGCTCCCCTTTCCAGCCCACCACTTAGAGCAAAGCCACCTTCAGCAGGTGTTCCCATGAAGAGACCAGGGAGCAGGGCCAGCACAGCCCAGCTCCAGCCCTGAGTGGTTGTCCTTGCTCCCAGGACAGTGGTTCCTGTTCCCATTGATTGCAGAGCAGAGAGGTCAGGATGATGCTGTCTCCAAGGGGACAAAGCGTTCCCTGGCAGAGGTGGGCAGGTGTGTTACTCCATGGGCAGGGTGAAGTGATGGAGAGGAGACTTCAGGGTGCCAATCTGTGATCCTAAAGCTTCCATCCCAGACAGGTTAAAAGGTTTGGAAACTACACAGCTTTGGCATCTCTGCAGAGAAGAGCATCTCAGCTCGCCTTGAAATATGTGAAGATTTAAACTCTTTGACTTTCACTTTTAGATTGCTTTTTGCACTTGCTGTTTTAAAAGTTCAATTCAACATGGAAGTGCAGTCTTCAAGGAAAATACTTGGAAAACATATTGAGCAATATGGTTAATGGAAGACATTCCTTTTTTCAAGATGCTTTTTGTCTCTCTTTTGGAAGATGGCAGGAAGTTTGGACGAAGCCTGAAATGTTTGGGGTTTTTTGTTTGTTTGGTTTTGTTTGTTTGTTTATTGGTTTTGTTTGTTTTGATTTTGTTGTCTGCATGTGTATGTGAATTTTCTAGTTGTCAGAAAAAATAATTTGCCCAGTGATGTTACAGGTGCCTCTTTGCTTCCCTTGCCAAGACATCTGCCCACTGCTGCCTGCAGGAGCCCTCAGCGGAGCCCAAGCTGAAGCGGCCGATGTGTTTCTCTCAGGGAGTTCCCTGCTTCATCCCTCGCTGTGTCAGAGCTGAACACATCCTGCCAAGATTCAAGCAAAATATTCCAGAAAAGGTTGAGATATTCGCCGAGCTCAAACTACTGTACAAGAAGTACCCTGGAGCAAAAACAGAGCTGCGAGACACCATCACACCGAGCCGCTTCCCCCACCCCGGCAGGCTCCGTGCCGTACCAGACAAACTCCTCCAGATAGGATCCAGGCAGAGATGTTTGCTTAACACAGCAGCTCTTTGAAAAGGCAAATAAATGGACAGTGAAGCTACACAGACGTGTCACTGTGCAGCGATTTCCGTTTAGCATTTACGTTTAGTGCCAGGAAACCCTGACTCATGAATATGAAATCAGAAGGAAAGGAAGAAAGCAGTTGTTCATTATTAGAGCTTCGAACTGGGCATGTGGTGGAAATTAGCATTAAAAAACATGCAGGTTAAAAAGAGAGAGGCTGGCTCTGATGGTCCAGGAGGCTTGACGAGCCAGGCTCTTCAATCAGGGGATGGGGCCTCTCTGCTCTCAGGCTTTGCCCGTGGGGAGTTGCTGCTAGAGAAGAGCCCTGGAGTTCAGGATTACCGTGATGAGGCTCTTGCTCATCTTGCAGAGGGGGAAAGCAGCTCCTGAATATTCTTGGAAATCCTCCAAATTTACCTTGGGGTAACGGTGAGGAAAGGCAGGGAAGAAGAGCTGCTTAATTACCAGAAATAAGAGAAATAACTGAGAGGAACCTCCAAGAAAACAGATCAACCTCAGAGAGAAATCCTGAGGTCCCTAAAGGAAGCTCACCTTTCATTGAGACTCAGTGGGATAAAAATGAAAGAGCCCACAGCCCTGATGCTTCTGCAGGTGGGATGCCTGTCTCTGCCCCTCACCTGCACTCTAGAGCTGAGAAAAGCCTCTATGGGCCTGGGGTGAACCTGGCTCCCCTCAACACAAGCTGTCTTCCTTGCAGCCATCAGGGTGGGACACCAACCTTCTTTCTACACATATTTCACCTCAAGAGAGCTGAGCTTGTTCTGCCAAGGAGGGATGTGGGTCAGAATCACAGGATCATAGAATATCCTGAGTTGGAAGGGATCCAGAAGGGTCACTGAGTCCAGCTCCTGCCCTGCACAAGACAACCAACCCCAAGAATCACACCAGGCACCTGAGAGTCATCCAAACTTTTCTTGAACTCTGGTAGGCTTGGTGCTGCAACCATTTCCCTGGGGAGCCTGTTCCAGTGCTGTAACACCCTCTGGGTAAAGAACCTTTTCCTAATGTCCCTAAGAAGAGCGATGCTATTGCAGCAAATATTTTTGATGGTGCTGGGAAGGAAGAAGCAAATAAAGACATTGCTGCAGGGTGCAAGGGCTTGTTTTCCAAAACAGCTCCTTGCATCAAACCCTGAGAGCAGCTCAAGGCAGCAGGGAAGTGTGTCATCCCCTCCAGTGCCTTCATCTGAAGCAGCCAGCTGTGCTGGATAAGTACCCCTCAGTTTCCTTGCATTTTGGTCATTCCAGTGCCCTTAAAATACGACAAGAGCTAATCTGTCAGTGTGGGGCACAGCATCTTGCAGCAGTAGCAAAGCATTTGGCTGATACCCCTGGCCTGGAAGGTGCAAGGTGCCAGGCAGGAGGTTGGACAATGGGCTGAGTGGACACAGGACTGGACAGATGTGCCAGGTTGCTCCTCACCCAAGTGTCCCCGTGCCACCTCTGCCCTCGTTGACAGCACTGGATCATTTTTGTAGAGCCAGGCTTTGCCCCAAGGCCTGGCCATGGGAAGCTGGTGGCAGGGCTCTGCTCCACCCCATGCAGCTATGACAGCTTCAGAGAGTCGTTAGCAAGCAAGGCGTGCTTGACTGAATAATTAAAATTCCTGCTGTGCTTTTAAATAGTTCAGAGCCAGCCTTGGAGCTGCATGTGTGAGCCATGGCTGCTGTCTTTGGAGGAGGCCAGGGGAGAGAGGAGGGCTGATATCCAGTGGAAAATTCAGGGCTTGATGCTGCTCCTGGCAGGAGGAGGGATGATGCTGGCAGCTTCCAGAGGGATGCAGGCAGTCCCTGCTCCTGAGGGAGGCTGACACAGCTCTCCCTGCTGATGAACAGACATCACGGCACAGAACTCTCCAAAGTCTCCTCTCTGCCAAAAATTGGAGCAGCAGTGGAGCTCAGCACCCACCCTTCCAGCTGCCCCAGGGCTCTCATGCAGGTTCAGCTCTCCAAACCTGTGGGATGAGAACATGGAGCAGGGGAGCAGGGACAGCCCCACAGCCTTGGGGCTCCGTCAGCACTGGCACCGTGGGGCCCCTGAGCTGAGCACACACAGGTGGGCTCCGGGGAGGAGGCACTGTCTTTTGCAAAGACTTCCCCAAGATATCAATTAGACACTGAAATCAAAACAGTTTGTGCAGGAACAGCTAACAAAGAGCTCCCTGCAGTCTCTTCAGCAGCTGGACTCCTCCTGTTCCTACCCCCAGCTGCCTCCGAGTTTGTATCAGAATAGCCCTGGAGGGCCCCGTGCCCCAGCACGGAGGAGCTTCATTGAGCAGGGGAAGATATCAAACACTGTGGCTGTGTCAGTGCTGCTGGAGCGTGGAGCTGTAAATCATCTCTCCTCGTGAAAAAATGGGTTTCTGGGCAGGGGATGGAGGGAAAAATGACATTCCCCATGAGTTAGTTTCAGATTGAATTAAACCGTTGTTTGACCATAGATCTATATCTTTTGTATATATATTTATATATATTTTGCTGTGGAGAGCCTGGACAATTCCAATTTGGGGTCACTGTGCAGTGTTTTGTTTTTTTTTTCCTCTTTTATTTTTTTAGTTCAACCCTTGAACCAAAAAATTGGTTATTTTCACAGCTTTGCCGTGATTACCTCCAGGGTAGGTAAAAGCAAAGTTTTTAGAGACGAGGGGAAAAAAAGTCTGTTTGGGGACTGGTATGGTGAGGAGACAGAGCTGTGTGCTGACAGCTTTTGTCTTCCTGATGTTTGGTCCCTTCCCTGGTCCCATGTGGGGAGTGGGAGCTGCCACCTGCGTCCCTTTCCTGTGGCACTTCGCCCACGAAAGGCCAGGGCTCCTGAGCTGAAGAGCAACAAATTAGTCTTCTTCTCCCCCACTGCAGAACGTTATCCGTCTAAATATTTCCTTTAATTTAGAGCCATGTAGAGTTTGAAAAGCCCTTCAAGTTCACTTGGGCTGATGAATTGGTAATTGAGTGTACCTGGATGTCGGTGCCGGCTCTGCCTCTCGCTGCATTTGTATCAGTCCGTGTTTGTTTTCTCCAGCTGTAAATCACTCAGAACTTGGAGAGGCTTTTATCAAATCCTGCTAGGAGCCAGTCGTTTTCCCTTTCACAAACACGTTGCTAATGCCATGTGGAACCCAACGGCTTTGCTGTTAATTTAAAAACGAGGATGGTATTAAATGGGAAGAAAAAAATCTTAGCAACGAGGGAGAAGGAGGAGGAAAAGAGTTGCTCCTGTCTCTCTGGAGTTTGCTCCTTTGGTCTAATGTCTGTCCCATTGATCTCCCAATATGCTCTGCTTTGAGACCCTGATTTATTGCCCCACACTCCCTTATCCCCCTGGGTGTTACAGCACATGCTGTTCTCAGCTTCTTCAGCCACCAGCAGGTCGGCTGCCAGCCTTGCTCCAGCCTCACCAGTGCTTCCACCTCCTGGGCTGCTCACCTGTGCCCCTTTCTCCACAGCCCTGGCCTGCCCTGGGCATGGAGAGTTAAGCAGGTGGCTTTAAGGGTTCAGGGGAGTCAGGGTCATCATCAGGGTCTCCAGGTTCTCCTGGAGAGAGTGTCTTTGGTGAATACCTCCAGGGTGGCTTTGACAATGCCTGGCTCTCTCCATCAGTTACAGAGGGACCACAACTGGCTCCCTTCCCAGGTTGCCCATATCCATGGCTCAGTCCAGTAAATGTGCTCCAGCACTGACAGATTTGGCAAAAGGGAATTTGAAACAAGAGAGGTAACGGTCCTGATTCGCATTTCTTGGTGCTGCTCCGATCCCCCACCCCGTGGAAGAACTGGAGGAACAGCACCACGTGTCTGGCATAACCCACCCACCCAGCCTGTGCCCGATTGTAGGTTTTTTCAATGAACTGTTACATTGCTATTTGCTCAGTGAAAAAATCCAGCAAGTTATATCCATTGACAAAGAAACGTGAGGACTTTGCAATCTGCGTGTGAGCATTTTGTGAGCATAAAATGAGGTGAAGTTTGCCAAACGATTGTTCATTAGGAATTGTTCATTCAGCTCTAATTGCTTGGGTCTAACTGTTCTTAGAAGGACTGTGTGACATCTTTGTAATATGCAGTTAAGGTCAGAAAAGTGTTGGTAGAAATTGCTTCATGTTAAGTCAAGCTTTTTTTGGGTGTAACTGGGCTATTCCTGCTTAGCTTAGAAAGAGCAGTAAATGATGCTGCCTGGTTTCTTGTTAGGCCTGTGCAGCCCAGTTAGCTAATGGAGGGTGAGTGGTGCCTTATTGACTCCCACTTTCTCTGTGGAATGAGTAATTAAATTCACCTGCAGAATCCCCATCTCCTCATGTGTGGCAGCATGCAAGTTCCCTGCATCTCAGCTAACTAGATTAGAGATTACGCATGCTGATGAGAAAGCACCAGCTAGACAGGGTCTGGCTTGGCTTTCAGATCCCAGCTGTTATTTTTTGCAGGACTTACACTTAGGAAAAGCATCACTTTTTTTTTGTTTTGCTTCTAACCTGACAAACTTTGTCTGGAAACCCAGAGGAACAAGCACCAGGGAGCCCCACCGTCTGTCTTCCAGAAGCATTTTCTGTAATGGAACAATGCTTTAAAGTCTCACCAGCTCAGCCTTTCACTTCACAGAATATGTGCCTGTCTCTAAAATACCAGGTTATTTTTCCTTACCCCCATAATATTCCCATCCAACATTCACTCTCCTGGAAATCACCAATCCAACATTCACCTACCTGCATTCAAACACCTGTCATTGTTCTTGTGCTACTGCTCTTCTTCCAATTAAGAGATTGTATTTCATAACTGACCTCCAACTACCTATTGCCTCCCCATGACACTTCACCCTTGTCTGCCTGATTGATTAGTCTATTATGCTCTGCACTCCTCCTGATGACTTACAGATTGCCCAGTATCTGTCACAGGCTTCCTTTTGTTCTCTAATATTCTTGAAGTTTTGGAACACCCTCCGGCTGCCATTCTCTCTCCATATTCCCTGGCCACCACCTGCCTCTTTTATGAATGTCTAGTTTGGAAAAATGACAAGAAATCTTTTGCAAAATAAACCCCTACCTGCTGTGAGTTCACACAGATGCTGGTAAAACACACTTCTAAGACACTGTCATTTTCAATGGGGCTCTTTATTTCCTTTGCACCATTTGGAGGTATAAAAATGTCACTGGATCAGGCTGTAATCAGTGACACGGCTTGGAAGGCAGCTTTCCCCAGCAAATTTCCTCACCTGCATAAGTCAGTGAAGCAGTGACAGAGAGGGAGCAATGCTGTGTTTAAAGATGTGTGTGGGTAGCAGGGTTCTGTGCCTGCTGGGGGAGAGGTCTGGGACGTGTCCCAGATCCATCCTTCTCCCCGTGCTTGTCAGAGGTTGTCCAGCTCTCTGATACTGTTCCAGGCTTGTCCCAGCTCTGTCCATCACTCTGACATTTAATTAACTGCCCCATTCTCCTGGATCTTGCACCGGATTTGTGTTGTCTTTCTGAAATACCTCTTAGGTCACGTCTGAATATTACTAACAGGAGGAGTAACAAAACGATTGTCACCAATATTGCTATTACTGTTACTGCGTAGATGATAATAAAACAAGACATTGAATATCACAAAGATGAGTACTGTTACACTCAGTGTCACTTCTTCTTGCTGTACTGGTTGTTTGGCATCACAGGTGAGCAGGAACTGACAGCAATGGGAAGCAGAGAGAGCCCTGGCCAGCCAGGCATCCAAAAGTAATAGAGAAACAATGAAGGTGTGGGAACTGACCACTGAGAGCAATAAAATCACACTTAAGATTTAAAAAGACATTTATGAGACCAATCTTCAGGTGTAATAAGGATTATTAAACTTGTTAAAACCTGCACATGCTGGGTGGCTGGTGCTGGTGGGGGCAGTGGCTCCTCTCTCCTCCAGGAGCTCTGCTCTGATGTTTTGTACCCTCTGTCCTGGTCATGCCCAGAGCTACCCATCTTCCCTGCATCTTCTTCCATCCTTGGCTGGCATTTGTCCCATTCTTTTTACTTCAGTCCCAGGTCTCCTTCCAGCATTTCTCACAGTCCCAAATCCACTGGCACGTGGATTTCTTTTCCCTTTTAGTTACTCTTTTGAGCAGCTGCTCTCATTTGGACTTCCCTGTGGCCTTCTTCCCCTTCACCCTGGTTCCTGTGTCTCTGTGTTTGATCCGTGGCTTAAGCAGCTGTTCTGTCCCTGGGATGGCTTGGTATTAATCAAGCCATCAATCAGTCTTTTATCCCCTTTGTTGAAACTCCCTCTTATGCTTTCTCTTTTATCCTTGCAGTTTGAAGCCCGGGCTTGGTGACCACCTCGTGGGCTCCCGAATGCCGTGCCCAGTGTGCCTCCCAGCCCCCGAGGACAGCAACTAGGAGAGGCTCAGGATTACCTGGAAGCAGCAGTGACACACAGGCTCAGAGGTGAGGGGTGGCCTTGTCCGTGGCATCTCTGGAGTGTGAGACAGCTGCCTGTGGGAGGGAGCCAGCAGGGATGGAGCAGGTCTTTCTGGAGAGGGCTCCAGTGCTGGGAGATCCTCCTGAGGAGTGGGTGGTGAAGGGGAGCCTCGTGGCATTCATTCCCAGTGGGAAAGGGTGTGATGCAGACACAACAGCGAGCCAGGGCTGTGTTTCTCACCTTGCTGATCATGGGGTGGTTCCTGGTGGGACTCCTGTGAGTGCTGACCTTCCTGGGGAATCCCTGAGCTGCACTCCTGGAAGCGTGGCAGCTGTGAGACTCATCACGGTTGCGTATTTAGTTTTTATTTTTTTAAAGATTGAATTCACGTTCTTCTTTGGAGATTTAGGGAATAAAGAAAAAGCACATTACTTCTCCCCTGCAGATGAGAAGTGCAGTGTGTCCCTCCACCCCGACTTCTACAAAATTCTGTTTTACAAAGCAGAAAAAGAATGTCAGGTTCATGTCGGAGCTGTAGCTCATTTTTCTAAGACCAGATTTTGCCCCATGTTCCCTTTTCAAATGACTAGCTGTGCTGGGCACTTTGAAATTTTCTCCCTCTTTCTCATCCCCATCTTGACATTATGAAAAGGGTTTTCATCAATCCATTGAAAGAAGGAGATAACTTTTGTATAAAAGTGCACGGTTGACAGGGTTGAGTTTTTTGGGTAGTGTGTAATTTTTTTTTTTTACACTGTTATTATTTAAAAGATGCTTTCGAAGAGGACAAAAGGGAATAGCTTAATGGAAACAAATTTCTGTAGCAAAATGTGCAGCTGGATAAAAAAAGATTATTTCTGTTATTGCTTGGTTAGACAGGTGAATTTCGAATTTGAGTACAAAAGGTGCTAAAAAGTGTGCCTTAACTTCTCTTCAGTGTGCTGTTGAGATTGAAAAGAATAATTTTGGGAGAAAAACTTTTCTCTGAGCCTCTTTTTCCAGCATTGTCAAATCTTTAGCAGCGGCCTTTTCCTACAGCTATTATCATGTTTTCACCTTTTCTTCTTCCACTTCATTTGTCCTTTTTTGAAGAAAATGTAGTGCTGGTGAAAGGCAGGCAGGTCTGTGGGCTGGCACTGATCTGGAAGGGAGGGACAGCAGAGCTGGAGGGGCACAGGCATCTCTGGAAGCCAGACCAGACCAGGGATGCAGTCCCAAGGAAAGATGGACAGCCTGGCCTGGGGGAAGTAATTTTGAAAGCATCTATGAGCCTACAGCCCTTAAGACCACCTTTCCAAAATGACTTTTAACCAATTAGGAACCTAAGCATCGATGAAGATAAGCAGAGCTTAGGTGCTCAGGCCCCTTGGGGCAGACACAAATATCTCAGCAATGCAGACAGATAGACAGTTTGCCTGTCCAAATGGATCCAGACCCAGAGCCAGGCAATGAATTACAAATATAAGTGCCAAAACAGCAGGCTTGGGACACAAAGGATAAAAGACAGTTGTGTTATTTGAGCTGATAAGCTCTGCATCTCGTCTGGAAGATGCCGGCATCAAAGGCTCCTGCAGGGATTTCACAATGGAGTGTTACACGTCCAGCACTGAGTTACCTAAGATGTGAAATGGGCCTTGCAGAGAAAGCTTCATGCCTGCCACAAAGAAGCAGAATCAGAGTTTGTTTTGAGAACTATTAGGCTGAATAATTTGTGATTGATCTCCATGGACATTGTGAGATACTGCTCCCAACAGAGCGATGATTGCCATTAGTGTCTCAGCTCCCTGCCTTCTTCCTCCTTTTTCTCCCCAGCCTTTGCAAAGGCTGGGTCAAATGCTTCCCAGGCAGCACGAACAATATTTCCTCCTTTTTTGGTAATCATTGTCCCTTCTATTCATTCCTCAGAAGCCTTTTCACAAGCAAGAGGTATTTTCAAGGGTTGTAAGCATTCATCTCAAGGTACATTTTTATGCCTATTCTCCTTGGAAGAGCTGGAGATCTAGTTTACTTTATTAGACCAAATGAAAGGAGCTTATGGAGGTAGCCTTGTGCAGGAGGTCAGGGAGCTAGAGAGCAGAGACCTCTGAGACTGCTATGGAATTTCTTGCAGGAGCTGAAAATTAGCTTTTGCTGTTTAGATTGGTGCTGTCCTTCCTTGCATTGTGCTGGCTCCGTTTCCAGCACTGAGTGCTGAGATCTTCTGCGTGGTCCCATCACTGGTCCAGCCACGAAGGCTTAGGGGCAGTAACAACTGCAAGCACCTTGGATTGGCAAGCCTGGAGCTAGCCAGGCTCACAGCACTGGGTTGCTCTGCCAGGGAGGAGGTGCCCAGGGGGCTCTGGTGAAGGTTCCCACCATGGGGAGCCCCAGCCAGCCCATCCCAGGCGACACCCGACTGTGCAAACCCTTCTCCAAGCAGCTTCACGCAGTGAGCAGATGACTAAAACCCGTCTCCTGGGCAATTCACTTCATTCATCAATTAAATTGTTTGCTGTGAACGGTTTGGCCCCATCCAGCTCCAGGATTTCAGCCTTGTAATTTTGCTGGCAGAGGACAGCGGTGCCATGTCCGTGAAATCTGCCTGCCAACTGCTTCCCCTGCTAAGCATTTTCTAGGCTAATGATCCCAAAAACCTTGCCAGCAGCCCCAGCTCTGTCCCTTTCAGGGCAAGGCACTCGTTTAAACGTGAGCACATCTAAATGACTCCATCTGCTAAGTGACGTTGGGAAAGAAAAGATTATAGCAGGAGTTAGTGCTGTGTCCTCGGGTTGTAACCCTGTTATAAAATGGGCTGGGAGAACAAGGGGGCTGTGAGGAGCTGAGGCTCAAAACCACCTGGGTGACTGTCAGCTTGATTTATTTTCTTGCTCATTAGATAAATTAGAAAACTGGCAAAAGAAATCATCTCCCGCTCTCAGCTGCTTGGTAACCTGCCACGTGGCACGAGATGCCAGCTGCAGGGAGATGCAACTCCTTCTCACCCCCCTGGCCCCTCTCCCCAGGGACACAGGATGGGAGTGGGGTCTGCTAGTGCCACACATCTCAATTGTCCTGCCACCCTAAACCACCTCATTGACCCATCTGGCTGATTGCTGGCAGCCACCAGAGTTTCACTTCTCTCTAATACCGTTGATTTTTGAATAGCAGCTATTTTCTAGGTGAAAGCAGCAGCACCAAACATTGCTTTTGAACACTGGCTTTGACCTCAGAACTGCTTGTTGCCTTCATTTCACAAATCAGACAAGCTAGAGCAAAATAACCTGGTTTGTGGCCATATCATCAGGCAGGCCCTGCTGCCCTTCAGAGATGTTGTTCAACACTTTGATCTTGTGGCTTGTGACCACTCTGCCTTCAGCAGCTGTCCCCCTTGCTTATCAACCAGACTAATTTTTGTCTGTCAGAAGGATGAAGCTTAATGGTCAGACTTGATTTAAATCCCTGGGTAAAATTCACTGCCTAGGAGGTCAGGCTCCATTTACAGCACCTTCTAACCTAAAAACTCACTGAAATATTCAGCCTGCATAACCAAATGTTAAATTTGGGCCATTTAAGGCATCCTCAGTACCTTTAGCTGTGCCTGATGCACTCCTATAGTGCGAAATGAGGCCACTGCTATACACAATGTATTTACACACGAGGAAAAGCTCCCAGACAGGATGAGCTATTAACAGACTGCAATGCCTTTCTCAGCCAACGTGGAGGAATCCCCACTGCAAACAGGTGCTGAAACCGGGGGAGAACCAGGGCAGGACCTCCTGGGATGGAGACCTGGGGGCTCCCAACACTGCTGTGCCAGTGCAAGGAGGTTGGGGGCAATACCTGCCCTGTGAATGATGGCTGGAGCAGATTTCCTCTGCTGTCGGTGCTCCTTCTTCTGCCCGTGGGACCTGTGCACTGCCTGCACAGGATCCTTGTCACCCAGTCCCTGGGGACACACGTGTCCCGGTGGCTCAGCCCCCTGCCAGGTGTGTGCCCATGTGTACAAACGCTGCCTGCGGGAGGCAGGGGGCGGAGAGACGGGGCTAATTCCTTCCTGTCATATGCAAGGAATCGGCTTACGGCCCGGAGCTCTGATTACTCTTATCCTAGCCTGCATGATGCTAGCCACATCCTGAAATTACCCAGATTTTTTCAAAATCCAGGGGATGGCTTGGACTCACCCGAGCGACGTGAGCAAACTCCAGCCCTGCTTTCAACCCCAGCAGGTTTGAGGGGCTGTGAGCCAGTGCAAAAGTTGGGGCATGTGGCTTGAACCTCCAAATGCACCTGTTGGGAAATGCCTGGGTGTGATGGAATCCCACATGGAGCAACAGCAACAACCCCTTCCCAGCCTCTGTGCAGAGCTGATGGCTCAGGCAGACTCACCTGCTGGGATCCTGGCAGGTAACATGCCTCTGAAATGGCCAGCCAGGGAGAGAGGCTGTCAAGCAAAGCATGGAGTGAAATGTTTGGCTGCTGGGATTAGCCTGTGAGTCCCACCTGTCTGCTGTGTGACATGTGGCACCGCACCCTCCACCCGCCACCGCTCCCCATGCCCCATCACTGCCTGCCAAGCCCACCCCACTGGGAAATTATTCAAGTGGGGAAATCAAAGTCCTTCTCCACCCACTCCTGCTGTGCCTCTCAGCCACTGACATTAACACCGAGCTGGCTGACATTAGCTTTGAATGGATTTTAATAACCCCCTTGTGAGCCTGAATTACCCACGCAGCGTGAGGGCCACTGTGAGTTTGGGGATCTGGAGATGAGCAGGGCATCGGGGGCCAGAGCAGCTGCCCAGGCTGTGGACACAGGACCAGACCAGCTCCCCAGGCTGTGGACACAGGACCAGACCCTCTCCAGGAGCTGCTGGTGTGGAACTCTGGCTGTTGCCTGGCCCCTGGAGAGCTGCTGCTCTGGCACCTGCTGCCCACAAATGTCCTGCCACCAGCAGCTCTGCAAGGGGCTGATGAGCTTCCCAGCACTGTCTGCTGTCATCCCCCATCCCACTGGGGATGCTGGTCCAGGGGAATACCTCCATGGGATGTTCTCCCCTCTGGGGTAAGGTATGGCTGCTGCAGGGTGGTGAGAACGCCCTGTGCCATCAGTGAGAGCATCCCCAGCCCCTACCAGTGCATGGCATGAAACAGCAGCCTTGGTTTAGCCACCTCTGTGCATGGGATGCTAAATGAGATCATGCCTGGCCCAGCTGGGAGTATGAAAATCTAGCAAGAAGATTAAAAGGTGTCCCCAGGCAGAAGAGGGTGTTTATCCCTTTCTTTGTGGCTGAGGTGCACATGGCATGGGAGTCACAGGGACAGTGACCTCCCCTGGGCACCTGCACGTGGGCAGCGCCATGTCCCCACTTGGGGACAAGTCACTGACCAGAAAATCTCCTTCTGAGATACGGGTGGACACATCCAATCTCCCCTCCTGCACCAGGAAAGGCTTCCTGCCCTGCATCTGCACTGCCAGCCCTGCAGCTCCTCCGTGAAGGGAAAACCCCTCATTTTCCTTTTCTTTTACAAGAGGGAAAGCTACAAGAGGTGGTCAGGTGCTTCTCACTTCTTCTGGAATATGCAGGGCCTGGAAACATGCTCTGAAGTTACTTTTCCTCAATTAAAGCCCACAAGATCTGAGTGAGGGATGCAGCCTTCTTGACCTGTCAATCTCTCTGTGGAGAGTGATGATTTCTAGCTGCCATTGAAACCCACAGATATTTCCAGTATGGGAACAGGAACATCCACAGGGATATGGACAGGAGATCCCAGCTGGGGTGGGCCAGAAGCTTCTCTAAGTCAGCCTCTACAGGGGCTGTGAAATCATCAGGCTCTTGCAAGGACTGAGTGCTGATAACAACCCCTGCAAAAAAGTCCATGATAATGATTGAGTTATATTTAAGAAGCTCCTTCGTACTCAGTAAATGCAAGTAGTTTACTCAGAAAATATTTCCCACTAAGATCTTTCCTACATAAAATGCTAACAGATTGAGATTATGACTCTAATGATTATTTTTATTGCTGGTTTACATTTAAATGGCATATATTTCCCCCTACTGTTCTCTCTTTGGGTTAAATCAATAAAACCTATTAAGAAGGTTCTTCTTCCTCTAAGATTCCTCCCTCTCTTCTTTCTGTCTCATCTCCACTGGTGCCCTTTTTATCCACCCACCACCAGAGATTTTTCAGAGCTGCCTCCACGATATTGGTGCCAAGGATTTGAGCATCCCCTTTGACAGAGTGGAGTGAATCTGGTCTTAGCTGAGATGAGGGGCTGTAGAGGAACTCCAGCGCTGTTCCTTTCCCTCCTCCTGGGCTGTATTGCAAGGAGATGAAGTTGGAGCCTCTTTTAACACAGAAGCTATACCTGGCTATTCTCCTGTAGCTCCCCAGCTATGGATGCTCTTGTGCTCCTTCAAACACTGTCTGTGGCTCACCGAGGAGGTGCTGGGTTTCTGTTTGGAGAGGAATTATCCTGCTATATACGCAGCAAAAACCATTAAGACGCTGACCTTTAAATTGGGCTTCTTCCTGCTCATGTAGGGAGGAGGTGGGTTGAGTGCCCGAATCTTATTCATTTTAATGACAAATCCCTCACACAGAGGCTTTGAAATGCTCAGCATTAATGCAATTCG
Source organism: Irena cyanogastra (assembly GCA_013397155.1). Lineage (NCBI taxonomy): Eukaryota > Metazoa > Chordata > Aves > Passeriformes > Irenidae > Irena > Irena cyanogastra. Next base: position 133,423 of record VWZV01007375.1, read on the forward strand.
CCTCCCTCTGCTGCAGCTTGGCTTTGCTGTGCAGGGGATGTCTCTGCTTCCCTCTCACAGTGACAGACCCTGTAGATTTGCTCCATAACTACCGTGCCCAGGTACCATTGTGTGTGGATTTGTGAGCTTAAGGCAGTGCTAACACAGGGATCTCCATGCTCCTTAATCACTATCACTGACCTTTATTTCCTTCCTTACTCCCAGCATCACTTTTTTTCCCCCCCAGCTTAATTTGCATAGGTCTCATGTTGCCCATGTTTTTGCTTTGTGCCTGTTATCCCATTACCCTGGATAATCAAAGTTGGCTGTAATGGAAACAGCAGAAACAATTTGCTTACCCTTCTATTACAAGATATTCCCTCTGCTAAGTCTGAGAATACCTGCAGTTCTATGGTAATGCTAATTAACTGTGCATACATATAGAAAATAAAGCAAAGGGCACTGGGATCCTTTGGGATGGTGGGGATTAAAGAAAGATGAGATATTATTCTCCTCTTTCTCTGTGCTTCACTGTCCCTACTCTCAATGGAAATTGCTTTGCTCTTATAGAATAAAATGTAATACATGGTGGAGGAGTCACTGACTGCAGAGAGATGGAGTCAGAAGGAGCAGAGTTCTCTCTGCTGGTAAACCCACTGTGGAAAGAAACAGTGACCCTCCCTGATGTCTCACTTCTTGTCTATTCCCAGAGTGGGGTCTTTTCCCCATGCAGGTCCCTGCCTTGGAGCCCAGTGCTGATTCCTCGGGGCCACAGCTATCCCCCAGAGCAGAGCTGGGTGGAAAACCTCCTGCCCAGCCTCAAGGGCTGGTTGGAATAGTGTCTGTAAATGGATGCCTGTGGCAGTGCAGGGTACCTGCTGTTGGAAGTGGCTGTTGTGTCCATCAGGATGCTCACGTATCCTTCACTCTTCTTGGGTGGCTGAGGCAGCAGCAGCTTCAGAGCAGGTGAAAGGCCTGGAGAGAATAAGAAAGATGCCAATGAGAAAGAAAGATCATTGGGAGGGGGGAGACTGTCCCAGCTGTCCCTCTTCATTTTGCACTGCACAGTGCCTCGGGTTCTGCCCATCCATGAAGGCACATGGGGCAATCTCCCCATCAGTGTGCAGCATCCTCTGAAAGTCCCACAGGAGGCTGTCCTGCGTGTCAGCTAAACCAAGAGTGACTGACACTGCCAGGCATGTGTGGAGGGCTGCTGAGCTCTCCATGCAGGAGAAATCCCACTCGAGTCCACCCACCAGCTCCTTGCTGATTTCCCCAGCTCCTCTGCCAGCAGCATGGACAGACCACCTCACTGCACCCCCTGGAGCATCTCGGACTGGCCTGACACACTGTGCCCCTGGCTATGGACCCTGTGCTCCAGGAGGGTGTTTAGACAGCCCTTGCACTACTCCTGCCCCTGAAATTGTGAGGGAGATGTTATTTGTGCTCTGATAACCACAGAACCTTTGATGCAATACTCATGTTTGGGATTTTACCACATCTCTCATCCTCCAGGTCTGTCAAGGAGCTTTACACAGCGTGACTCAGAGAGAGGCATCAGTGGAGAGAGTCTGTAGACACAGCCAGCAGCTGTCATGTGGGGGGCATTAATAATGTACTTGCAGGCATAGATGCGTGACCCACGAGCTCAGGACCCTCCCTGCCTGCATGGCACCAACTCCTTTAAAAATCCCTGCACCATGCCTGGCTCTGGCCATGCCAGAGGGCTGGGATTACACATCTGTCCCAGGTAAATGGGCAATGAAAGGGCTGACAGGGGCGAGGGCTTGGTGCTGCATGTCTGTCCTGTTCTGCTTGAGCAATGTGGTAACTCCTTCCCTGTCACTGCATCCTGCAGTGCCTGCTGCTCACCATCACCCTGTGGGTGGTTTTAGGACTGTGGGTAGGACAGTGCCTTGCTCTGCTCACAAACCTGATGTTGTTTAAGATGCTTTGAAACTTCCCCCGTGGTATTCATCATTTAAAGCTGCCCAGGTGCAGGTTGTTGGTACAAAGGGATTTTCAGGAGCAGTCAGGGCCCAACCAACTGCACACCAAGGGCCTGAACAGAGCCATGCTGTGCCTTGCAGGTGCATTATCCCTGCAGAGAGTTCAGTCCTGAAACACTTGAGCCTCAGCAGAGGTGAGGAGACTCAGATCTGAGTGCTGGCTGAAGTCAGTCCCAAAGTCCAGCCCAGCCATCTGAGACATTTTGGTTCTGATCAGGCAGCACAAGCTCTCAGTGGAAGAATGGGTTTAAAAATGAAAATATGTGTTTGACTTGTAGGAAGAGATGCTTGGGACTGGAGATGGAAGTGTGTATCATTATGATCAGTTGGGAATTTTTTGTTGATTTTACATAGCTGAGTCAAAGGTAAACTTCCTATTAACTTCCCTGAGTGACCCTATAATGATTTGACCCTTAAAATTAAAGATTTGCAGTTACCAACTCCAGCACAGCCATGCTTGTGGAGTTCAAGAAGCACATAGAAACAGCCAGCAGCTTTCAACAGCAATTGCACTCAGCACTGTTCTGTCTCCTCAACTCCTGACATCGTTTGGGAGAGAAAAAAAAGGCAAAGTTTGAATTCACGGGTTTTGTTTCTCTGCAGTTCAAAGGATACAAGAGCCTGGTTTTTAATTGGCACTGAGTTCTCCCAGCTGGTACACAGGGCAGTCCTGAGAGTGACACCCAGCCAGGCAGGAGCTGGGGGGGGAGGCTGTTTGAAGTCCTGGGTGCCTGCCACCCATCTGCAGGGACTCAGAACTCTCCTTGCTAGATCTGGGGGCAGAGGAGCATTGCTTCATTTCTGATCATTAATGCACTGGTCTCTTCTCTGTTTTCTTTCCACTGATCTTCTCTGTGCACAGTCCAGGGAGAGGCACAGAGTGAGGTTTGTGCTGGAGGTCACAGTGCAGGGATAATGAAGCTGTTTTCTTACCCTTGCTGTTTCCTCACAGCGTGGCTCAGCCTGGTCCCACCCCTGTGCCCAGCCCCAGGGCAGGAGGCTGCAGACCACAAGAGTGGGCTGCATGTCCCTGCAGAGAGGAGCAGGAGTATCCCAGGCTGTGCACCCCTCACCCTAACCCCAGCTCCGTGGCCACGTGGCATCCAGCAGTGCTGGCATGCAGCCTGTGGAGTGCAGGAGCTGCTGGGATGGAGGGGGTGCCAGCCAGGAATGGAGGGCTTGACTTTGCTGGGGGAGCCCTGGGGTGCCAGTGAGAGTCACAAGCCCCCTGACAAGGGTCACAGGGTGTCTGGCACTGTGCAGTGACACCTGGAGCACTGACTTACTTCAAGCTCAGCTGGGGTGGGGAGCAGAGTGACCTGCTTCAATAGGCACTGTTATCTTCCACCCCAATGGGACTTGAAAATCCCTTCTTGACTGAGATCTAACCAAAGCATCTTTCCAGGCCTTTTTCTCCTCTGTCCAGGAGCAGGAGGGCTCTGTGGCTTCTACAGGCTCTGTGAGCAGTGCAGCTCCCACTGATGATTTCCTTAATGCTTAGAACGGGGTCCCACCTGCTTCTCTCTGCAGGTTCAGCATCACTCCCACTCCCATCCCTCCCACCTTTCTGGATGCCTGCATTTCTTGACCTCACCCCTCCCTGGCGAGCTGGCCCATGGCTTTGCATCCTGCAGACTTCTTCACCCCTCTGTCTTTTCTGCTCATTTGTGGTTTGGCCTCAGGGAAGCACCATTGCAGGTGCCCTCTGCTCTGTGCTCACTGTGCTCCGTGCTCACACCTGCTTTGCCCCAGGTGCCTTTATCATTCCCACCAGCACAGTCTCAGTAAATCTCATGCAAGGCAAAAACCTCAGCAAAGCATTGTCCCTGCACCTGGCCCAGCCAGGCTGGAGCTGTCAGTCCCAAAAGCTCACTGGGGTGGATATACTTATTGCTAGAAAGCTTTATATTTACCATGGCCTTTCTGACATTACAGTAAATGCATTTCAGAGCCCAAGAAGTATAAAAATAAACGGCAAGAAAATCAAGACAGCTAATTAGCCAAAGGTTACTGCTGGGCTCTGTGACTGTCAGCCCTTTTGAAGTTCTCCTTTGCACAGGCAGATGTGTGTGCAATGCTGCTGCTCCTTTGAATAAATGTCTTGGTTTTCAGAGTGGCTTCATATCTGGATGTGACTGAACACATGTGAGGCCTGTCACAGCGAGCCTGGGCAGGATAATCAGAATCCTTTAACCCTGCACTTCTCCAGTACTGAAGAGCACCTCATCTTGGGGAGTGGCTGCTCAGTGCTGTGCTGCCTCCCAGCCCCTTGTGAGCAGGGAGGTGAGGAGGGGCAAGAGAGCTGCCTGCCTGCACAGACAACCCTCTGCCCTGGAGTGCTCCTTCCCCTCTGCACCGTGGCCACAGGCTGCTGAGGGTTGCCCTGGTCACCCAGGGTTTGGATGGTGCCATTGGGGTGCAGCTCTGTGGGGTGAGGAGCCTGGGAAGTGCTGGGGCATATCATGGTCTCACCCCACATGTCCATCATCCCTCAGTATCCAATGTTTCCCTGAGGATGCCCATCTGTGTGGAGCTGCAGGTACACCAGATGGGACAAGAGGAAGGGGAGTGGGGGTCCTGAGAGCTGAGGGAGGGATGTGAGTGCCACACCAGAGGAGAGAGGCTGAGCTGGTCATGACTGTGGCCCTGGTGGACTTGGATACTGGGTCCAGGGGAGTGTTTTGCTCATATTTGGACAGGAGAGCCCTGGAGCAGTGATGGAGTTTGAGCCATGTCCCTTGGCCACAAGCTGTGTGAGCTTTCTCTCCCTGTGCTCTGAACTGCTCCACACAGGGATCAGTGAGAGCCTGGGCACAGTGACCACTGTGCTGTCCTCTCACTTCTCCTCTCAGGTTTTCCTCCTTCCCTTGTTCTGCTTTCTTTGGGCTCCATTTCCCCTAGGAAGATCCTTTTTGCAGCTCCCTCTTCCCTCTGTGCCAGTTCCCTGTCTGCTCCTGCTGCTGGCAGCTCGTGCCGAGTGTTTGCTCCTCCTGCAACGTTCATTTGCTGCTCATTTCCTTACAGACTTTACACCACGAGTTGGGGCTTTATGTGCATGTGTGTGTGTGATTCAATTAAACAAAACACAATAAAATCAGGGAAAACAGAGGGAGACACAGACAGATAGCAAATCCCTGCTCTCTGAGGGCTAAGCTTGCCTGCCTGTGAGCCCGGCCCCAGCATGGCTTTCTGATGCTGCCACATGGATTTGCTTGTAGCAGCTCTCTGGATCTCATGCTTGGGGTTTCCATCCCTCTGCCGGGACCCTGGGACAGCAGCTGCTTCCCCTCTGCTGTCAGAAGTTGGGGCTGCTTTGTCACATGAAGTGAACCTTGCAGGAGCTGAGTGTTCATTTTGAATAAGCCCTGAAATGCTGAGGCATCTCTTAATACCCAGCCTCCTCCATCCCTCTTTTCCCTCAGCTCACTCCCAGTAGCCCTCAGGCAACTTCTCTACCCGCCATCCTGCTCTACCCCTCTGAGGTGGCAGATTCCCCCTGTGCTGGGACCCAGCTTTCTCCCATATCTCACCCTTCCCTTGCAGTGCAACCCGAAAAGCAGCAGCTGTGCTCTGCAGGGCTTGGCCTGGCTGGTGAGCTTCCCTTCCACTGCTCTGTGCCCCTCTCCCACCTCCTTCCTGCCTTGTTTTCTTCCCCCTTTTCCCCTCTCATCCATTCATACTGTGAGCATATGCTTTCTCAGCATCCTTTGCTCCCAGGCTTCTCCCTGGCAGGTTTCTCGCCTCGCCGCATGCCCGCGGCTGTGGGTGTCTCTCTCTCTCTCTCTCTCTCTGTCTCTCTCCTGGAGAGCTGTTCCTGCTCACCCAGCCCTGGCTGGCTCCCTGGCTCTGCACATTGATCCTGTGAATCCAGCCTCTTCCCCCAGGCTGCGGGTCTGAGCCTGAAGTGGGTCAGGGTAAGTGGAAGGAGGTGGTCCCGGCAAGGGCAGAGAGAGAGAGCAGGCAGAGAGGCAGCCCCTGCCAGATTACAGGGTGGGTGGGAGAGGAGCAGATGCTCTTAAGAAGTGAAGATTTCAGGGGTTTTTAAAATGCACACAAAATGTGATTAACAAAATCCTGGCACTTGATGCCCTCAACTTAAGAAAAAACACTGACAGCACAAGGGACCTCTCCTTTTCCCAATAGCAGTCCTGTTGTATTCTCTGGGGGAATGGTTTCTTCCCCCCAGGACCCCTGGATCTGTAACCATACAGTCTGACCCTTCCTTCCTATCTTGACCCCGTTGGCTGGGTCCAGTTATCTTTCCCTGAGCAGAAGACTATATAATAACCCTCTTCTTCCTGACTCGCTCTCTTTCCTGGACACCTTCAAGATTGAACCCTTGGAAACCCCTGGAGAAGGGCCTCTTTTGAATTCTTTTACCCTGTCCCTGTAATACCCTTCCAAAGCCCTCAAGGAACCGGGCTAGCCGGTGCCCCGGGGGCGGGCAGGAGGGGAATTCATTATACAGTCCCCAGCACACAGAGCCCTCCTGGGGATGTGAAAAGTCTCACTGTGCCACTGCCCCTGGTTTAACACCCCTCTGAAGGGGTTTAACACCCCTCTGAAGTCCTGGGAGGGGCCTTGTGCTGCTCAAAGGGAAGGATCCCAAGGAGGTCATCCCTGATCAATGCTTTGGGGCTTGTGCTTGTTCAGCAGGGTAACTGCATCTTGCCCAGACACCAGCCACCCTCAGGGTGGGCTCCAGAAACACTGCAGAGAGATGCTCCATGCTTTGAGCCCCTGTCCCTTCCATGGAACCTCAGAGCTCCTCCTTCCACAATGCAGGGCTCCTCCAAGGGCAGCCTTTATCTCTGCTGGATCCAGTTCTTCATAGCAGGAAGAGGTGCCACTCCCCATCTGCTGTGCCATGGCAGTGCTGGTGGCCATGAGAGGGCCCTGGCTCCTGTCTCTGGTGACTGCATGCCCAGCAGAGGCTGGGTGGGTGTAGTGGCACATCTCACTTCAGTTTTGGCTCCTGGCTTCCACAGGCTGAGACTGTCCCATCACTTAGACTGTGGGGACCTTCTTGCTGAGCAAAGTCAAAGGATGGGGCCAATCTCCTGGTGGGCAGGAGAAGGGAAGGAGCTGCCTTGTGGGGCAGAGAACCAAGGGATTGCCCACCTTCCTCCAAAGTCTGACCAGCACCTCCACATGGGGACCTGTGTCGTCCTCATGGACCACACGTGTCCACAGCACAGGAATAATTTTTAGCTGACAGCAGAACTGCAGCATTTCCTGTGCATGCAGCCAATGCACCTGGACCCATTCCCAGATGTCTCTCCTCATTAATGCCCCCTTAGCAATTTTCTGAGGACCAGCATCCATCTCCAGCATTAAAAACAGCTCCTTCCTCTTTGATTTATGGATATTAATCCATGCCAGCAGGCAGGAGGCATGACATGTCTACATAATATATTCATTATTAAATTGTTCCTTTCCTTTCTCCTCCACCTTCCAAGGCTACACCTTTCTTATTTCTCTGCACCATTTGGACCTGCACTCAGAGACAACTTGCAGTGTGGAGCAGCTGGCATCACTTGGTAGATCAGATTCACAAGCCTGTGCTTCCTCACCAGTGGCTCAGAAGACCCACTGAGCCCTGTCCCCCAGGGTGTGGCTGCTCCAGAGCTCTGCCCAGGGTAGTGCTGCTGTGGCCAGGGCTGTGGCAGGCTGTCAGTCCCTCATCACTTGTGCTGGTTGTTACACAGGACGGGCCAACTGCGTGAGCCCATGGCAGCTGTGCCTGAAGCAGTGCCCAGGCAGGGCTCCAGCCAGGGTGAGCTTCTTCTGCAGTCATTCACAGGCTGGCTCCAGAGCAGTGATGGCTAAGGCTGTCCAGCCCTCTGATTCAGGGACCAAAACCCAGATGGAAGGATGTTACCTCCACCAGCTCCAGTCCTCCACCTGCTCGAGCCACGCTCCTGGCTCTGGCTTGGCAGCCACTTTGCAGCTTGTTGATGACTTCTGTGGTACCTCACTGTTCCCAAAGCACAGGACAGATCAGATTTAGCAGCCAGCTTCTAGTGATGTCACTGTACCATAGGCTGGGAAGAGAGGAAAGGAAGATCTCAGGACCTTGGCATGGGGCTGCTTTAATTTTCCTGTCCTGTGTCTGTGCTGTATGAGAACTCAGCCTGAGGCCTGGCAGCAATGCCCTTCATCCCACTGAGATGCACCCTGCTCCCCCTGGCAGGTTCTGCAGGCCCATCTCCCTGCCCTGGTCACTTGTTCTGGTAAAGAAGTGGAGAGCAGGCAGATTTGGGGATCCCATCCCTGCACTTCCCTCAGGGCATTTATTGCCCATGTCCCGACCTTGCTGTCAGCAGTGTGACAGCTGTGGTGGGAGAGTGAGGTAGTTACCTCTGTTATCCCCTGGATAATCCAAACCCAAGGAGTCCCTGCAGCTCACACAGCTGCCTGCCCAGCTGCCCTGGACCATTCCCTCACCTCTCAGCAGTGCCTTCACAGGGACAGCTGCCCCCGTGTGCTGGGGGCTCTGTGCACACCTTGTCCTTTAAAATTGTGCTTTTCTCTGTCCCTTAAAGGAATGGCAAGACAGGCTTGCCTGAATGGCTGTGCCCCTTGGAACACAGCCTGTCCCATGCCTGTGCCTCATCTCCCCCCAGGCACAGCCAGGATTTTCCACCCCCATTTCTCCAGACCTCCTGTCTCCCTACCATAAAACAGCAGTTAGAGAGTGCAGCTAAAAAACTGATGGCATCCCAGTTTGCAGCCTGGCATAGCTGAGCCTGCTCCAATCACCTTTGAGAGGAATGATGATGGGCCTGTCTTTACAAACGAGCTGTGGGTCTGCTGGCAGATAAAACTAGCACTGAGAGATAAAAGGATTAAAATGGGAAGGATCCTACTGATTGATGAATGGAAAAAGATATTTGCTTTTACAAATAAGCTTTAGGTTTACTGATAAATGAAATTGGACATTAAAAGATGAAAGAAACAATGGGGAAAACCCCTAAATTCCATAAGAACTAAAAATTAAATGGGAGGGTTATACATTAGAGGGGAAACCTCTGGTATCAGGTGTTTTGGGAAGTCTGTATCTCTCAAATACCTCAGCCAATGGGGAAAGAGAGAGGGAAATGTGGCTGGGAAATTGGGATAAAAAGGAGGCTGCATCCTCCAAAAATTTGAGAAACCCCAGGGGAGTGCCCCATGGCCTCTCCCTTTTATTCAAATAAAGAAAAAGGACTCCTCTGCCTCCTTTTTGGACATAAACCTCAGGTGTTTGTGGATTAATTTTCCTAACACCTTCCTCTCCGCTCCCCACAGCTGAAGGCACTGCCCCCACTTTGCACTGCCCCCCGTCCCTGCTGGGGCTGTGTCACCGCTCCCAGGGACCTCTGTGAGGGCAAGCAGCAAGGCATTAGCAACTCAGGGAGCTCAAGAGCAGCTTAAAAAGTACTTGTGTTCTTTTGGTAAGTGTGAATTTGTCCCAGTGGTAATAAGGCTGGTTTTGTTCAGCAGGCTCTTAGCAGTGATTATTGCTGTTTTTCAATTTAAAAACCAGACAGTCTATTTATAATGTATAGTATGTGGACTGAGATTTTTTTTTTCTTCTCTTTAACCCAGCCTTTAAAACGTGCTGTCGTTTCCACTACTACAATCCAGGGAAGCAGAGGGCATCTGTCACCTGCAGACCCCATGGGTGGAATGATCAGTAAAACATGATAAGTTAACAGAGCAAGGCTGCAGCGATGCCTTGGGGAACTGGTGCAAGGTGCCAGGAGGGAAAGCTCTGGGGGTGTACCTGGCAGGTGGTTTTGGTGGGGTTGGAAGGGCTCTGGACACAGCTGCTGGGTATTTGGACTATCTATGGCCACACTGCTGTCCATCATTTTCCCTCTAGCCCAGAGCAGGTGGTGATCAGAGCTCACATCAGCCCCATCCCCAGCACCAGGGGAAATCCAAGCTCCAGTCGTGGCCTGGCACTGGCTCCAAGTTGGCAAAGACCCCTGAAAAGCAGCCAGTGCCCATGGTGGCACTGAGAAGGATCCCAGGGGTGTGTTAGGGCATCCAGCAGAGCACTGCTGTGGGCTCTGGCCTGGCTGGCAAGTCCTGCAGACATTATTTGAACACCTCTACATGCTTTGGGCATTGGCCCAATGCTGGGCTGGCATGGCCCCTTCCAGGCTAAGAGCTTGCCAGCCCTGTGTGCTACTCAGCTGCAGGATTCACCAATGCCAGGCATCAGGAGACCTTGGGCCCTGAGCACAGAAATGCTGTGAGAGTTTTGTTGTAGCAGCATTGTAGGTGTTTGTTGAACGCTCCCATGCAGGATGTGGGGGCTGCTTTGGCTGCTCTGTGCCTCTCTCCCCCTGCACAGTCCAGCATCACTGATCAGCAGGAAATTTCACACTTGCATGTGAATGACTGAGTCCCTCTTGGCCAGCTGCAGCTCACCTGGTGACCCAAGAAGGTTCCTGAGGCAGGCTTTGCTGCAGACAGGTGTTCTGAAGGCCAGGTTACCTTGTGTTTGCAGCCAAGCTGAGGCCACGGCTCTGCTGCCTCTGCCATGCTGAGGCTTCTGTTTGTTCCCTTTCTTACTGCAGCTTATCTTACAGTGCTCCTCTCTCCATTTCCCCACACAGCCCCTTTTACCGCCACCATTTAGTTATTTTCTTAATTAAATATAGATTATGGCTCTGGGAATAAGGGATTATTACTTATTCATAAGCTACTTAGATTTTAAAGCGTGTGCAGAGTGGAGCTTATCACACGTCTGTGTCTGCATCATTACCATGGCAGGAGCCAAGGTGAGCCCCTGTGGCTGCCAGGGCTTCACCCAAACCTTGCTCCTCTTCTCCCCTCGTGGGGAGGAGCTCTGCTATCTCTTCCTTGCTATCCTTTTTCCAGTCGAGGCTTGCCAGCCTTTTCCCAAGGAAACCATTCCCACTGCCCTCTCCCAAGCTGTTCCAGCCCCTCCATCACGCCTCTGCTTTGCCCCCTCCCCAGGGTGGTTGGCAGCTCTCTCCCAGTGCTTTCCCAGCCTTCCTGCTGGGCCAGCAGCTGTTTCACCTGCCCTCCACAGGAGAATGGGGACTTGTCAGGAAGCAGCTCTGCAGGAGGTGCTGCTTTTCTGCAGAGTTTTCTAGGAAATTCCTCCCAGTGTGTGGGTAATTGTTGACTGAGCTGCAGCCCTCCTGAGGGGCAGGAGGAGGAGGCAAAGGAAGAGGCTGTTGGCAAGCTGGTGGCAGAAGTAGAGGAAGGAGAGTGTGGTGGGAAGGTGGATACTGTTCTACACCCATAACGTTTGTCCAAGGTCTTGTGCTCCTGCAGTGTGCCCAAGCAGAAGGGCTGGGAGCTGCTCCTTCCACCCCAGGACAAGCAGCAGCTCCCCAAGACTCTTTCTCTGCCTTAAAGGGTGGAGCACTCCAATCTCTAATAATAATAACAGCAATAATAATAATAATAATAACAATAAAACCATCTGGCCTGGTTTGTGCACACCAGGGTGGATTTCTGTCTCCATCTTACTCCAGTTTTTCTGTCCCCAGACAGTGCCATTAATGCCTGATGCTGCAGGGCTTCTCCTGGTCTGCTGCCAAGCCCTCAGGTACAGGGAACAGGGCAGCTCATCACACTGACCTGGAAGGAAAGAGGGACCATTAAATCCCAGTGCTGATCTCCCCTCCATCCTCCCACTCCAGGGCTGTCCCCAGGGCTGCAGCAGGGTCCCAGCACCTCTCAGCAGCTATCCCTGCTCTCACCCTTGGGGACCCATTAGCATTTCCATCTTGCTCCTGCTCCTTGCCTGGCTGAGATGGCAGCGTGGGGCTGTCTCTGTGTGAGCCACTCTGTCACTGCCACCTGCCACTGCCTCCCGTGTGCTCCTTCCTGACTGTTTTCAGGACTAATGCAAAGCTCTGGCTTGATAGCCTTGAGGTCTAAAGGCCTTTTGTCAACAGAGCAGATAGAAGACAAGCTGCTGCCAGATTCCTCTGAGCAAAATGATCTTGATAAATTGGAGAAATGGCCTGAAATCAATACACTGAAATTCAATAAAGTCAAGTGCAAAGTGTTGCACTTAGGAAGGCAATATCAAAATCACAGATATAAGATGGGGAAGGACTGGTAAGCCAGCAGGAGAGTGGCTCAAGCAATGGAGTAGCCCTCAAACTGAGCAGCAGACAATAACCTGGTGCTTGAGAAGGGGAGAGCAGAGGCACATCTTGCCCACAAATGTATTAGTAGTTTCAGACAGAAGGCAGCGAGGTAATTTATTTGGCTCTATTTAGTGCTAGTGATGCATCAGCTGGAGACATATATCTCCAGGCTTTGGCATCACAACGCTAAGAAAGATTCAGACAAATTGAGTGAGTTCACAGAGTTTTGAAAACATGCTCCAGGGAAGATGGACTGAGAGAGTTGGTTTGTGCTCCAGGACTGAGACAGCTGGAGGTAGGATGTGTAACATTCATCAGGGTGGAAAAAAAGCAGTTATAAAAATGATGCTGATCAATTGGTCAAGGGCTGGACAAGCTGTAATAGGCTTAAACTGCAGCCAAGAGGTCTTGGGTTAGATGCTCAGGAAAATCTTCCTAAGGACAAGGTTGGCTGAGAGCCTGTGCAGGCTGTAAAGGGGGTGTGTGGGAGTCCTGTCCCCAGGAAAGCTTCAACAACCAGCTGAGGAAGCATCTGCATGGAGGTCACCTCCATGGCAGGGATGAAGTTCCACCCCAGGCAGGATTAGCTGTGTCCTTGGGATTACCAGGTTGAGATGAGCAATTTGCTTTCTCTTGTCTCGTGTCCTCTTAGCAGCCATACCAGGGACACCTAGATATATCTACAAACACATTCATTTATCCACTTCTCAGTTTGCCTTATGCCACAAACTGGAAGAGCCAGTGAAAGAAACCAAAGATTTGTCACAGCACACTCCACAACACAGGTCACATTTGAGACAGCCACAACACATAGTAATCTAGACTATCACCATACCTCATCAGAAGGCTTCAGCCTGTCTGCTCAGACACAGTACTGTCATAAGCCTCCAAAGGCTGCAGGCATCTACCCAGCTCTACTGCTCCTGCTTCTTAAGCCCAGCCTTTTCTACCCCTCATGGTTCATGCATTGCACCTGTGTCCTTCATTACATTCTGTGCTGTTCACCTGTTTTTCACAGCTGAGGCCCACTGGGGATGAGGCTGGATCACAGCCCCATTCCCAAATATCACAAACCAGGTACCTACAATGTACCTACAAGGACTGAGATGTTCAAGCCATGTGTCACTAAGGATGCTTTGCTGTCTGGACCAACCCCACTGATTTGGTGTTTGGTAATTTGGTGGCTAGCTGCCACCCTGCTCCAGATCAATCCCTCTCACTTGCATTTTCTGATCATAATTAATGTTTGCTGTGTAATGACATTGATTTTTTTAATGTGCTCTGAGAGATGAGGGGAATTCTTGGGCTGAACAAGTGAGGGGGCCGGGGGCGTGACGCTGACTCTGTGCTGAAGGGGAGAGCAGAGGGGCTGCTCCCAGGATGTGCAAGGGGGAATCTGCTCAAAAAGCCCCTGTTACACGGGGGTGTTGCCAAGCTGCAGTGACAAGGGGCAGGACATGGAAATGTTTGCACTGCTGCTCCTTTATTCCCTCCCCAAATGGCTGAGCTGGCCCCTGCTTTCTACCTGCCAGCCCTGGTTGTCTGCTGCCCTGGCAGCCCTGCTGCCATTACCGAGCTCAGCAGGGAACAGGGTTTTATTTATTTACCAAGTCACCGTGGGAAGAGGGATTTTAGGGCAGCCTGAGCTTCCCAGAGCTGTGAGCAGTGGATAAAACCTCCTCCAGCTTTGTACAGGGAGGCTCCTGCAAGGAAGAAACCTCAGCCTGTGCACAGCCAGAGCTGTGTCCCTGCTGCTCCTCGCTCACTCATGCTACCAGGCAGCTTTGTCATGAGCATGTAGAAATGTAGGAGACACCTGTAAGCCTCCCAGGCTGCTCTGTGCTTCCTGAACAGCCAAACTGTTACAGCCAGCACCTGCACAGCAAGCCCTGGGAGATGCTGCAAGGAGGCAGCTTTCGGTAGGCAGCACTCAGGGCTGCGAAAATCATGAGGATTTGGGTGGCAACACCAGCAGTGAGCTTCAGGATCCTTTTACTCGTTGATAAAAACTACCTGGGCGGTGCTGGGCCTCCAGACCTAACAGTGAAGGAGAAGGATTCTGGGCTCTCAGCCATCTGGGGGTGTCTGCTGCCTTCTGGGTTCACTGTCCACAGCTGGCAAGGCCAGGGCTGCGCAGCTCCTCATGCCTCTTTTTTGTTGGTGACATTTCCCAGCCACATCTGGGATGCTGTGGATGTGCAAGTGTTTGTCAGAGCAGCGATGAGCAGGGCAGGTCCCCACAGTGGCTGTGTAAATGGCAGAAGGGCAGTTTGTGTTCCAGCTGCCAGCAGCCCCCTTGGGCTGAGCAAATCCCAGAGCTGGGAGTCCCTGCTGTGGCACACGCTGCTGTGAAGGGCTCCTGCCAGAGGAGGACTTGCCCGTGCCCCCTCAGGGAGCAGGGAGCTTCTAGAGCTGGGACAACCACAAGGTGGATGCCCAGCAAGAACTGGGGTGTGAAAACGCTGCCCAAAATGCTGATGGCAAGGCCAAATCCCCTCTGCCACCTCCTCTTACCAACACCAGAGCTGTGTTGGCAGCCCAGCTCTCCCCCTGAGTGCCAGCAGCATTTATTCAGGTGAACCATTGCAAACCCACCACCTGCTCATCCCAAGCTTTCCCCTTCTAAAAGGGATGTCTTTCACATTTTTAGCTCAGCACCTTGTTTTCCATCACATGTTATTTACACGCCCTCCAAGGATCGTTCTTGCCTGAGCAGTTCAGAGGAGGCCACACAGCTCTGACTCAGCATTGCCCAGACGAGGATGCTGTGACAATCACTGCTGAAAATCAGCCTTGTCGTGCACAGGTGTGAGGAAGCAGCCACAGATGTTACGCAATTTTTTCAATTAAAACCCCATAAATTAAAAAAAATAATGAGGCAGGCACTGTGCTCAGCAGAGATGAAGGAACAAGCTGTCCATGGCATTGTGCTGGGCCCACTTGCCACTCTGGGCAAAGAATGCTTAGCTGGTCACACAGAGCAGTGGCCAAACACCTGTGGGGACTTTGTGTGACAGAGGTGGTGCGAGGAACATTTGATTTCTCCACTGGCAAAGGCCATCCAGCCCTGCTGCTCCCTCCTCTTCCTGGCTGGAGTTGTGGAGAGACAGGGCCAGTCCTGGAGCTGCAGTCATTGGTGACCACTCCTAGCACTGAGTGGATGTTGCAGGAATTGGGAATTAGCCCTTTAAGGAGGCTGAGAGCCCATTGGTACAACAAAGGTGGTGTCTTTGGGGTTTGAGAGCCGTGGTGAATGGAGGTGGCTCTCCCTTTTGTGTTGTGTGCCTGCCCTAAATGCAATTATTTGGCTCCTACCATGTCTGATATCATTATTGTTCTTGCTATCTTTGGTACTTTTATGGCCCCATCACCATAGTAACTGAGCATCTCAAAACCCTGTGAGGAGGGAATAATATTATTCCCCTTGTAGAGTTGAAGGAAGAGAACAACAGCAATGCTCAGAGCTGGAGACACAGGAGGACTTGAGTCCATCCATGGCCAGGGACCTTGGTGTCACACTCCTGCTACTTCCAGCTTTAAGCAGTCACACTAAGTTTTCCTAGTCAGCCCCAGGCCACATTTCCATGGGGCTTCTCTTCCTCTTTCCTTGAGTTAGTCCAATACCAGCCTCACACCTGGAGCTGCTCCCTCCTGCTGCCCCCTTGCCCTGTGCACCACCAGCTGATGGGCACTGCCCAAGGCAGGGGAAGGGTTGGTTTGCTCTGCTGAAGACCTTTCCTTTGCACAGACTATTTGAATGCATCTCAGGCCAACCCCTGCTCAAACCCATCTTTAAATATTGAATGAAAACCAGAGTAACATCAGAGCCAGACATGTCAGATTTTCTTCATCCCTGACCTATTCCAGACTAATTTCCACTCTGGGAGTTTAGCTGTTTTTCTTGAGAGACAGCTGACAGAGTCAGAAAGAGGGTTTTGAAACCAAGTCCTCAGCAGCACAAACTAAAGATTCAACAGGTAAGGGCAGGCCAATGTGGTGGCCAAAAGATTGACCTGGATTTCCAGCTACCTGCCTCTGGCTGTTCTCCCCTTACCTGGGCACCTTCTCCCAGTGTGATGAGACTGCTCCCTCCCTGCCTTCCTCCACCACCAGTTCATGGCTTGTGGTGCTGCCATCACACTCCCCAACACATCGTCTCTTTACTGCCTTCCCTGCCTCAGGTTGTTCTGGAATAAAACAATCTTCAATTATTTCTCTCCTTTTTTCCTCCCCCTTTTGTGCAATATATCATTTTTTAATTAAAAAAATGCCTTGTGGAAGTGAAACGGGCTATTAAATGTTTTGGTCCGTAATTAACATCAAACCCTTGACTTAAAATCTTTATGGATTGAGTGATCTTCATTAGCTGTTGCACGGATAACGCTGCACAACTCTTGGTGGCCCAGGGGCTTCAAATCACCCGTATTCCCCTGCAAAGGGAAAAAAAATCCCAGAAAGTCCTCACCAGGAACTCTGTTCCACTCCCAGCATTGTCACCCACCTTGGGGCGAGCAAACCACCCCCTGCACGCAGCAATTCCCCCCGGGGAAGGATACCAGAAGTGACAGCAGGAGTCCACCCCTTTGCCCAGGGGAAGGCAGGATGTGACCCTGGATCCTGGAGGGAAGTTATCTCCCTGCACAAATCACTGCCTGGCAAACACAGCAGCAGCAGTGCAGATAACAGCGCGCGCTCCCCCGGGCTTGTCACGGTGGTGGCAAACCCCATCGCGGTGACAGGCGCCTCAGGGGGGGCCCTGCGAGCAGGCAGGAGTGGGCATGAGTTACTGGGGACTTGCAGCACGTTTCTCACCCTTTTCCCAGCTGCCAGGGAAGGGTGTCAGCTGGCAGGCTGCCTTGTGGTGTTGGGGACAAACGCTGTCACCGAGGCGGGGACAGCAGGGTCCCGTGTGTTGTCCCTGCAGGACAAGCTCAGCAGGCACATTTCAGCTTGTGCTGGAGGTGTCTCCAAATCACTGCTCAGGGCAGGCTGGTCCCCACCTCCAGCCCAGGTGTTGAGTGCTCAGCTTCAGCAGGCCATTGATCGTTGCTGCTGATCCATGTCCCGGGCACACGCTCGCTGCCTTCTCCAGAGGGCTTGGGGGCTGAATTTTGAATCCCCTGATGATTCTCAGCTTTTGCTGTAATAAATTAATAGCATTTCATAGCCTGGATCACCATCCAGCATTGGCTCTGAGCAGAAGAGACACATCTGTTGGGGCTGCTGGCAAATTTCAAGCATATTTCCACCCACACTCTAAAGGTGGAAATAACATTGGCGTTGAAGAACTGGTCTTTGATCCTGCTGGATTTTATGGATGACCAGCTCTTGTTTGAGCTGATGAATGCAGCTGCCACCTTGCCAATTTATGGTATTATTCTTTCTGGGCACCTCCACTGGCACATTCGTTATGGGCATTGGACACTAAGTGACAACTTCCATATTCTTGGCGTTCTGAATGAGGCTGGAGTTAGGAGATACTGGTGTTCTCATTAGGTCTCTGCTGTGTACTTAGCTATTAGCCTGCTCTTGCTAAGCAGCTCTGGGCCGTCTTTCAGGCTTTGCTTGTACATGAAATGAGCTGTCAGTTCAGAAACCCTTGGCTGTATTTCATAGCCTGGCTGTCACTCAGGCACCTCATAACAGTGAGGACATCAGAAGCAGGCACTCTCCAAGGTATGAGAAGATGGTCGACTTTCAGCACTTTTATATTTTTCTCTTGAGCCTAAAATGAACTTTTCCTTGAAGGAATCTTGGTTCACCTGGGACAGGATCCAACTGCAGTCCCCAGTGCTACATTGGCATGGCAGCTTGGCCATCCTCTGTAATCCATCTTCTCTTTCCTGCTCCAGCTCTTGAATGAGGAGAACCTGAGAAAAACACCAGGCTGTGGAGGGGACACTCATCTGCCCCACAAACATCAACAGGAGGTGTGCTGCCATTGTGGACAGAAGTCAGACTATGCCACGGGCACAACTAAGGGTTCAGTGTGGGAAAAGGAAGGCAGAAGCAGGCTTGGCTGCATGGGCTGTGTTAAAATGACTCCAAGTCTCAGTTTCCTGCTGTTGTATTGTGGGAAAGAATGTTCTCCGTGGCAGGGCTTGCCTATACCAGAGCATCCTGGGGGGAACTTGAGAGATATTTTAATAATCTAAGTATTAGTTGCATCCCCAGTCTCCTCCTTGAGACTGATGCTGGGCAGTGAGGCTGAAAATTAATTGCTTACAGGGTTTTAATTTTTTCATTATTTCTTCCTTTTTCTTTTTTTTCTTTTTTATTTTTTGATTCTCATCTCAACTGTATTAAACTTTAAATCAGTAGAATATGGGATATACAGCAGGGATTCTGCCAGCTCTCTTCTGCTCTCCTCCACTTCAGTCCCAGCCCTGTGGGTCAGCAACAGCATTTGCTGCACACAGCCAAGAGCCTGTGGAGAAAACAAAGCTGGGAAGAGCCCATTTTCTGCTGCTTTGTTTCCAATCCTGCCCAGGAATGGAATAAACTCAAACAGGCACTGTTTCAATCAAGTTAGCTTCTGCTGAGTCAGCTCCATTTAAAACTTGGCCTTTCCAAAAACCTGCAACTCTCAGAAACCCCGGCCAAGATTCTGTGGGTAAATATAAAGTGAATTAGGAGGCAGGTTTTTAAAATAAAGGATTGCTCTTGGAACCCAGGGGTAATAATAATTTCTCAGGAGAACACAGAATCTCCTAATCAGTAGCTCCAGGGTGCATGCTCAGCAGCACAGTGGAGGTGCTCATGGGTGGAAGTGGATGGAGCTGCTCTTGGACACTGTGGTGGATCTCTCACCCTGGCCACTGGCACGGTGGCTGCTGCTCAGTGGGGGCACAGCTGGGTTGGAAGGGACCCTGGTTTTGTTTCCTTTTTGTCTCTCCGGTAGCAACAATCCTGTGAGCTGGCTGAAAAATGTCTCCAGGCAAGTCTGTGCACTCAGAACTGGTGATTCAACCCCACCCAATTGTCTAGGGGAGAGAGATGGGTTTCATTGCTGTTTTCAGCAAGGACATTATCAAACAGGTTTCATTTGGATGGTGTCATTATCAAACAGGTTTCATTTGGATGGTGTCATTTCAGCTTGACTGTGCAGTGTGGCCAGGATGCTCTGCTTCGTTTGTGTTACAATCGAGTGACTGAAAGAGATGAGAGGGAAAAGGAAAATCAATTTTGAAGTATTTCTTTGCTGCAAGAAAAATAACCCAAAACGTTGACTTGTGCCCCCAGCCTGCTACCAAATCAAGTTTTGCTATCTTGAATCTTCTCACAAGCCAGAATGTCTGGGATTTGTCCAGCCAGCTGAAGTGATTGCTGCAGGATGATCTCACTTTGGACAATCCAGGAGCTCCAGACTCATGCTGAAGGCAGCACAGGGGCATGGAGAGGGTGCAGCCCTGCCCCAGGACATCTCCCTCTCCCCATGGATGTTTACCAGCCTGTCCCCAAACAACATTTGTGTTTGTGGTGACAGAGCCCCTCCACCTCCCAGGAGGTGCCTTGCTCCAGGAGCTGTTTTTGTCCCCAAGTCTAACCTGATTTCTCTTGCTGTAATTTAAGCTGATTATTTCTTGTCCTGTCCACCATGGACATAAAGAACAGATTATTCTCTTCCCCTTAGCAGCAGCCTTTTAAGTACTTGAAAACTGTTATCACATCTCTTCTTCCATCATCTCTTTTAGGCAAAATAACCCAGTTCTTTCAATCTTGCTTTGTAGGTCATGTCTCATAGACCTCTGATCATCCTGTTTGCTCCGTGCTGCCTACAGCAGCTCCACCTCCTTTCTGATGTGAGCTGCCAATACCAGAACCTACTCCAGAGTAGACCCTACCAGCCCTGGACAGATAAGAAAGATGATTTTGTGAGACTCCTAGGCCCCACTGCAGCTGGCATATCCCAGGGCTCTGTCTGCCTCTTGATGTGACACGGATACCTCGTGTTCAGCTTGTGACCCGTGATAATTTGTAGACCTTTTGCTGGGGAGCTATTGCTCGTGGGCTTGGTGTTTCCCATGAGGTTTTGAGGTGAATAGCAAAAGGCAGGAATGGAGCATCTCGAAGGAATGTTGTGTTCTCTTGTGTTTGTCAGTCTCTTGCAGGTCCTGATTTTGGTGTGTTCATGCATTCAAAGCACATTTTTGGCCAGACTTTTGACTAGGCTGTGTGATACCTGGGTTAGATGTAACTCTGTCCATGCTAAAGAAGCTTTATTGATGATCCTTTCAGTTGCTGACTCCCATTACCTCATCATTTCTAGTGTTTTATCTCTTTTGTGCATGTCCTTTTACTGTCTAAAACTTGCTTATGTTTAGCACTCGTTAATCAGCATTTTATGCAAAAAATATGAGATTTTCAATTTTCTGCAGCCAACAGAGCATTGAAAAAAGCCTGTCTCCATCCCTCAGGAGCTGTTTTTAGAGTGAGCTCAGCCTTTTTCCATGACTTGACTTTTTTCCTTAGAAACTGGAGGTTTCTGTTCAGAAGGACTCCATAGTGAGAAGCTGAAGGTTGGGGCTCAAACCTAAAGGGACTCAGGGCAAGGACTCCAGGTGATCCCAGGAGAAGTGCTTCCACCACCCAGCCACAGAGTCAGTCTCCAGTGAATATTTAAATGGTTTATGGCACGTGGAAAAGCCCATGCCCCAGAGATGGGGCAGCTCTGATGCTGCTGCTGAGTGAGGCAAGGGGCCAAGGAGGGGAAGGAGCCCCCCGTGCTGCAGGTGAGCCTGGGCCAGAGCCAGCCTGTCAGCACACCTGCCTGGTTGCCTGGGGGCTATCCCAGCACCAGCTTTGTTCTCCTGCAGGCAGCAGCTGGAAATCCCAGCCGTGCCAAAGGTCCCCAGGGAGGGAAATGCAGGTCACTGCTGGGACAGCCGTTCCAGGCAGGGGAGCCGAGCCAAGGCACTCGGGTTGTGACAGTAATTAATGTGGACATTGCTGGTAATGGCAGAGCTGGTGCTCCAAGTAAGTGCACAGAGGTAGGGAATGAACCCCATCAATTTTTAAGGTGTCAGCTGTTTCATGGGGCAGCTGCAGAGATGGGAAGGGCTGGAACTCGTTCCTTAGGCGGGTCCTGCCCACAGCTGGCAGCTGGATGCAAACACACTCCTCCTGTGCCATGGGGTGGGCCTGCCTTGCTGCCTGCAGGGAGATGGCCCTGGGAGGCTGGAAATGGAAAATAACCCTATATTTCAGGGGAAATACAGGTTGGATATTAGGAAAAAGTTCTTTACAGAAAGGGTGATAAAGTACTGGAATGGTTTGCCCGGGGAAGTGGTGCAGTCGCCATCCCAGATGTGTTTAAAACAAGCCTGGATGTGGCACTGGGTGCCAGGGTTTAGTTGAGGTGTTGGGGCTGGGTTGGCCTCGATGATCTTGAAGGTCTCTTCCAACCCAGTGATTCTGTGATTCTGTGGAATGGTCCCAGTTCAGTGAGTGTGTTAGCAGCACTGTGGATATTCAAGCATTCCAGCAGAAGGTGTGCTTGCAGGGTGCTTATTTGGATGAGGGTCTCTCTGTGGCTGTCTGCAGCTATTTGGTCCATGCTTCCAAGGGGTCCTGATTCAGCAGAGCATGTTGGACTGCAGGTCAGGGCATTTCCACACCAAACCCTTCTCTTGCAGTGCAGGAACCCCTTTTTGTCCAGGACCTGAGTGGTATTTCTAACATTTAGGAAACCACCCTGTTCCCACTGCAAACCAGGTGTCTCTTGTCCCCAGTTCCCACAGAATCAGAACAGAGATTGTGGCAGCAGAGTGAGTGTTTTTATGAACTGGCTGCTCTCTCCCTTCACAGTTCTAATTAAGTTGTATATTTTGGAAGTAAAAATGTCCTTTTTGATGATATTGGTCAGGAAAGCTCTCCAGCATCTCCAATAAAGAGCAGGGGAAGAGGCAGGTGATCAAAGGCAGGCTGTAATGAGCTACCAGAGGCAAGCCCAAGGTCAGTGGGGGCAAAAGGGCCATTGTCACACTGGCTCGTGATGCTCAGCTGGTTCCTGCTTCTGCACACTCCCATCCCCATCACTGCAGCTGAGGGTTTGGGTCTGCAATCCCTAAACACACTCTGGTGTGGACAGACTGTCCCTGCCAAGTGGGGAACACGCTTTAAATCCACACAGTGGAGAGGAGGGACGCCCACCTCACTTTAGGGAGGGGACAGACACATGCCCAAGACCCACACCCTTCTCCCCACAGGGGTAAGAGTATCCAGCTGCTCTGGAAGAGCTGGAAGCACTGCAGGAGTCCTCTGCTGGGAGAGGCGCCAGGCAGAGATCTGGGGCACTGATGAGAGGAAATCTAGGGCATCAAAGAGCAGAGATGGGGATAATTAAGGAGAAGAGATCTAGGGCAGGGAGGAGCAGGGATGTAGGTAACCAAGGAGCAGAGATCTGGGCCATCAGAGAGCAAAGATGTGGATAATGGAGGAGCTGTGATCTAGGGCAAGGGAGGAGAAGGGGTCCAGGTAATCAAGGAGTAACAATCTAAGGCATCAAGTGGGGGTTGCTGTAGGGTGTCAAGGAGAAGGATTTGAGGCACTGAGGAGGGCTGTGCAAGAAGGTGGAGACAAGGCTAATGTCCAGCCCTGACCAGCATTTCATAGTCCAGGGTGGAGGGGAACAAACTGTGGAGTTGCTTCAGCCAGCAGGAGGGAGCCTGCCTCCCCATCAGCAGGCAGCAGCAAACATGATCAGTCTGAAACACAGAGCCACGTTAACAGTTATTGATCTATAACTTTTAACCAATTTCTTTTTTACAGTATTGGATTGCGTGCTAATATTAGCTTTTTATGGTCGGCACTAGGCAAACTCCACTCCATCAGCAAAAAACAGCTCCTGTGGGCCAATCTGCACCTCCCATTGAGCTGAGTGATAGAGGACTGGAACAATATTTTTTGACAGATCAGTTCCTGTTCAGGGTAGTGGTGGCCATTATGCAAATCGAGCTATAAGAAGTTTAAAAGTCTGGAACCATTATATTTCTTTATTTCATTAACATCAATGCAAGCAGGAGAGTTAATACAACAAAGTGATCCCATTCCAGGGCTTTCACAAAATAGTCCCCCCATCATTTAACAGGACTGGTGATTTCCTCTACAGATGCTGCCAGCAGCTGTACTGGGGCACTGAGGCAGTTTGTGCATCATGCAGCTGGGAGAGGGGTGGGTGACAAATGCCTGTGAGCAGATTAGTGCACAGGAATCCTCTGCCTGAGCTGGCAGATGGCAGGGAGGGCCCTGCTCGTGGCAGCAGGCAGACATGCAGGAGGATGGGGGACAAGGAGGGGATCCCTGATTTCCCACTGGTCCTTGGGGATCTGCTCCCCCACCTCGGAGCACCTGCACAAAATCTCTTACATGGTGTCCCCATCCCTAATTCTGTGCATGGGCCACGAGGAGCTGCTTGGGCAGAGCTGCCCTGAAGTCAGAGTGCACAGAGGCACAAGCACTCAGGGTTCAGGTTTACAGGGCAAGGCAGCACGAGAGCACAGTGTTAAGCCCATTTCCCCCAGCCCTGATGCTGGACACAGACATTTTCCCAGCACAGCAGCAATATGAGGAGCTAAGCATTGATATAATACAGGTGTGATGCTCTGAAGAGCAGAGATTTGTGCCCCAGCACGTGCCCTGACACCCAGATGGTGGCCACCCTTCACAGCCATCCCCACATCCCACACAGCCCTCACCTCCACCCCACCAAGGCACAGGGGCAGTCACTAAAACAGCTTTGCAGAAGAACACAGATCCCACTTTGTGGCCCCCTTCAGCTCGGGCTATTGGCACCTCTTCACAATTAGAAAATTAATACACAGTGCAAGGAAATGATGGGGTCCTGGGGCTCAGGCCTTGCATTGGTGTTTTAAGGAAGGGAGTGGGTGATGCCTGGTCACCCACCAAAGCCAACAACCCTGTGAGAAGCTGATTCTTTCCCACACCCTCTTCCTGCCATGTAACTCCCACACCAGACACAGCCATGTGCACACTCACACTTACTTATTTGCATAAATCTGGAAAATAAAGATCACGGCGTGCCACGCTAATGGATCCCAGCACTACAACAGCTCCATTATAAATGGCAGTGTCTTGGAGAATTACTGCTAAAGACTCTACCTTTTAGTGTTGAAACTTTTAATTGATTTTAAAATACACAATCAATCACAGTTAATCAAGGAATCATGAAGAAGCTATCGTACACAAATACGGAAAGACAGCATATAAACTACAATTAATGACCACTTAAACAATGGGGGGAACGAAAATAGGATTATTTATTAGTGTTTATGGACAGGAATGGATAAAGTAATGAAGCAGTAGCACGGGGGTGTGTTAGAAGCTAAAGTTGGTGATACTTAACACCAAGTGGCCATAAGTGACTCTTCAGTGAATGGGTCAATGGCACAGTTTAGAGAAATCTTTCTCAAGGAGGGAGGTGCCTTTCCCCCCTCCTGTAAACATTACCATGGCCCTGCAGCTGCTGGTGGAGGTCACCCATCCTGAAGGAAGGATGTAAAAAGTAATTCCTGGGTTCTCACCACAAAGCCCACCTCTGACTAGGGCCAGTCAAACCTGTCAGGTAGAGCTTTGCTCTGTGGCAGGGGGACCAAAACCACCTCTGGGCTGCCTTCAGCCAAATGCCCATCTGTCACCTGCCAGGGAGCTGTCTAGTGCAGCTAGACAACTCTGGCCTTAGTATTAGGGGGAGAGGTTAAAAACCCAGCTGAGTGCCCTGTCCCATCCTTGGAGAGCCAGTTCTTTGTGTCTTGGGGTGGCAAGCAGCCTGATGGGCCAGAGAAGGGTGAGCAAAGCAAGGGCTGGGGGTTGTTAAAGCCTGGGCCAAGGACAGTGAGCTTGGGCAGGGCAAAGGAGGTAAATTCCACGGAGGCATCTTGAGGCCCCTGAGGTCTGTCCTTGTCCACAGCTCCAGGTGGTCTGTCCAGGATTTAGTACAAAAGACTATTTTGTCTAAGCTGGCTTTATTCCCACCCACGTAGCCAGAGCCCTGCAAGCCCAGAGCTGGGTGCTGCTGAGGCACACACTGGCACAATCCCACCTGGGCTGCCTGCAGACCCAGTTTGCTCTTTGCTGTGCTGCATCAAGGCCGTTCTGTGCCTCCAAGCAATGCCTGCTGTCCCCAGGGACAGTCAGAGGCACAGGGGTGTGGCATTCACACAGGGAGCAGCCTTTGCCTGCCAGCTGTGCAGTTTGCAGCTTTGCAACCACAGCTGTTTAGTTCTCTACATTAATGAGCAGCACCCAGATCCCCACTCCTCCCTGCCTGGCACATGCTGCAGTGGGGAGGCAGTGATGAGACAGCTCCTGGTAAGGAGAGGGGGAGAGTCCAGAGGAAAATTTGTCCTGCTGGACCATTCCCTGGGAGGCCAGTGCCACCTCACTCCAAAAGACACCCCCAGCACAATCCACATGCTGGTGTCCCTGTAGAAAGGTGGGGACTGTCCCTCCTTCCCTCCTGGGGCAGGGGTGTGGGGATATTCTTGTGCTCAGATCTTTCTGTAGTGAGATGGAGATCTCGTGCTTGACCAAGGGCTGCTTTTAGCACTGGACTTAAACTGCTCTTAGTCATCTCAGGCCTCTGGAAAGGAGCTGACAGCAGTCAGCCCCCATAACCACGTCTTCCCTGGGGCTTTGGTGGGGGCTGAGGATGCTGCAGCCCCTCTCTTCCAGCCCTGCCTGCCAGCAGCCTCCCTCCCCACAGCGCTTGTGCTCTCTCGCATGGATCAATGTCTTCCTCTCCTCCACTGTCTCTTTTATTGCCTTGCAAGTTGGCCCCAGGATGTTTTATCACACCACAGCACATAATACAAATGAAAAACAAAGGGGAAAAGTTTGAATCATTTTTTTAATATATTCATCCCTGTGCTGGGGAACAATGATCTGTCTGATTAAATCCGCATGCCAGAGTTTATTAAACCAGGTTGGCCTCTCGCTTTCTCTCTCCTTTAGGCAGGGACAGGCTCATTAAAATGAACATACTCTGCTCCCTCCCCAGTGCAATCCCGCCTCACACAGTCCCTGTGCTGCTGCTATCTCAGAGACATCACCAGGAGCTGATGAATAGGGCTCTGCAGCTCGGTTTGCCCTGGCAGCAGCACAGCAGCCGAGCCGTGGCGTGGCTTTTTGGCAAGGGGAGCAGATGCCTTCAGCCTCACAGCTGATGGGAGCACACAGCCAAGGAAAGGCCCCTTAAAACGGGAGGGAGGTGGGGGGACAGGTCTGGCCACCTCTCTAGCCCTGCCCCAGCACCTGATAGGTCATTTACCTCCTCCTGGGCTCTGTTTTCCATCTGTAAAATGGGTTTCACGGGCACTGCTTCCCCATTAGGATAATTAATGGCTGTAAAGCACTTTGGATCTTGCACTAAGAATAAACCCATCAGCAATGACAAGGGGACAAGTGGGCATCTAAGACACTCTCTCCCTGGGACCAGGTCCCTGTGTAGGCTCCTAAGTCTGCCAGCAGCTGCAGTCCCTGCAGCCCAACTCCCCTTGGGCTACCTCAGGAGGGTCCCCAGCCCACCCAGTCACCCTCACCAGGAGGCTTTTCCAGCAGGCTGGTGTTTGCTGCAGCTCCTCTTCCTCAGGAGCCCTTCAGAGGCAACCTAAGTCTGTTCCACCCTGGCAATAACAGTGGCTTAGGCCCTGTAATCCCTCCTTTACTTGACTTTGGGTTATTTTGAGCAGGAGATTAAAGGCGATTATCTGCATCACCTGAGATGCTGCACTTTCTATCTCTACCTCCTTTCCTCCATCCCCAGGAGCTCACCCAGGCCCAGGCAAACAAACCCCTCCCTGCTTCCCATATCCTCTGCCCACACTCCTGTCTCAGGACAGCTGTCTGTCTGCAGGGTGCTGCCATGTGGTGCTCCATCACCAGCCTTGCTTCCTAGATCCAGCTTCTCACCTGGCTACCCGTGTGTCCTGCCTCCTGAGCCAAGTGCAGAGATGCTCCCCAGGAGGGGAAGACAAAGGAGGGCACCCCAGCACGCTGTAGCACTAATTGGGATTAGTGCTGTAGGCTTCTTGAGGAGGTGGTAGCAGAGAGGATAAGGAAAGTCCTTCTTTGGGCACTGGGAGCTTGGCAGGGTGTACTGGGTTCAGCTCAGCTTCAAGCTGGAGGAATCCAAATATGAATGTTTGTTTGGGACATCCCATACCATTAAAAAAAAAAAATCCAAATAACACAGGAAAAGCACTGAAAAAAGTCTGTTTCATGCCCGAGGAGGAATCTCCATCACCTGACAGCATCCAGCCATGGGCAGGGAGCTCCTTTCCATGTTCTGGGCACCACGTGCTGCTCCCCAGCTCACTTCAGCTTGGGCGTAGCAAAGCACTTGATGCTGGTTTGAATTCCTCTCGAACCCTTGCTGAAATCAGCAGCTTTATTAAATGAAGGTCTAAACAGGCAGAGCTACAAGCAGTGACCAGAAATGTTAATTTACCTTCCTTTATGACTGAGAGATGCTCAAACATCCCAGTGGGGAGGAGCAGGTACCTGGAAGCAATTGTTCCCCTGGGAAGCAAACTGCCACACCTGGCATCACAGCAGCCTGTGTGACCTGTGCACACATTCATGGCAAGCTCACACCTTCACGGGCTGTTTTTCCTCATTTCAGACTACACCAGCCTGGAATCCATCTGCCACCCTGGAAATTAATAGCAATCATTAAACAAAAAGAGCTGGCAAAAAGAAGCCTGAGGTGAAAAGCAGCTATTTCTGCCAGAAAAAAAATTAAAACTATTTAGATATACAGAAAGTCATTTATTACTGTGAAGTCCTCCCTCCACCTGGGGTTTAAATCTCATTACAGTTTGTCCAAAACAGATGTTACCCTTTAGCAGTAGATTATTAACAATAAACTCCAATCCTCCAAAGAGGGTAGGTGTTTTGGGTTCACTTGCTTTTTCAGCTTGGGTAACCTCCACGGGAAATGTTTAGGAAGAGGACGGGCAGTCCTGGCATAGCTCCCTGCTTCTGTCATCTTGCACTCCAAAGTTTCTTTCCACTCTCCATATCTTCTGGACAAGCAGTGAAACTGAGGCCCAGAGAGTGGCTACAGACCTGCTTGAGGGGCAGCCAGGATGCTGAGGAAGGGCTCTGTGTGCTGCAAGCCCACGCAGCTCCTGCTGCTGCCTTTCCACCATCAGTTTGGCACTGACCATGTGCCCAGACAAAACCAGTTTCTTTTGGAGTCTAGCATGTGCACAACCCATTTTTTACAAGCTTCTCTGCATCTGGCCACACACTTTTAGGTAGAAGGATGTTTGGTTGAGCTTTAGGCAGGCTGGCACCAAAAAGGAAAGCCAGTGGTCCCTCATCCCTGTAGCTGAGTATCCTCTAGGGGCTTTGCTTGTTCCCACCAGTGCATGGGCACAGTCCAGTAGGAAATCAGAGAGAAACACTGTCTGGCACCATGTTTAACCAGCCAAGCCCATAGTGGGGTATCTCTGTTCTGTTCAGATTTGGCATAATAAAGATATCTGCTCAGGAATCTAGGAGCCTTTTAATTGTGCTGTAAACATAATCAAATGAGACATGAATATCAGCTCCAAGC
Organism: Irena cyanogastra; assembly: GCA_013397155.1. NCBI lineage: Eukaryota > Metazoa > Chordata > Aves > Passeriformes > Irenidae > Irena > Irena cyanogastra. Next base: position 162,114 of record VWZV01007375.1, read on the forward strand.
ACATATGGCCATCTGGCTGTCCAGCCATCTCCCTGACCATCTCAGGTAGCAGGAAGCACATTCCCAGAGTTCTCCAGAGACATTGCTAAATAGATGTTCTCACAGTGCCTCTCAGCACGCCTGGGAAGGCAGTGAGAACCAGCTATTTTGGGGCTGCTGATGGTGAAGCCAGTACCAGCATCTCAGGGCTGCCTCAGAAAACACTTTTTGCTATCAGTACAATTTTTCCTGCACCCCGAGGGAAGCGTCAGGAACTCTCCTGGGCCATGTATGTCTGTGAGTACTTATTGCTGAAGAGAATCTTTCCCTCAGCACAGCACATCTCAGGTCTCCAGGCTTTACAGCTTATACCCAATCCCTTCATGGAGCCCTGAGGGGCCCACAGAGAGCCCCAGGAAAGCAGTGTGCTCACCTCCCTACAGCTGCAGGGTGTTCTTGGAATGAATTTGTTGCATGTCCTTTCACCTTGTGTCAAAGGCATGATGGAACAGCTGCAGGGGCTGTGCTGGTGGGAAGAAAAGGCTGTAATTCATGGCTGAAATTAAGCCATTAAAGAGGAGCTGAGGTGAATAAATGCACACAACCATCTTGTGGACTCTGCCCTCTGCCAGAGGGTACAGTCAGTGCTGTCTCACATCCCTGTGCTAATCTGCACCAGCCCTTCATCCTCTCACTCCCATCCCAGATCCAGCTGGAGCACAGACCTGCAACATGCAACATCCACCAGGCTGAGACCACTGACCCACCTCCCAAATATCCAAATAAATGGATATTTGTTTGTAGCCTGAATATCTGACCCATGAGGAGTGTCCTATTAAAAAAAAAAAAAAAAAAGGTGAGTGTGTATTTCCGCTGCTGAAACAACAGACCCACAGCCTGGTAAATTGATTTTCTGTAGAAACACAGCATCTGTTTGGGTTAAGAGGACAGGGTTGGAAATGTTGATGAGGGCCTGAGTTGACCTAGGGAAGGGTCTCCTCCAGGAGTGGATAAACTCAGCAGAGCCACCTGCAGGAGCATGCCCTGGTGGGTGAGCTGTACGGGGAAGGTGGTCATGCTTGGTTTCCTCTGCAATGCTGTTATCCTGAATAAACATTAGATTGGTTTTGGAGGGCTGCCCAGATGATCATTAACCTTCTCTGGCCCATGACAAGAAGCCAGCCTGCAGCACTGAGCTAAAATTAGGCTTGTAGGGCACTGGGGCTTGTCAGATAGAGCAATATCTGGGCAGAAACCCCCTTCAGAAAGTGGATAGCCAGAGGGCCCAGCCTTTAGCTGGGCTTCTCAGCTCCAGAGGACCATTAAAATCACCAGATAACCTGGGTTGGAAGAGACATCTGAAAGTCTCCAACCAGAAAAGCAGGACCAGCTTCCAAGATGAGTGAGTCAGTGAGAGGTTAGCAGAGGCATTTGCTTGCAGCACAGACATAACAATTCCTGTGTGCAGGACACATGCTGCTGGAAAGGTGAATTTTGTTCTGCCTACCCAGAGATCACAGACCATGACCAAGAAGTCCTTCATGAGCTGTGTATATTCTTGTCCATCTCTCAACACTCAGCATTACAGCCTGCCTAGGAGCTGTGATGTTGCACTGGCCACAGACCCCTTCAGAGGGGAAGGGCAGGACAGAGGGGGAAGTGTTTTTCTGCAAATACAACTATAAAAAAAAAAATCAAAGCGAAAAAGACACTTGCACCTCTAAAAATCAATTCTAACAACTCACCGTTTCACAGATCCACCACCAGATTTTTCCCCTGTGTAAAAGTGTGTTTTCCCATCTGGGAGGCAAAGGGTTATGCAGGCTTCCTGCAAAAATAAATTAGTGAATGAAAGCAGTAAAGCCCTTTTCCAAACAGCAGCAAAGATCTGAGTGAGGGGGACGATGCAGGGGAGACAAGGCTCAGATTGTCACTGCTGAGGAACACCAGCAGCTCCACGTCCCAGAGTGGGGCTGGCTCCAAAGGAAACATCCTCTGATCTTCAGCACGATTTACAGGGGAAAACAGGACTCTTGCTTCCACACCAGACCTCTGCTTTTCCCCAGCCTACCATCAGCATAACCATCCCATAATGAAGCTCTGATTTAGACTGATTATTTCTAAGGAAAAATCCCATCAAGGAAGTATTAGAGAGGCTTTCTCCCATGGAAACACATCTTTCTTATTGCTAGAGTTGTACCTGATCAGAGCTCTTACTTCCCTACATCCCCTAAAACATTTTTCCTCTTTACCTTCCCCTAACTCTGTCCCTCTCATCACATTTCTCAGCTCCTTGAGGACTCAACTGCACTGTCAGGGCTGGAGCTGATGTTCCACTGCAGCTCGTGCTGATGTTTTGGAAGGCTGGTTTAATGCACAGGTACCCCAGCTGGGCTTAAGAGGTTGCTCACCAAGAAGATCATTTATGCATTTACTTAAACTCAGCAGAGGCTTCTGCTCAGCAGCCCACAGCAGCATGAGATAGGGTTGTCATCTCAACAGACCCTGGAAACCAAGCAGCATGAGATGGATGTAAATGATTTCAGACTGCAGCTGAGTAACAGCAGAGTAGTCTTATTTTCTGAAATCCCAACAGTTTGTCTTGAAAATGTTGTCATTTTAAACCACAATTTATCTTGCCATAGGAAAAAAAAATGTTCTTAAAAATGTTTGTGCAAAGAAGATCTGTTCTGGCCATTCCCAGGCTGCAGCTCTGGGCTCAGCCTGGCTTTTGGAGGCACAGTGGCTTTGAACTAGGGCTCCCCTCAGACACTACAGCAGCCAAGTTTACTGCTAAGTTAAATGGGATTGAGTATCAGCTTCCAGTAAAGATCATAACTTTTTCAATCAAGGTTAAACTAGGAATAAGCCAAGGAGAGATTGGCCCCAGCACCATACAGAGCCCATGAGTGTTGACATACTGGTAATAATAATGTCCCTGTATAGAGACCAAGCATGTCATTTCTCTTTGTTTCTCCCAGTGTCTCCCAGAAAAGTTATCTCTTTGCCATCCCTCCCACCTGGATACTTGTCACACAGTCTGGGACCTCCCAGAGTCCCAGTAAAAGCTATCCTGGATGCAATGCTGGGCCCTTCTCCGTCAGCCTCCCCTTCACCCCTCTGCTTCATTCCTTCTTAATCTCTCCTCAAACCTCAGTGGAAAATATATCTCTTCTCCCTTGCCTGTTTTTCTTAAATAATAAATAATAGCAGGAGAGAGAGTAGAATTGAGTGGAGAACTCTATTATCTAACACTGTGAGGCGTTTGGAATAAGGTTAAGATGCACAAAACGCTGCCTAAACCCTGTCAGGGAAGGATATTAGGACCAGGATGCCTGGATTTAAAGTGAACTTGAATTTTACAGGCCTGAGCATCTTTATTATCCAGGGAGGTTGTGATTCTGACCAATATCACCCAGCAGGAGTCATGGAGCAAAGACCAGGAGTACGAATGAGGGAAAAAGCTGACCCCACCTGACATATATAGGATGGACATTAGCTATTTACACTCATCACTATTACATGTCATCACTATTAAAGGTTTTAGCTGCCATCTTGGAGCTGCCTCTCCAGATTATTTTACACATAATGAAGAACCAAGGTTCACTTTAAAATCTGGTTTCTGTTAGCCAAATTTTCCCTCCCCTTCTGGTTTGGGTGACCAAACACTCACGTTTGTAATGTACCACTCCCATTTTCCTCTGGCTCTCTTTGTAGTGGGGACAATTTTTTGGGGTGTGTGAGTGGCTGTGAAAGGGGATCTAAGAGAAGCTGGAGATGGAGCAGCCAGGGAAAAGGAAGTTGTGGAGATGCAGAAATGCCAAGGAGAGGAGCACTGCTGTGTGCATACACACGCACACGCACGCGTAATCTTGTGTTCCCTCAGTAAATGTAATCCACAGTTTGAAATAACTCATTCAGTAGAATAACAGAATTAGGAACTGAGTGCCAGCTCTCTTCCCAGCCCCCACGGCTGCTTTGTTTGCTTCCTTGCAGCTGCTGCTCTGGTTTAATTTTCCAAGATGCCATTAGTTGGGAGATGGAAGCAAAAACTTCCCAGCCAGCTTGCACTGGGTTTTGAAGCTCCAGCTTTGCCTCTTCCTTTCCACCTCCCTTGCTATGGGTTTTCAGCCAGGATAAGGATGCTGCTGCTCATCAGGGGGGGCTGCAGCCTCGAAATTCCAGCCATCCCTCTTGCTGCTGGGTTGCTGTCAGGGACCAGGGCTGGAGAAGCAGAGATGGGAAGGAGGGGAGCATATCACAGTGAGGGCTGAGGATTGGCAGGGAGAAGCATGGATCTGGGCTCCAGCAGAGACACTGCATATCAGAGGCAATGTGCAGGGAGTGAGGGAGTTGTCATTGCCCCTTTGCTGCCTCTGTTGGCCACAAAAACCCAGCATCATCTCAGCTGGTCAAACCATTCTGCCTCCTGAGAGCAGAGGGAAAAGGAATTACAGCAGTGTCTGCAGGGCCCAGGTAAGTATGCAGGAATGGCATTTCCTGGGTGGCTACCATGGCCTTGTCATGGATGTGGCCTGTTGTCATTGTCACCATGATGCCACACTTCAGAAAATTCTGACTGAGATTAAGCCCATCATTCCAAAACATTTATATTGTTATTCCACACTCTCTTCATTCCTACCTTTTGCTTCATTCTCCAGCAGCAGAAGAGATCCCCCAAATTGCCACTCTCCTGGTTGTTTTTCATGTGAGGGTTTTGCTGGTTTATTCCCAGGTTTTCTCAGCTCTGTGGGGCTTCAGAGGACTGGAAAAAGTGATGTGAAATTGTGTTACCAGGGGAATAAACTCAGGACAACTGGGCAAAGATGAACCAGGCAGGCAGGAGAGTGAAACCACTAGATCCTTGCAGGATGCTTGGTGCTGGTGTTGCTTGGGCACACACCCACACCCACCAGGGGCTGGGATGGAGGCTCTCAGAAGTCAGAGAGATGAACAATTGTGCCTTTTGTGCAAAGCAACAAGACGCACTTCTCCACTCACAAGTCATGTCCCGAGAATCTAATAAAAAGGGAGATTAGCCCCTCTTTCCTCTCTCACATCTCCTTAATGCTGTCATTTTATTCACACTTTGTAAAGCAAATAAACCAGCAAATTGCTTGCTTTAATGAGCTGAAATTAAACTTGGGCTGCTGATAAAATGCCATTTCTCCTTTCTGTTGTTGGGAAGGACCTGGCTGATAGGCAATGTATGGGAAAGAAGAGAAAACATACAGTGGGAGCCTTACTGAATGTGTGTGAGTCATTTACTGCTGCTCCTCTTCATCCCCAACACCTCCAACTAGATGGGGAAAGCACAAGGGTGCTAGAGGGGAAAGCTGTAGGGGATCAGCCTGGCAAGATCTGTGGGGAGTCTGTCTCTGCTCCTTGCTCATGGATGGCCCCACTCCACTAATTTCCTGTGAGGAAAAGGCTGATTTGGCTCTGCAGAGCCTTGCCAAACACAGGTTTGCCCAGACAGGGTGGTTGGGTCACAATGGGGGGACAGAGGGGATGGAATAAATGCTTGCTGAAGAGAATATGCCAAGTGCATCCCTTCCTGCTGCCTGTGCTGGGTTTGGCAGGGCTTCCCTTGCCTGCAGCAAAAATCCACAAATCCATGGAGGAGGACGAGGAGATGCTGGAGTCAAGTGCCCCCCCAAAGGGACAACTGGGACAAACCATTGCTTATGGCTTTGCAGGCCAGGAATGCCCTCATGCCACACCCTTAGGGGCAATGCACATCCCCACAGGATGCAGGAGGAGCTGGACACCAGGCTGCTCCCTGTGGCAGAAGAGAGCTGGCACACCTAGAGAGAAAGCCTCCACCTGGAACACAAGGCATGTGCTGGGATTTTCACCCCAACAAGAGGAGCTCAGGGCACTTTGCTTCAGTCTCCCACCCCCCTGTGCAGTGCTATCATTATCTCACAGCACCAGAGAGGAGGCTGGAGTGCAGAGGGGTTAATTGAGTTGTCTAACACCAGAGGGATGTAGCAGCAGACGTGTTTCAGTCTGGCACTGCAGCCCGTGTCTCGCTGTGGGGGTGGCAAGGGCGGGCACTCACCTGCAATCTGCCAGGGGGCACAGTCCCACTTCCCTTCCTCGCTGGGCTCCAAGGACTCAGCTGTGTTAAAATGGGCTTCCAGGTATTGGCAGAGCATCTCAGGGCAGTGACAGCACATGGAGGGAAAGGTGGCTGCAAAGTCTCATGTGCAAGAGAGCTGATGTGAGAGAAGGTCTTGTCATTAGTGTAATGGAAACATAACTGTCACCAGGGAACAGACTCGTTGTTCACAATCCAACAAATAAACTGTTTTACTGCTTATTATTGCTGGCCTGTTTACCAAGGTATAAACTGAATGGGGGACAGTGGAATATGCTCTCCTTCCCTGCCTGGTATTGTGGCTGGAAAAGAACCTGGCTTCTTTGGGACAAGGGTCAGAGTATAGCATCTGCCTCTAAACAATCAGCCCCACACGATTTTCAGGTATGTAGCACCAAGAACAGTCCAGCCTGGGCACTGTGAAATGGTCTGGAAAACTGTTTCTGGGTTTATACTATTTTTCAGATTTAGTGAAAGAAAATTTGGATGTAAGATGTGGCCCTATCTCCTTCCCAACTTCCCAAGAAACCTGCAGTTCTTACCAGCTGTGTTTCCAAGGAGTATTGGTGGTGTCTTCCCTGGCTTCTGCAGTCTACCCTTGGACAAGGGAGACAGTGTTCCCATTCCCAAAAAAGTTCAAAGAACGATTTTTCTAGATAGGCCATGATGATTTCTCTCCATTTGTAGGCAACTCCATCTCTGCCAGATCATCTCACTGCATCCATCCCACCAGCCCAGAGTTCTGTTTGGCAGTAGCTATCTACAGATGATGCTTTCACTATCTTGTGGAAAAGCATGACCCAGGAGATGCTGGTGCTCATGCATTTCCCACCTCTCCACTCTTGCCTTCCTGTTTCCCTAAGAAATCAGAAAAAGAAGTAAGAGCTGTCCATGGAAATTTATGCTTAGTCAAAAATTTAGGGGGGGAAAAAATGGAAAATATAATCCAGAAATGAGTTTCTCTGTGGGGATTGAGGCTGCTGGAAGTCCCACAGGTTTGTGTCTAGTGAAGACTTTTCTTCAAACAGCTGGGGAGGGAAGGTCTTGTCCTGTCCTCTGCAAATGCTCTTGTTATGCCACTGAACGTTTGCTGGTTTTCCACCCCTCTGCATCATTTCACCTGGGAGAGAGAGGCCTTGGAGAAAGGCAGCAAGCCCCCAGCAGGGACAAGGACACTGGGTGGTTCACAATCACACCCGTGAGTTCTGCAAAGAGTGCCCTGGAATGACTGCTCAGGTTCCCAGGAACAGGACCAGCATTTGATGCTGGGCTGTATCCCAGATGCCACATGGCAGTGCACAGAGACACGGCGTCCTCGACCAGCACCCCTTGTGTGGGCAGTGCTGCCACACACACCAGCACATGAGACAGTCAGGATTCCCCTCAGCAAAACGCTGCAGCATCAAATCTACATCAGAGCCAGTTGTCTAGACTTCATCTGCTCTCAGTGGAGAGGAACAGACACTTCTGGGGCATCACTCCTCTCCTCCTCAGGTAGACACCTAAATAGGTCAGACAAACGGTGCGCTGGATGTGTGTTGGTCTCTCAACTGCCAAAAAAAGTGATGCTGGACAAGGGCTCAGAGGGTGACCTCAATGGTCAGTGACTACCTCTCATTGTGCTGCCAAAAAGTGCTGGTGGCAGCCAAATAAACCAAAGGCTCCTTGAAAGGTGGTTGCCAGAATGAGAAGGGGAGTGCCTAAAAGATGAGTTGGATGGATCTGCAACACCTCTGACTGCTGACTGTCTTTCCTTTGTGCTTAGTTTCTACTTGTGTTTTGTTTTGAGCAGGTGAGCTGGGGGACCGAGCAGGGACAGCTGAACACACGGAGGCACAGGGAGATGGGGACCAGCACCACGATGTGCAGCAAAAAGAAAACGAGGAGAAGTACTATAAAAAACGAGAGGAAGGCTTGTCTCTAAGCCTGAACAACTCCTCTGCACAGGCACTTAACTTCATGACTCCCTCCTCGAGATGCCAGAGGCCTGGTGATGTGGGACCAGCCTCAGCCACCAAGGCCTTGGTAGCAGCCCCTGGCTGCTGGCTGCCGAGTACCGTGGGCACCGAGGTCCGCTTTCTCCACGGACGCTTCCCTCCCGTCTCTGAGCCATGAGGAGAAGGGAGAGGCAAGCCAAGCTGCCGAAGGAGCACTAGCCCACACCTTCCCGGCCCCTGTCCTGTTCCCCGCTTCCAGCAGACCAGGAACCCCTTCTCTGTGCTGTCCTTCCAGATGGCAGGTCGCCGGTGGGCCGCGACGTCAGCCCTCTGCATGTGCGTGGCGGCCGTGTCTCTGCTGCACGCCGGCGGGGTGCGGGCAGACTGCTGGCTCATCGAGGGGGACAAGGGCTTCGTCTGGTTGGCCATCTGCAGCCAAAACCAGCCCCCCTACGAGTCCATCCCCCAGCAGATCAACAGCACCATCGTGGACTTGCGGCTGAACGACAACAAGATCAAGAGCGTGCAGTATGCCTCGCTCAGCCGCTTTGGCAACCTGACATACCTCAACCTGACGAAGAACGAGATCTCCTACATCGAGGACGGTGCCTTTTCAGGACAGTTCAACCTCCAGGTGCTGCAGCTGGGTTACAACCGACTGAGGAACCTCACCGAGGGCATCCTCCGGGGCCTGGGGAAGCTGGAGTACCTCTATCTCCAGGCCAACCTCATCGAGACCGTCACCCCCAATGCCTTCTGGGAGTGCCCCAACATAGTGAACATTGACCTGTCCATGAACAGGATCCAGAGACTGGACAGCAACACTTTTCGGGGCCTAAACAAGCTCTCTGTCTGTGAACTCTACAGTAACCCCTTCTACTGCTCCTGCGAGCTCCTCGGCTTCCTGCAATGGCTGGAGGCTTTCACCAACATGACACGCACCTACGACCGGATGCAGTGCGACTCCCCGCCCGACTACCTGGGCTACTACTTGTTAGGCCAAGGCCGGACTGGCTACCGCAATGCTCTGAGCATGCTCTCTTCCCTTTGCACTGGTGGCTCCTACACTGTGATTCCTCGTTTTATCCCTCCCAGGTACCAGGTGACCACGGTGCCCTCCGAAAGCCCCTGCTCCGAGGAGGAGTGCTCCTCCGGTGACGGCACGACGCCGCAGTTCTCCCTGTTCACGCCCATCGGTGAGACGGAGGTGCGCCCCAACATCCAGGTGAAGCACCTCAACCACAACTCGGCCGTCCTCACCGTGCAGATTCCCTACCCCTTCAGCAAGATGTACATCCTCTCCCAGTTCGAAAATGGCTTCTCCTCCATGATCACCAAGCTCAGGAAGAAGGAGGAGAACATCACCGTGAGCAACCTAGTAGCACAAAGAGATTACACCTACTGTGTGGTCTCTGTTCACCAGTACTCCAAGTACAACCACACCTGCGTCACCATCACCCCCACCAGACCCAACCGCAAGGAGCCGGTGCCCACCCCTTCCACTGCCACCCATTATATCATGACAATCCTGGGCTGTCTCTTTGGCATGGTGATTGTCCTGGGCGTGGTGTATTACTGCCTCCGGAAGAGGCGCCAGCAGGAGGAGAAGCACAAAAAGGCTGCCGGCAGCATGAAGAAGACCATCATTGAGCTGAAGTACGGGCCAGAAATGGAGACCACCAGCATCACCCAGCTGTCCCAGGGACAGATACTGGGTGGGGAGACAGTGACCCGCATCCCCTATCTACCTTCTGCTGGCGAGGTCGAGCAGTACAAGCTGATTGAGAGCAGCGAGACCCCCAAGGCCACCAAGGGCAACTACATGGAGGTGAGGACGGGTGAGCAGCCTGAGAGGCGAGACTGTGAGCTGTCCCTGCCGCCAGACACCCAGGGCTCTGTGGCTGAGATCTCCACCATTGCCAAGGAGGTGGACAAGGTGAACCAGATCATCAACAACTGCATCGATGCCTTGAAATCCGAGTCCACCTCCTTCCAAGGGGTGAAGTCGGGGGCAGTCTCCACGGTGGAGCCTCAGCTGGTGCTCTTATCAGAGCAGATCCCCAGCAAACACGGATTCCTTTCCCCCGTCTACAAGGAAAGCTACAACCACCCTCTCCAGCGACACCACAGCATGGAGGCGGCCCCCAAACGCTCCAGCACCTCTTCCAGTGGGTCCATACGGAGCCCCAGGTCCTACCGCTCCGAGGGATCGGGCCACAAATCCGAAGCCAAATACATCGAGAAGACATCCCCCACCACCGACACCATCCTCACTGTGACGCCGGCCGCGGCCATCCTGCGGGCGGAGGCGGAGAAGATCCGCCAGTACAGCGAACACCGGCACTCGTACCCCAGCTCGCACCCCGGCGAGCAGCACGACAGCATGGGCGGGCGGAAGCCCTCCATCCTGGAGCCCCTGACCCGTCCTCGCCCCAGAGACCTGGCCTACTCCCAGCTCTCGCCTCAGTATCACAACCTGAGCTACACATCCAGCCCAGAGTACACCTGCAAACCATCGCACAGCATCTGGGAGCGCTTCAAGCTCAACCGCAAGCGGCACAAAGACGAGGAGGAGTACATGGCGGCCGGCCACGCCCTACGCAAAAAGGTCCAGTTTGCCAAAGACGAGGATCTTCACGACATCTTAGACTACTGGAAGGGCGTCTCTGCCCAGCAAAAGTCCTGAGTCCTCACACAACTCGTGACTTAACACACTAACTGGACCAAAAGAAATCCGCAGCAGCTATTTTTATTCAGACTGTCTTTGAAACAAAATAAAAATTAAAAAAAAAAAAAAAAAGAGAATCAATAAAAAATTAAAAGAGAGAACAAGTAATGAAAAATCTATAAATATTCTATATAATATATACAGTGAGATATTAAAGTGTCCTCACATTGGTGAGACATGCACCAAATTTGAACACAAACTTTGCAAACGAACAAACTGTGGAGTGGGAAAAAAAAAGTTTTGTTTCATTTTGATTTTTTAAAAAAATATAAGAAAAAAGAAAAAATTGAATATAAAATGAAAATGAAAGAGCGGGCAGAGAGCTGAGGTCTGGCGTTTTCCAATATTGCATTGCATGAGTCCCTATTCCGTGATTCTGTGGATTCTTTGTGAACAGTTTGTGTTCTTCCTTCCTTCCCTTCCAAAATCAACAGCGACAAAAACAGCAACAAAAACCAAAAAGAGACCAGAAGGAGCTCCATCTTTTGGGCTGTTTTTGCAAACGGAGTCTTCCAGTTTAGACTTTTACCCGGTTGAAGGCCCGTTCACATTTTCACTCACTAAGAGGTTTTACCACACATTGCATTGTAAACCGAAGTCGTTAATTGTACAGAGAAAATTTCTATATTTGCAATGTTTGCTGTATAATGAGAAAGAGAGAGGAGAAAAAAAACAATACTACATCTACTAAAAATATATATATATATCTCTATATTCACCTGTTTGTACCAGGTTTTAATCATGGATTTTAGAGAAAGAGATGGAGTTTGATTTGAAGGATTTTTTTGTTGGTTGGTTGGTTGATGGGATATATTTTGGAGTGGAGAGTGTTTGGATTTTTAAGTGTTTTGTTTTGATTTCTTCCACCAATTGTCTGTGTCCAAGTTCTAATCACTTCCAAGTGCATTGATGAAAAAAGGCTCATACCCAGGAAAACAGAATCCCTCACCTTATTCCAGGGGGGAGACCACCACCTCCAGGAACTGAGAAGGGGATGAGAAGTGAAGGGCTCTTGGCTGAGCGGGTGCCACCATGCAATGGGATTTCTCCTGCAAATCAGAAGGTGTTGGTCTCTGCCCCTAAACAGGTGTGTCTGGCCAGTTGTGGCCCTTGGGACCAGCCACTGAGGGGTGGATTATCCCCCCACTTCCAGCATGGAGAGCCAGTGATGAGTTAGAGCACAAAGCCTCTTGCTGCTCTGCAGAGAAGGAGAGAATGGAGGGGTGATTTTGCTTTTGAGGCAAAAGACACACAACATTTACAGCTTGGCCATACTGAGATACCCTGGGGAGCCCCTGGCCAGCCCTTAGCACTCTGAGACTGGAAGGGAAGGGGATGGCTCTGTGTCAATGGGTTCACCCAAGCAGCCACGTGCCCCTTAACCATTGCTGCCCAACACTGTTCCAAGGCTGCACAGCTTTTTGCCCCATCTCTAAAATACTCACATGAGGTGAGAAGGGAGGTGTTGAGGCCACGAAGGCACTTCCAGGCCACACTGGTGGCCAAAGGACACTATTTTGTCCTGATCAGCTCCAGCTGAGCCACAAGCCCCTACATCTCACCCACCCATGACCAAAACAAAAGTGAGGGTTTCATGAGGGTCTGAGATCTGCCCTGCTCCCAGGTGGGTGTGTGGGAGCCCAGGGAGCCAGAACAGTGAGGTGAGGTGCTAAGCTCCACAAATGCAGCCCTGTGAGGCCCTGCTGCTTGCCAGAGTTTTTTCCCTTTCCTCCTGCTCACAAGTCGCTTTGGATGGACATCCTAAGTCCTGATGGATGAGCACTAGGGCCCAGGAGCAAACCATATCCCATCCTGTTATTTCAATATTTCAAAGCGGTTTTGACAGGTATTCTTGCAAAAGGTTATGTTTGTTCAGAAAGGAGCTGAGCCAGGAAGACACAGAGCAGGCTGGGAAGCGCAGAGTTCATTCCCCGTGGTTATTTGTGTAGACAACAAACCATTAGCAGGATTTTGTAAGAAAAGGTAGATAATTTCTCCAGGAATGCATTCACTCTTCCTCCACCTCCTCCAGGTGCCCCAGACCCTGCCCAGAGCACGCATCTTCCCGGGGCTGTGTCTTGCTCACCACGCAGTGAGCAGGACCTGGAGGGGGGATTTGGGGGTCACCCCTCTCTTGTTGAGTGCCATCATAGCAGGTCCCTCCCCTGATCTCAGCTCTAGCACCTGGACCAAAGCAAACCTTTCAGCTCAAACAGCCTTTCCTGCAAACCCTGAGTGCCTCCTCATAAAACCATAGAATGGTTTGAGTTGGAAGGGACCTTAAAAATCATCTAGGATTATAAAATAAAAAGTCATCATCATTTAGTTCCAACTCCCCAGCCATGGGCGGGGGTGCCACTCACTAAATCATGTTGCTCAAGATCCCAAGCAGGAGAAATAAGAGTTGGTCAGCAAGGATGGCTGATGGAAACAGTAGTGGGGCCTCCTGACACTGCTTCATGGTCTTACAGGATTCCTTATCAAGGGGCTGGGGTGGTCCAAAGTGGTGGCAGCTCATGAGTTAATTTGGGCTCAGATGCCCCAGTGTTGACAGTCACTGATAGACACCCAAAGAACTTCCTCAGCTGATCTCTGCATGGAGACCATTCCCAGGCCAGTTTGGAGATGGCACCAGGACCATCCCACGGGACTGGGAGCAGTGGCCAGTGAGGCGTGAGGCCTCGCTGTGGAGCCAGCAGCCAGCTCAGCTCTTCAGCTGGGGCAAATCATTTTGCTCCTCTGCCTCTGTTTCCTCCCCTGCAAATGCTTCCTTGTGGCATTGAGGGCACAGGCTGGCTGGGGAGGCTCAATTAATTAATTGGCTGTCTGTGAAGCCCATTTAGCTCCTAGAATAAAAGCTGCTATCGAAATGCAAAGCTGTTAGTGGTGTAAAACAGCAGGGGCAGATGAAATCAAAGCCTGATTCTGTTCTCACACCAGGATTTCACTGGTGATAAACCAACAGAGACCGACACAGGAATGTGATACAGCAGTGCTGGCCTTTCTAAATTAAACACTTCCCACATGCAAACGGTCTGCAACTGGAAAAAAGGAGAATTAGAAAAAGTCTAGGCCCCTCTATCTCCAAGGAATCTCTAAGGCATCACCCAGTACATTGTTGGTGGGGCCTCACCACAGGTCTCCAGATGGCTCCTGGGCTGCTGAGCACCTTCCAGCCCTTGCCCTCCCTCCAAAACAAGGTGCAGTCCTGGCAGCCATAGTCCACATTCCTTGGCAGGAGATGCCATAAAATGAGCTGTGAAAAAAGCCAGACAAGAAAAGTGAAGAGTTTCCACTGTCCCCAGGGCCACCACTCTCCATGGATGAGCTCCAGAGCTGGCTCTGCACAGGGCCTGGAGAGCTCTGTGCACAGCATCTTCCATCCCTCCAAGGCAGCTGCTTTACAGACTCCTCCGAGGACAGAGCAGGGATTCCATCACCTGTGACCTGCTGGGTGTTTTTGATCTTTGTTTTCTCCCCTGTTCAACCACCAAGGCTCTCAAGCTGCTTCTCCAAAGAGAAGTGCTACCTTGTCCAGCCAGGCTGCTCCTGCTGCCCCAAACTCATCCAAAGGAAGAGGGCTCCTCACCAAGCAGAAAGGAGAGGGCACAGGAGAGGCATGGTGGACTGAAGAGGAGGGGAGGATAGGGGGAAAAAAAACCACAGTTCCCTGCAGTTCAGTCATAGCCCTGGGGCACTGTGGAAATGCAGTCTACTGGTGCCCTTTCTCTGTCCACAAAACTGCTGCTGTCTCAACAACCTGTCCTCAAGGGCAAAACCAAGGCAGCACTAAAAATCCTTCCTCTGATCCCTCCCCCAGCACCCCAGCAAGGACAGTTTCTAGTTGGAGAGTAAATCCAAGCCCACAATTCCCAATGGCTCAGTCCTCACTCTGGCCCAGAGTCAGCAAAGGACCCTGCCATGTGTTACAAAGCCTGTGTGGCATCTAGAGCCTGGATATTATTTAAAAACCTGTAAATTAGGACAGAAACATCCCTTTATATAGACATGCACCATTTAAGCCCAGGATTCCCGAGGGCACCTGCCAGCCCTGGTGTGCACACCGGGTGTGTCCATCTGTTCCAGAGCATGGCCTGTGGGAAGGGCCACGTCCACAGACAGGAACGTGGAGCAGCACAGGGTGGCACTGGTGGCAGGCACTGCCCAGCTCTCTGCCTGATGCAGCAAAGCACTTGAGAGGGGAGCTGGGGGCTGCCTCCATCTTCAGAGCTGGTGGGTATTGGAGGTGTGAACTGCCACCCTCCCTAGCCAGCATTTGAGCCTCCTGATGGCTTCAGCTGAGTTTGCCATGAAACCAGGTGCAGATCCCATGGGAGGGGTCTGTGAGGGGAGTCCCTGAGAAGGGAAGGTGCTCCCGTGCCCCACCCTGACCAGACAACAGCCAGACTCCATTGGCTCTGCCCAAATCAAGCCAGTGACCTGTAGTGCTTCCCGGGTGCTGGCAGCTTTCCTGGGGCTGCCAGGGAGCTGTCCCTGCCCCAGCCCCATTGATGCTTAGGGACCAGCCCATGCACCGACACCTGGCAGCTTTCCTGGGGCTGCCAGGGAGTCGTCCCTAGCCCAGCCCCATTGATGCTTAGGGACCAGCCCATGCACCGACACCTGGCACCTTTCCTGGGGCTGCCAGGGAGCCATTCCTGCCCCAGCCCCATTGATGCTTAGGGACCAGCCCATGCACCGACACCTCGCACCTTTCCTGGGGCTGCCAGGGAGCCATTCCTGCCCCAGCCCCATTGATGCTTAGGGACCAGCCCATGCACCGACACCTGGGGGATGCCCGGGGCCGCTGGGCACCAGAGGCAGAGCCGAGCCCTGGGCCCCAGCCAGCACCTGCGTGCTCCCTCACTCCCCGCAAACTCAGCCAGCTCCCCTCCAAATGCTCCCTCTGCCCATTTTTGAGGTCAGTCCTTCCCTCAGTGGGGTCCCGGCGAACCGAGAGCCCCGAACTCCGCCCGGAGCTGGCTGTGGCTCTGCGGAGATCGGACCCGCACACATCCCCCGCAGCCGGGCTGTGGAGCAATAAATCACCTCGCCCGCAGGAGAAGGGGTCAGCAGGGGTGGAGGACAGCGCTGTGGAGGTGGCCTCACCGCACAAGTGCTCTGGGCTCAGAGGGGTCGGGGGGCAGCGGAGGGGAGGGATGGGATGGGATGCGCTGCGGCTGGACCGGACCCAGGAGCGCGGATCGATGAGGGCGATTGAAGCCAGCGCGCACTGCGTTGGGCTATTTTTAGCGCAGCCAGCAGAGCAGGAATTTGGGAGCCCAAGTCAGAATTTATTTGCATCTGTGAGTGCTGGTTTGGGGGAGGACCAACACCACCGCCCAGCGCGTTTCGGGACCCGTTCACCTTGGCTTCAGCTCCTCTTGGGTGCACATCGTGTCCCTCTCCTCTGCAGTGCCCTTTGGGGACAGTGTCACCCCCCCAAAGCTTGGAGCTGTGAGCACGTGGATGCACATGGACACAGGACAGGGACAGAGCAGAGAGGGGAGGGGTTGGACTTGAGGGAATGAAGGATTTGTTTGGAAAAAGCACTGATCCTACCTTAAATGCACAGGGCGCATGAGCAGGTCTGGTAGCACGGCTGCAGCACCGCCATGGCCAGGCAGGTGTGGACTTCAGAGGTGCCCAGCCTCTCCTCCAGCTCCTCGCTCCCATTTTCCTCACCACAGGCTTTCCACCGTGGGCCCTGGGTGAGTGTTCTGAGATTAAATTGTTCTCCAGAGAGGGGAACATAGCACATTTCATTTCCTTCACCTCCAGCCCCCGATGCCAGCAGTGCCCAAGGCACTGAAGATGGTGAAGGTGCTGGTGGGCATGGCCAGTGCTGCTGGAGGAACCAACCCAACTCCTTGGCTTGGAGCACTGACTTTGGCTTCACCTGAATTCACTCAGGCTCCAATTTTTCCTATCTTCTCTCTGTCACAGCTTGTTTTACCCCTCTCAGCCAGCTCACCAGGACCACCAGAAGGGTGGGAGAGGTCATACAAATGCTGCCTTGAGAGTTTTGCTCATTCCCACTTTCCCTCCGCCCAGAACTTAATGGAGGGAAAGCATTTGATCCAGAGTGAAGCCAGTTTTCTGGACTCAGTTTCTTCTATACAAAGGATAAGAAGACACAGAAGTACCAGAGATGTGGATTTTCATCACCTAGGGAGTAGCCAAGCAGGATGTCAGTTTTTACTTTAGTTTTGCTGCCCTTTCTTTTGGTTGTGAACATGCCTGTATCCATCCCTTTGCAACCTCCCTGTCCCTGCAGAGTAACCAGAGAAGCCTGCCAAGTCTCCAAGTTTGTGTGTGTGCCTGTTCAATAATTCAGTGGGAATGTTAATCACAGGGTTGTGCTGTTGTTCCTGTACCAGCTCGATCGCTTCTCACATCCCACCAACATCTGTTTTTTCACACTCAGCTCAGCTGTCTGGCAATAGCCATTTGCTGCTCACCTTTACTTGCCTTGCCATTAAAGAGCTCATTAATGCACTCCATCCTTGCTTTCTTTGGG
Organism: Irena cyanogastra; assembly: GCA_013397155.1. Lineage (NCBI taxonomy): Eukaryota > Metazoa > Chordata > Aves > Passeriformes > Irenidae > Irena > Irena cyanogastra. The sequence continues at coordinate 179,381 of VWZV01007375.1, forward strand.
AGGAAAAGATTTCCATTTCTGTCTTTTATCAGCTTTCACACGGCTTACATCCTGTCCTCCCTTCACCATGCAGTGCCCTTTTCTAATGAGCTCTTCTCTCCTGCTCCATCTCATCCATTAAGGTCTGTGAGTGTTGTCCCCTGCATTGTCCTGCTCATCTCCTGGGCTCTGCTCTGGGTCTGTCATATTCCTCAGTGTTTTCAGCAGTGAAAGGAAGCAATCAGCCCCCCACACAACATCCACATTTCCTCCCACCTCCCTTGTTTTCCTAGCAGCCCTCCAGTCAGGCTCATCCCACCACAGCATCCAGCCTTGACAGACTCCTCTATCCTTGCAGAAGCCCCTGGCCAGCTTCATCTGATCTGCAGAAATGTGATGGAATGCCTCAGTTTGTGTGTGGTGCCTGCAGCTTGTCTCTGCTGGGGGCCTCTTGAATCTGTTCCTCTCTCTCAGCATTGCTTTCATGCAGCAGAGCTCTCCTTGGGCATCTCCTGCCTTGCAATCAAGAGCTCCCAGCCCATCCAGATGCAGGAGCCTCTCTGGGTACTGCAAAAGCTCCTCTGTGGTCTCACAAGTAAACATTGGCACTTTTCATGTGATGCGGCTAAATTAATTAATCTTGTTCCGCCACATTGGGAGCCAAGACACAAAGGTTTGCATTCCCTGAAGCTGGAGCTTAAAGTCTGCTTGTCCCAAAAGTGCCCTCCTGCCCCACCTGGGATTTGTGTCGCAGTAAGATTGGAAGAGTGGCAGCAGAGCAGCTCTTGGAGTAGCTCCAAGGGGCTGGCAGAGCCAACAACCCCCTGGAAAAGTGGCCATGGGCACAAACCATCTGCCACCATCCAGCTGGAACATCCTTCATGTGTCCAGCTCAGCTTAGGCTGACAAAGAGCTTGTGTGCACAAACCCAGTTGTGCTTTGGGTTTTTTCCCAGCCATCTCAGGCACTGCAATTTATTACCTCTCCATACAAACCTTATCTCCATTATATTCTCAGATCATTCTGGCTGTAACAACACTCTCACCCACCACAGAGGCTCCACACACACATGCACACACATCTCTGCCTGGGAAATCCCAGGCAGAAGCACGGCAGTCCCAAGAATGACAAACCCTCCATGAGCTGACAGCTGACAAGCCCTGAGCTGCTCCACAGCTGCCTCCAGCCTTGCAGGGTGGCCACAGCTCTCCTCAAAGACAGATGCAGACACCAGGGCTCTGGGTAGGCTGGCAGCAGAGGCTGGGGAGGGCAGGTGCCTGGTATGGCCTCTCCAAACAGAGAGATGAGGGGTGGGCTGGCTTCTGACCTTCCACCATCTCACACTTGGGTCCTGAAGACCAAACATGTCCCAGCACAGCTGTCAGGAGTGGAGAAGCAGAGATGGAGGTGCTGGAGCAGAGCTGGGAGCTCCAGAAACCAGCTGAGATGGTGAAACCCTTTTGGGTACAGTTGTGAGGCTCTTCTGGCTGAGGTGACTGAGAAGCCCCTGGCCCAGGATGGCTGAAGAACAGAACACCCAGAAGAGTCCAGCTGTGTCTGTGAGGGACTGGTCCATCCATTGCTGCTCTGAAGCTGCCAGGAGATGGATTCACCCACTGGTGTGAAGTCTGAGCCAGTCCCACATTTCTTCAAAGCCACAGACACACGGGTGGAGATCCCAGGTCTGATGAGAGAGATGGGTTGGAAGCACAGCACAAAGCCCTCACAAAGAAGAAGAATAAACCAAAACATCACAAGATGCCAGCAAGTGGGAGGAGACAGCTTACCCAGGGAGCTAATTTAGCTGGAAGGAAATGGGAAGGATGCAAGATGTTCCCTTATTAAGAAAGAAAAACAGCATGCAAGAGCAAGGAAGCAGAGATTGCAGTGCCTGACAGAAAGTGATGTGGATGCATTGGAGTTTAAGAAACCAAAGCAGAGCTGGGGCAGGTTCTGGACCCAGAACAAAGGCTCTTTCTACCCAAGCTTGAGAGGCAAAGGTTAGGATGAGACTTCCAGAGACCTGGAAGCCACTGAGGTGGGTGAATTGTAAGTGGCACCGTGTTTAATCTGAGCAGAATGCATGAAACCAGATAATGTAATTGAAAGGGTTATTTAAAATGAGTATTCAAAGGGAAAAATAAAGCATTGAAGAAAAAAAAATAATACTTAGCACTTGTAATGTGCTTGGCATCTTCAAAAACTGGTCAGCCATTAAGTCATTGCTCCTCTGCTCAGTCCAAAGGCTAATAAAAAGAGATGGTTCATTTAGTTATTTCACAGCTGAGCTTCTCAATAAGGCATGAGGAAGTGATTGCTGCTCTCCAGCATGTTGGTAAATAAACAGTGGGAAGTAGGAAAATACAAAATCCTCTCAGTGCTTGGTCATAGCTTCATGCTCAGCTTCTTCCTTCCTCACCTTGAGTTTGTCCAGACCAGACCTGTGACAGGGAGTTTGTCTGGAGGCCTGCTGAGGAGCATGCCATGGATGGGAGCCAGGCTTCCAACAGTTCCAGCACTTGGTGTCTCCTGCCCAGGAACTGCCCCTGTGCTCACATCCACATGAGCAGGGATATGGAATCTGCAGGGCACTGGTCTATGGGTGGATGGGGTGGGAGACTGGGGCTCAGTGAGACCCCAAATCTGAAGCCTGGTGGCCTTGGCAAGCACAGAGGCTGAGGGAACCAAGCAGCCTTTTGGACAGCAGTGAAGAGGAAAGCATTTTAGATTTGTTTTACTTAAAAAGCAAACAGGTCCTTTTGTGTTTGATGAGCAAGTGATTTCATAAACTCATCAGGGGAAACATGACACACTTGCACCTTGGTGATTTCCAGCCTTTTTCTTGGCAGCAGCACTGGAGGAGAGGAGAAATGCCTGAGCAGTTGCCTCACACACACTCCCCCAGCTGTCTGGGGGTGGCCAGGGGTCTGGGGGCTGCTCCTGGTCAAGCCTAAAGGGAAGGAGCCAAGAAGAGGAAGTGCTTGTCAGGATGAAGCCACTCAGCCTCACACATGTTCGGTCCCAGAATGGGTGACCAACAAACCCACTGTGTGTCAGGTACTGCCAAAGGCTCCAGACTGTGCCCTGGGTACAGTCACCCACTCCAAACAAGCAGCCACTGGTTCTGCCATCCACTTTGTGATGGTTTCTGGCCTTATCAGCTTAGACACCCACTACAACACAGCCCTCATCCCTCCAGGGACACAGAGCTGCACAGAGGCTGCCCCCACACAAGTGCCCTGGTTTTGGTGCAGTTATGCTCCAGACCTTGCTCTGCTGGGGCACAGGTCTCTCAGAGACCCTGCTGCAGGTGTCCCAGGCCCATGCCAGAGGGATGCCTCCACAGGATCCCACTGCACTGTGCAAGGGCTCCAGCTCACTCTGAGCTGCTGGCACAGCAACCAGGAGAGGCAATGGTTCACCCATGACCTGCCCAATCCCAATCCCAGCAGCAGAGACAAACTCCTAGAAGATGTCAGGGAGCTGTTTTTCCGCCTCACTGTTGGGTGATCCAAGAGGGGTCCTGCTTTATAGAAGAGATGCACAAGAATTCATCTCTGAAAGCATTTCTTGGGATAAAATACATCCCTCCAGGGCATAGGGCTGAACTTGGCTTTTCTGGGACATGTCCAGCAGCAGAAGGGCCATCATCAAAAGCCTTTGGTGGAGACAGGGGTTGAGGGATCTTACATTTCTCTGGCCTTTTGCCCCAGGCACTGCCTCCTGCTCTCTCAGCTGTGCTTGTGGGTTTTGTGCTTTCTTTCTCTTTCTTTAGGTTTTCTTCCTCTTAAATGAAACATTCCCCAACTCTGCTGTGAGCACAGCTCTACAGACCCTGTGCTGAGAGGATGAGCCAGGTGAGAGCAGGACGAGGTGAGCAGGGACTCCTCACCCCAGTGTTATCCCTAAGTGCCTCTGCCCCAGGCAGCTTTTACTTGAGGGAGGCATTTGGGTCAGGACCTCGATGATTTAAAGGGCAGGAGTGTCCTCCTCATCATCTGGGGGACCCGGGGAAAGCACTGAGCACAGCAGCAGCCTTGATGGGTTACCTAAACACCCTCCTGGTGGGAGGAAATTTGGGATGTGGTGCTAAAGATTCCTTGTTAACTTGTGTGAAACACTCACAGCCGGGCAGGAGCTACACGGTCTGTGAAGGCTCTGCCCCATCCTCCCCTGCCTGCTCCTGGCATAACGAGGCCCAACGGGTGTGTGTAAACAAAGCAAGCATCTCTCTCACTGGACCTCAGGCATCATTGACAGCCAGCTTTCCCGTGGCACAAGAAGCATTTACATATGCCAGCATTAATTCTGAACGCCACTTCAAAGCCATCTCTGCCTAACGAACCCCGTGCGCAGCAAATTCCACCCCAAAAATAATTAGCAACACACGCCACCAAAGCATTACAAGGGGAACGCAGCACACCACCTGCTGAAGCAAAATGAGTGCCTGATTTATTTAATTTTTTGCCACTTTTTAGCAATATTCAGGCACTGACTCAAAGCTGTGCTCTGTTCTTTGTAGGGCCCTGGGAAGCGTAACGCTCCCACTCTGCTTTCCAGTCTGAGGAGAGATTGATTTGGGAGGGTTATATAGAACCATGGAAAGGTTTGGGTTGTAAGGAACCTCAAATATCATCTGGTTCCAACCTCCCCACCATGGATATAGGCAGGGCTTGTTTTTCTTACTTCCACAACTGGAAATCAGACCGTGCTGATTTCTCCACACCAGGGAGTTAGGGTGCAGGCTGCTCTATGACCCTTCCTCTGAAGCTGCACAAATCCCAGACTTTTGGGATGCTGTCACCAGATGACCAGTCACAGGCTGGTGGCTGGGAGCAGAACAGGACTCACCAAGTCTCACCCTGGTCTGACATTCCCACAGAGCCTTTAACCCCGGCGTGGGATCAGTCTCACTGAGAAAAAAGGAAACTGGAAGTGAGATCAAGAGTGGAAGGTTTTTTGGTGCCCCTGTCAGCCATGGTGCTCCCACCCTGTGCTGGCTACAGGCAGCCCAGCTGTGAACAGCTCAGGGGACAGAGCTGGCTGCACTGAAATAATTTCTTTAATCTCTGTCAGAGCTGCCCAGCCCAGCTCACAGCAGAAGGATGTTTAGCTCAAAGCCTGATGTGGTGGCATTGCCATGGAAGACACAGGTCAGAAATCACCATGGTAGAGAGGTGGAGACCAAACCTGGAGGTGGCTGTGGGCACAGGGGGACCAGCTGTGCCAGGATGATGCTGGGATCCTGTATTCTCCTAGTTCTGTTCTTCTGGAGTGGAAAGAAGGTGCTTTGCAGGGCAGTGCTCTCAGCCTGTGTGTCTCTCCAGCATCAAACCATGGAATTCAAATTGTCAGTCTCTGCCTTGTTAGGATGCAAGGGGTTAAACTGTTCTTCCTATGCAAATTAAGCTTAATTAATCCTTTTCATCAGTTGCAAATATACCTTCTGAACCCTATTAAAAACATGAATATGCAAATTCAGACCTTTTTTAATACTCATTTTCAAGGACTTGGAGTCAGGCTTGATTATTCGATTCCCGTTAACAGCCTGTAAAACCTGGTGCAAAATTTAATTTCCATTTTAAGTTACAAAAAAAAAAAAAGAATCTGTTGGTAATTAAGCTAATTACAGTGTTACACTAAAGAGGAGACAAACAAGGAGGACAAGATCATTCATTACATTTAACACTGGTTACAGGACCTGGGGACTGTCCCGAGTTAACTGTGGAGCCAGGAAACAGCGATGATATAAACAGGGTGTGTGTGAGGAGGCTGTGGCTTTTGGAGGGCCTGGTGCTTTCCTTACCTTGGGAACAAACCTACTTCAGTCCCATGAGCCACCCTCCTCCTTCTGTTAAGGACAGAAGCAAGGAAGAGGAGGTGCAGCCAGGCTGGAGGCGTCCTGTTGGTGTTGTGGGGTCTCTGCATGATCGGGAACATGCTTGAGGCCGGAGTTTCAAAGTAACCTGTAGAACCACCTTATCTGTCAGAGCTGAGCATCCTGTGCAGGTGAGATTTCCATCTTCTCTGAGCACTTTCTCTGTGTGTGGGGTGCAGAGGGGAGGTTTGCTGACAACTCCCTTTGCTCTGGCAAAGCCATCAGGGAAGAGACATGACAAGACTCTGCAGAGACATCTACAAACTGCTGCTCCACAGCCATACTGGGGAGCAAATGATGGCCAGGATGTGACTCCCTATTGCTCATGCCTGTGGCCAGCACATGGTGGGACATGCCACCCAAATCAGCTCAGACCACACTATACAAACCTCCCTTGTGGTCACCCATCAGAGCTGGGCAGTCAGTGCTGGTGGCATGTAATTTAAAAAAAAACCAGCAATGCTATAGACTGTTAATTCTGCTTTACCATCACAGTGATCTCTTAAAATCAATCCTTAGAACACCCAGCATCTATTCTGCACTTGGTGCTTTATAGTGAGTTTGCAAAGTTAATTTGTGCCTTACCAGAGCTGTAGTCCTCACCTCAGGATGGCAGCACAGCCTGGTGGGCTCAGGTGAGGACTCCCATGGCTGGGGTGGCACACATCACATGAGGATGCTCTGCCCACAGGAGGTCAGGGCTCAGTGCCCAGGACACCAGTGCAGGACACTCCAACACTGAACCAGAATGTTGGCATTACCTACAGGCTTACCTAAAGACATCCAACACCAGCAGGACAGACCCACCCAGTGCTGTCCGGGGAGCTTTTCTCGCTCCTCCTTATCTCAGCACAGCCACCAGGACAAGATGCTTGGCTCCTGGTGGATTTGGTTCATTCCTCACCATCACCTCCTCTCCAGGGCTGGTTCTTTCTCTGCCAGGACTCATGACAAGAGGAGCTGTCACTTCAGAGCCTGCCACTCACAGGTGGCTCTGCCTTGCATCAGCGCCATCGGAGCAGGAGCCCATCACATACACACCCAAGGCTGCAGCATGACTCCCAAAACCAGCTGAGGAAAGGCACAGGCACAGGAGAAGCCAGGAGAGCCCAAAACGAGCTGAGGAAAGGTATAGGCACACGGAGGAGCCGGGAGAGCCCAAACCAGCTGAGGAAAGGCACAGGCACATGGAGGAACCAGGAGAGCCCAAAACCAGCCGAGGAAAGGCACAGGCACATGGAGGAACCAGGAGAGCCCAAAATGAGCTGAGGAAAGGCACAGGCACATGGAGGAACCAGGAGAGCCCAAAACCAGCTGAGGAAAGGCATAGGCACATGGAGGAGCCAGGAGAGCTCAAAATGAGCTGAGCTGAGGAAAGGCACAGGCATATGGAGGAGCCAGGAGAGCCCAAAATGAGCTGAGGAAAGGCACAGGCACACAGAGGAGCCAGGAAAGCCCAAAATGAGCTGAGGAAAGGCACAGGCACATGGAGGAACCAGGAGAACTGCACTGCAGAGAAAGATGAAGGAGGGACAGTGTGATTTGCCATCAACCCGTTGTGAACAAAGCTGTGCATGGTCAGTGAGGAGTGGGAGGAACCTCCAAAGTGAAGGACCCAAGTGACATCCAGGATCTGTGTTTCTTTTAGGAAGGCCACTCCTTGGCAGTGGTTATGGAGCAGCTTGGCAGATGAAGCAGTCACTGCCAGCAAAGTGAAGTATCTGCCATCATACAGCACAAATGTCACTCAGCAGATGCTCCTTAAGAGGAGAGGTTCATCTGCCAAACTTCAGAGCCTTTCATCTGCCTGGAGAACATTTCCCACCACGCCAATACCAGAAGTTTCTGATCACATCAATGGAGTGTGACAACAGAGATGAGAAGGGAAATGCTCTCACCCTCTAGCCAAGCCCTTTGACCTGCCTGGTGCATCTTGTCAACTATATCATATTCTGGGGGGAGTCAGGGATGCAGAATTACCTTCTCAGTCCCTGCAGGCAATCAACTTGCTCCCCGAACCATGAGATATGATTGCCCTTATTACTTTGGTTTGCATAGCAGTGAGCCTTGTTAATGGTCATAAAATTATCCAATCCTTATTTAAATCCTACAGCCGTCTGTGCCTCAATGACCTCCTGACAGTCTCTGGCTTTGCTCCAGGCTGAAGAAGCATTAGAAGGACCAGGAAGGAAAAAGAGACAGTGGGAGGATTAAAGGAAAAAAAAAAACCAGAACAACAACAAGCAACAGTCAACAAAGAGAATTCAAAGTGAAACACGGAATATTAAAGAGAGCTCAATCAATCAGCTGGAGAGTTCAAAAAAACATAACCTGCCATGAAGAGAAGGAAGCAGCATCAGGTAAAATTAGCAACCCTAATAAGCTCATCAGCACTGGAGCCTGGGCCAGGAAACAGCACAGGGAAGATGAAGGGGTTGGTAGAGGCTTGAGCCCACGTTGGGGAAACAGAAGAAAACTGATACAACCCAAAGCAATGTGCTTTGGTGGAGGGATGTGGTTTGGGTGGAGACCAAAGACACGGGCTGCTTCTGAGACCTCCAGCAGCAAGAAGCTGCCTGTGTGCTCCTTAAATTACATGGCAGCATTTTCTTTAAAGTGTATTTTTCTTCTGTTTTGTTCCTGGTACTTGCTCTGAGGGAAAACACGCACAGAAGGAAAGCTGGAGACACAGACACTGTGGGTGGAAGGAACAGGACTGGCTGCTGGGATGGCCTGTCCAGGGCTGGGCTTTGGCCAGTGATCTTTCTGGAGCAAAAATCTCCTCTTTCTTTTGGATGAAACACCGTTCCCCTGTCCTTTCAAATAACACCTGAAAACCCCCAGAGAAGCAAAAGATTTTACTATAATAATCCTCCAAAAAGAGAAACAAGAACTGGAAAACCCCCAAGCAGCCAAGAACTGTTTTAATGTAACCAAACTCCAACACAGATTTCCATCAATTTTGCAGCAAACCTGAGTCATGAAATTAAAAGTAGCATCAGCATATTTCCTATTAGCTATGGTTCCTTTTTCAGAACAGATCATACATTCCTACCCTATTTTTCTAGACACTTGTGTCAATGCGATATCATCAGATGCCGTTCAGTCTTTCCTCTCAGCCTGAAAAAAGCTTTCCTGTTGGGAAGGATGGGATTTTAATATTTAAAAAAGACTTTGTGAAGAAGCTTTGCTGATTTATTTATTTATTTATTTAATATCCCTCCCCTGATCAGAGTGGGTGCATTTTGTAGCTTTTAAATATCATGCAAGTTTTAGCAACGCTGCTATTAAATCTGAATCTGCTGTCACAGCAGGCAGCAGGAATGTGATTCACACCAGCACAGAGAGCCTGTTCCATCCTCCCCAGCTCCTGTCCTTAGCTACAGTCACCTGGCATCAGACACCACCATTGTTTTCCCAACGTCTCTGAACAGCTAAAAGCTCCAACAGAACCAATCCTGCCCTGGCTGGCCCCTCTCCCACCCGAGCAGCAGGGGTCTGGCATCAGCTTGATGGTGTCTGAGGAAGGCTCTTGCCTGTCACCCCCTGAGGTTTATTTTGACACATCTGCCCATAGGCCAACTCACACCACTCTCAGCTGCCTGTGAGCCCACTGCTGGGTTGGGAAATGAAAAGGGCAGGTGCTGCTTGGTGTTCGTTTGGAATGAGCAGAGGGGAGCAATGGAGAACTGACAGCAAGGCTGGCACTGCAGCTCCTCAGAAATGGAGGTGGCTTCTCCTTCCACCCTTGCCCTATTTCTTCCACCCACCCCCTACTCTGCTCCTGCCCTTCTAGGTACCCACCTCCATCATGGCTCCAATGCTCTTGCCCTTCTCCTTTCCTTGCTCCTTTGGTGTTACATAGAGAAGATCCAAAACTAACATCCACAAACTCCAAACTCCTCATGGCTCATCCTGAAAGGGTTTCCCTGGCTCCTTCTCAGGCATTGCACACTTCCAGGACACTGTGAACAACACGTGACAGCACCAAGAGCCAGGAGACACAAAGCAGGTGCAAAACGCTCCAGATTCAGAGATGTCCCCCTAGGAGAGGCACAAATCTGGGAAAACCTGCCTTAGCCCAGAGCTCTCCTGCTTTACCCGACAGCTCCATGCCCGTTTGGTGTTTGTATATGCACACAGATAGACAGGGCTGATTTTTATCGGAGCAGGGACTCACGAGCAGTTTGAGTGAAGGGAAGCTTCAGGCAACACTGCAAACAGGATGGTGCTCTGACACACACAGACACACACACACACACACACACACACACACACACACACAGAGAGAATCCTGCAGCCATGCACCAATAAATCACATTTCACAGCCTACAGCACATAAACCCAGCTAGCGTGCACGGAAATGCAGCGAGCACTCGCACACTTGTGAGCGCTCCCGCCTCTCCCCTCCAACCAACTGCAAATTTATTATCCAGCTCCCAAGATTTTCTAAAAGGATTTTCCACAAACAGGGCTGGAGCTTTGTGAGTGATGAGCCAAACCCAGATGGGACTTGTGCCCTCGCCACCTGGGGTGGTGGCAACTGGGATCTCTTTGCACTGCCCCAGGGGGCTGCACTGACAGAGGGGGAATGCAGGGGGTGGTGAACACGGTGGCAGCGCCTTTGATGGGCTGCTGAGCCCATGTAGCTCATAAAGGAAGGAGTAATCACAGTGGAATTCAGTGTCACAGTTATTCTTTCCAGCTCCCTCATGGCTCAGACAAGCAGGATAATGACAGTGGCAGAGATGGGAGCTGCTGTGGTATCTGGTACAGCCACAGGTTTGTAGCTTCATCCTGAATTCAGTGTTAGAACTAGAAACTGGGGAGTCTCAGCTCCTCTTCTCCATGAGCCACAGGTGGCCCAAGTGGCTTTGCAATGGTCACACCTCCACATAAAAAACTCCCAGGCTTCCATGTGTGAGCCTTAGAGAAGTCAAGCTTACCAAAAATCCCAGTTTCATGTGAACCCTGTGAATTGACTGTGCAGCAGCATAATGCCATGAGCAGGGCAGGGATGCTGCTGGCCAAAGCAGGACAGTCACCCAGCAGCTCCCCAAGCCATGGACAGGTGCTGCACCACACCAGCACATCCAGCCAAGCACCCATCCTCACCACACACCTCTCCCAGCCATACTGCTGTATTAAACTTAGTTGAACAAATCAGTCTGGCTGGGAAAACAGGGAGCAGAGCAGTAATTCATGTCTCCTCCCCACCTGAGGCATCTCAGAAGCCTACTGTGTGTTCTCTCCCAACTTATTATCCTTTCACTCTCAGGAGGCAACTTTCCAGCGGGCAGAACGTGTTTTCCCTTGTCGCTCTCCAGCATCGCTTCTCGCCTCACCTGTGTTTTGCTAAGATAGAGGGTTTATTGTAAACTTATTAATTACTTCATTTCTCCTGCAAGGAGCCAGGAGAAAAATTTTCCGCGGCAGCCAGGATCCGCTATTGTGTTGGCGGCGGAGCTGAATGCGGCTGACGTCATGATTCATTTTCCCCATGACTGGGGAAGGCGACTCTCCGTGCCACGCCGTGCATATGAATCAGGCAGCCTTCCCCTGGCACAGCACGCCCAGCAATTCATCTTCCACTGGGACTTCTTCAAGCAGAAGAGAAAATGACAAACTTTTGCTACTGCGCTTCCCTGCAGAGAGCAGAGCTGGGGAGATGGGGGCTGCAGCCTCCCCAGACCTCATGTTTGTCCCTGCACCTCTGATCAACAGCAGATGGGGTCAGCAGCAGATGTTTTCCATGCCTGTAGACACACCAACAGGTCTCCGAGTGACTCCAGCAAGCCTGGCCAACCCTGCAGTCACTGCAAGTATCTCAGCTAACTTTCTAGCCTGCTCACTGCTACCTTTTCTCCAAGCCTAGGGAGTGTGTTCCTGCTGAAATCAGGCAGAAATCAATATACACAGAAGTTTATAGCAAACTGATTTGGTTTAAGGCAGCAGAGGTTGGGACTAAATGTTCTCTAAGGTCCCTTCCAACCCAAACCATTGATGATTCTATAATTCTATGAATGAGACTTGGCTGCAAAAACAGAGATAATGATGTCCTCCCTTTGCAAAGCACATCAGACCATTGATGTGCTCATCCTCTACATGTGGGGGAGCACAGCAAGGCACAGAGTGCATCCCAAATAAGAGTCATTCACCCAGTTTGGGCAGTGACACTTTATTGTTAGGACAGAAGAGCTACATCCATTATAACACAAAACGTCAGACTTCTGCGGATGCTCCATCCTCTGTGGAGGGGAGGAGGATGGAAACCTCCCAAAACAGATACCCACAGGGTGATGGCAGGCAGCAGGCTAAAGCCACCAGCATTGAACACAGCCCAAACTGCTCCTTTCCACTTTCTACAGTCCTGAGATAACCAAGAGCCCTAAGGACTCAGTAAGGAACCAAAAACATGCCAGTGACTGAGCCACAGAGGTGTCAACACAGGTACAGGGGCTTCAAATGGCCATTTATGCTTGTGCTTGTCTGCTAAGTGATGGCAGACTCAGGTCACTGACATCTTAAAAATAATTTCAAACTTGCTGAGTGATGAGATGTTTGCAAGAGCAAGAGACTTTCCCTGGGTCTCTGTCCTCAGGGACCAAGCCCTTGGCTCCCACTGGAAGAAGACAACCATGCATCAGGAAGCACCAGCCTCATGCAGGTTTGTCTCTTTCTTAGGGCTCAAATTTAGGAAATCCTTTTGGGAAAAGCTGTGAATGGTGATGCTGGGGGTCCTCAAACCAGCAGTTCCCATCGTATTCCCAGACAGATCCTGAGAATCTGGGTAGTGATGAACACGTGGCCCAGTTCAAAGGCAGGGGTTGGATCCTGGCACAGGAGAGCCCTGGGATGGAGCTAGACTTACCCTCCCACAGGAGGAAAATTATGCTTTTCAGAGGAATTGGTGGGATTTGTGACTCAGCATGAAAAAAGGGGGAAGAAGGAGTTCAGAAGAAGGTGTTGAAAAACAGAAGCAACCCAATACCACAAATTAAGGGTGGTAGACATGAAAACTTTTCCTTGCTACCTCAAGTGTCCTGGCCAGGAGGGCCAAACTCTGGCTGGCAGCTGTCAGTGGGACACTAAGCAATGGTCTGGCGGCTGAAGAGGTCGAGGGTGAGGGCGCTGAGGAAGGCTGGGATGCTGTCCTGGCGCAGCAGGTGCAGGTCGATGAGCTCCCGGATGGTTCGTGAGAACTCCGTTTCCAGAAGCTGCATTTTTCCACCAGAGGAGCTGGAGGCCTAATGGGAAAGAAGAACAAGCCCATTAACACCAGAGGGCTTTAATTCACCTCCCGTGACACAGGAGCAGTGTCACCCTGAAGGCTCCTTTGGCACGGATCTGCCTGTCACAAGGACATGCCATCTGTCTGGCACAGGGCATTCCTGGGTCCTGCCTTCCAATGTCCCCATGCAGGACCCCTGTGAGCTTTCCCTGGTGACAAATGTGGCACTGGGGAGGTGAGGGGTTTGACCATGCTGGAAAGAGCCAGCACAGAACAGAGGTGGCCACATCAGGGTCACTGTCACCAACACCACCCAGGGTGAGAGGAGCTCTGCACAGGGGTTTTCTCTCCATGAAGACATTTATCCCTGAAGTCACCCCACTTCTGTAGGAGGGAGCAGACCTATTCTAATTAACATAACCCCTTCCCAATGAGTACAGATCCACCCTGCATCCCTAAAGTGTTTAAATCAGCCTGGCAGCACACAGCCAAAACCTCCAGAGGAATTATTCCAGAGATGCTCTCAAGAAAATAAGGAAACTCAACATGTGGGAAGACACTACAAATCTCCTGTAACATATAAAACAAGCAAAGTAAAGCTAAATGCAAGAGAAATAAGGGATGCTTGAAGCCTCTCCTGCCCCCGGAGGCACAAAAGAGGCTTGTTTATTAATAAACAGCAAAGACATCACAGTGCAAATGCTAATTTTTTTTCCCCTGCCATCTTCCTCTTCAAAATACTCCCATTCCTAATTGCTTTGCAGCTCTGCTTCCTGTCAGAGCTGAGGTGGGACAGCAGGGGTGGTGCCAGGCATGGCTGGCAGCCCCCTCCTCAATCAAAGGATGCCAAGATCCAAAGTGGAAGATTGCCATGCGAGGGGCAAACATGGCTTTACCTGCTGAGAGCCCCAGGGAACCTGCTTCCTTCTGATTTCATGCTCTCAGGAGCCTGGACACATTTGATTATGAACTTCCCATGTTTGGGTCACTTTGGATTGTGAGGAGTGCAAGGTACAGAGGATGCCCCTGTCATCCCTGAGCCAGGCAGGGAATCCAAACAAGGTTTTCATCACATGGAAAAGTGAATTAGCTTTTGTTTAGATCTTTGTTTTGGCTGGGCTGTTTTTCAGCAAATCCTGTGCTTTGATCTGCTGCTGCTTACTGGAGCTACCTGATGCCTCCCGTGCACCTGAGGTACCCCTGGACCAGATCAAAGAGGGAAGTGATGGCAGATGAAGGAGCCAGTTGGAGGCATCAGGAGGGATGTAAATTCCCAGCCCATGTAAAGCCAGAGGTGTCATAGCAGAGCAGAAGCATGGGAGCTGGGTGCTGTGGCAGCAGCACAGGTTTTATCTTGCAAATCCCCCCTGGATTCAGCTGATGAGAAGTGCCAGTTTTGGAGGAAGGTCCGAGTATTATGAATGCATCACTTGTGTCTCCAACTCTCTCAGCACCGAGTTGGATTCATCTGAAATGGGAATTCAAGCTCTATATGAAATACACAGCCTCCCTCGCAGATTTAAAACACTCTTTGGGCACAGAATTAATTTTCTAAGAATTTACAAGCAAATCCATTAATTGGTTTACTAGTTTAATTAATTAAATTCCTTAAGAAATTTAGCATCCAGTGCCAGACCATTTGCTTGTGTTTTATGACCTCAGAAACTGAGCAACATGAATGTTTTAAATTTCCTCTACTTTGAGCTCACTGGTGTCGTGGGTGAAGGCTACATTTGAATATCTTCTCTTTTTTTATGAGATTAATGGAAGTTTCTCTCTACTATTCTTCATAAACCAAGTTTCCTCCTGCAGCAGAGGCAGAAGAATAATGTTCAGAGAAAGTTATGTGGATAAATAAGTGCTTCCGAGAAGATTGCTATTTCCCATTGAGTTTTCTCAGCTGTCAAGGGAGGCACCATTCTCCCTCTCACCCCCACGGCCTCTGTCTCCCCAGGAACTCCAAAAAAATCAAAGAAAACCCCCAAATGCTTCCAAACCCCAGACATCTCACCCAGGTTTCTTATGATTGCTTCTGTAACAGGCACAAGGCGAGAAGGCAGCCACTTGGAAAAAAAGCAATTCTTCCTCTGCCAGTAGATGTTTACACGTGAACTTAGAGGATGGATGCACTTGCAGTGCAGCTCATTCAATCTCACACTGCTTTAAAAAAAATGGAGAAACTTTTTTTTTCCCCCCAGGAGTGTTTTAAAATTGCTATCATTGTAACTTTTCTTATTATTTGTTTTTATTGCTTTTTTTCTTCACCCATCTGTTCATAATGTAGTATAGACTGGGATATATAGATAGATTTGCTGCTTTGGGTTCAACAGCGGGAGTACCTCTGCAGCCTGTGCTTTACAAATAAAGTGATTATATGAAATAATAGCAATATGTTCCCATTAATTCACAGGATTTCTTTTCAAAAGCCAGCCTGCACCCTGCCTGGTGCACTTGCTGGCAGAGAGGGAAGTGCCCGAGGCAGGAACAGGAGCGAGCAGGGGATCAGAGCAAGGCAGGGGGATGCACAGGGGTGTGCAGGAAATGAGGGGGAGGACATAGGGGGGATGCTCTGCTGAGTGAATGCTGCAGGGTCTGGTGTTCCACACCATTCTGGATCAATGCAGAGCACGCCTGTGGTTCCAGCTCTAAAAACTGTATTTCTGAAAATAAGAAATATGAAATTTCCAGCAGTTCAAAGCTGCAAGGGCCCTTAAGTTCTCCTCTTCACTGTTTGTAGCTAGGATTCCCACCATCCATTTTTAATAATTTTTTTCTTTTAATTTATAAAAAGTCTCAACCCACAAAGGCAAACTCCTGGACAACTCCTGCTGACAAGAACTTGCAGGTGCCAGCACAGATCAGCTATCCATAGCACACTCCATGTAACCCGATCACCATCCACTCTGCTGATGCATTCCCTAAAATTCTACGTTTAGATGAAGCCAAAAGCCATCCCAGCCCATCTAGGAATAAAATGCAAAGCTGAGAGGAGCATAAACAAGCGTCACTGATCCATGGGGACAGTCCATGAGTGGGAATGGGGTGAGAGAGACC
The DNA here is from genome assembly GCA_013397155.1 of Irena cyanogastra. NCBI lineage: Eukaryota > Metazoa > Chordata > Aves > Passeriformes > Irenidae > Irena > Irena cyanogastra. Next base: position 195,523 of record VWZV01007375.1, read on the forward strand.
AGAGCAGGTTCAAACCCTGCCCTAACTGCTCTCTGCCCTACACTACTGACATCACTGCTATCATGTGCTCTTGCTCTTAAAGAGAAGGGCAAAAAAGCAAAGAAAAAAGAAAGAAAAAAGCAAAAAGCATCAACATTTAGAGTCAAACAGAATACAGGGGATCAAAGGAAAAGCTAGATCTGTGAGAATTCCCGTCCACCCCAGAGTCAATGTATAGAGAAATCAATGCAAGAGGACACTTTGGGGACCACCACTATGCTTCACTCTCCCTTTCCCCTCTGTGCTGGGCCACACAAGTGCAGTGCTTCACTACAGATAAATAAACATTCCCTCCTAAACCTCAGTTTCCCTGAGCACAGGGCAGTAGCTAATCACTATGAGAATACCATCTCTCAGGTACTCTGTGCATAGCCCTATATTGGTTTCTTCTAATTCATGGGAAAAGTCTGCCTGGCTCACTAAACTACCAAGATTCAAGACTCTGTTATGTTTTATTCAGATCTCAAATACTTGCAAAAGGAAAGAGTTCAGCTTTCGCTAAGCTCCATTGCCAGTTTAGTCTGATTTAAGGACTGTGGGGACCTTTTCCAGAAAAGCAAATGAAATCACTCTTTGCCCAGTGTTACTGCACAGCCAGCTCTGAGGGGTGGGTGGGATGTGGCTCTGGTTGTAGATTTGAGGGGTGACAGCCTGTTTGTCTCCTCGCAGGCTGTGCTACCCCACAGCAATCAGATCAGGGGGCAAACCTCTCTATATTGTAAACCACAACAACACTGCTCTATTTAGCACAGAACAACGTGAACTTGGAGTAGCTGCTCTGAGAAGGGAGCTGTTAGCACAACTGTTTCTTCAGGGGAATCAAGATCAGCAGCCACCTGCCAGAAGGAAACATCATAAATCTTCCTCTTAACCCTGGAAACCAGTAAATTATTCAAGGCTTTATAGTTCAGATATACTGCATGTAAAAATCTCTCCAACAACCACCAACGTGGTAGAAAAGTGGGTTCTTCTCTCCATCTCAGCAAGGAGCAGACAATGCAGATGATGTGGAGGAGCAACAGGCATTCCCAAATGTCCTCATGGGGGATGGACCTGCAGCTGGATGAACAGGGCTTGTAAAACTGCAACATCTGGACTGTAATACGCTCTCTTAACTACTGCCACTTCAATGTAACACATACAGGACTTCTATCTGCACTGGTCCTGCTGAGATGGCTCTTTGTACCCATGCTGCTGTTGCACACAAGCCTTCCCTGAAAGCCAAGACCCAGCATTTCCTTCTCTGCTTCTCCCAGCTGCTGAGGGGGACCAATGTGAAAAGTGTGACAGTGTCTCCTTTAGTCACTCACAAGCTACCACATGGTTCAGAAGTGCAATCTCACCTAGACACATTCAGGTTTTGTTTCCTTGTACACCCATTTCCTCTTCTCTCTGATATATTTTGGTAGCTAAAAACAATGGCTCCAAAAGTGCCATGGGCTATAAACCAGCATGCAGCGTGAGTTTAATCACACAAAGATTGCTTCTTGAAAAATATGGGTTGAGCATAAGACCTGAGGTCATGTAGACCTTCAGACACCGGAATAAGACTGAAAAGAGGGTGGCTGCACACCCCAAGGAGACAGCTGGCATGGGGACTTGGTATCATCAGAAAGTATGGAGAAGAAATGCAGAAACATGGAAAAGAGGGCTTCAGCATTCTATACAACTTGAGATTTCAAAATGAAGTGAGGATTTTCTACCTCTGATTTCCACACTGAGAAAGCACAACTGCCTTTGAGGATGCAATCCATGCAGGACATGTGTTCCTGCAACTTCAAACACACACCTCCAGTGTCACAGGTGGAGTTCCTGAATGGGTTTTGGCAAGCTGACAACAGGGATGGTGGAGCTTTGTGCCAGGCACAGCAGGCAGGACAGCTGTGTCTCAGCTTGGGAACAAAGGAGGTTCAAACACCTCCACAGCGTGCAGAAGGATGAAGTCCAGGGCTTTGGCAGGGCTGCCAGAGCCACCCCTTGGCGTGGTGACAAACCTTTGCTTTGCAGATGCCGCTTGGCCACGCTCTACGGTAGACGGTGCTTTCCAAGGCTAAGACGTATTAGGGGTCAAAAGGAGCAAGTGAATCATTGCCCAGTGACATTTACCCAGTGAATGTATCTCCAAGGCCCCATCTCATCTGCTCTGCTCCTTCCATAAATCACTGTCTGTGCTGCGTCCCCATGGATGCCAGCTCTGAGCACACACAGCAACCAGCCCCGTGTGCGCTGAGGGAAGGGGCACCACGGCTTCACACCCCACACTCCACTGCTTCCCCTGCTCTGTGCAGGTCCAACAGGCTGCTCCAGCACCACGGGCCATACTGTGGCCTCTGTGCCTGAGTTCTCACTCCCTCTTTCCCTTCTCCTTGTGGTGTTCCCCACCTTACCCTGAAGAGTGCTGTGCCATCCACGCCAATGTGGGTTATGCACATCTCCCCAGCAGACTGACCCCTTTGGCAATTTGCCTTCATCACATGAATCCCTCAGACCTCCTCTTCATGTGGGGCAGTCACTCCCTCTTCCCAAAGCCTTCATGTGCCAGCAGAAGCCTGCAGGGTTGGCTGTTCCACCCAATCACCTCCCAAAAGCTCCACAGCTCTATCACCATGTGTGCCTCAGAGCCTTGAGCACACTGCTGGTCCTCAAACCCCCTCAACTCCCTGACACCTTCCCTTTGGCACCCACAACTTCCCTCAGCACCCACTAACCCTGCCACAGTCCAACAAACCTATTTGAAATTTTCCTTTAAGAAGCTGCTGGCTCTGACCTTTAAATGAGAAAATCCTTTTGTTTCTGCCTCTTGCTTCAGATGCCGAGATTTTTCTAAATGTCAAAGGCCGCCTTGTCCACGTGCAGATGCTGAGGGGGGAATCAGTGATGCTGAGTGGGCTGGTACCCTCTCTCTGGGTCTGCACAACTGATAAATGACTCCTTCAGATCACCCCAGACAGACAGACAGACAGACAGACAGACAGATAGAGGGCAGCCATAAAACTGGAGCCCAGAAAAAAAACAAGAAAAAGATGTGTGTATGCGTTTGTGTGTGTGCACATGCAGAAACTGCCTGCTGAAGTTATAACAACCCAAACACGAGGGTTTGAGATTTAATTGCTCAAACTTGGCTCTCTCGGGTGATGATATCATTATCAAAATTCTCCAGTTGAGTTATGCCTCACCAATCAATCTCTCCTAAGCATCATGCACTGCTCAAATACCAGGTCCCCAGGTAGCCTCTAAATCACTTTAATTACAGGCCGTTCATTTAAAATTAGGGAAATATTAAGGAAAAAGAAAAAACAACATAAAATTGAACCACAAGATGTGCTTATGGCTGGAAATATTTATGAGGTTATTTAGCAAAATGTTTACTGGTTTCCTTCTTTTTTTCATGGTAACTGGCAGATTCCAGCTGGCCTGACAGGATGCCTGCTCATGGAGGCTCCTGCAGGATGTGCAGCACTTAATCAATCAGGTCACCTCCCCTTCATAAATGACAATTTCCTTGTCTGCAGCAAAATTTCCCCCCCTCTTAATATCCTCATTGTAACCCAAAGAAGAAGAGCACTTCTTTATAATAATTGTTTCTTGCCAAGACCTCTGACCTCTGTGTCACCAGCTTGGTATATAAAGTGAATTTATGAGGCAGACAGGGATGGATGCCTGTAAAAAGCCTTCCAGGAAATGTAATGAAAAAGCTGCTTTTAGCTGCTGAGCAAAGAAAAGCAAATGCCTGGCAATGCCAAGAAGAAAATTGAATGCTGGGATGGGGTAAGTGAGAAACAGCCCTGCGTGCACTGAGATTTATAGCAAACATTTCCTTTCTCTTTCTTATTATTCAACACTGAGATGAACCACAACCCCAGAGTGTCTTTGGAACAAGAGGTCAGCTCGTATCCTTCCATCTTAATCAGAAACACGACCCAGGCACTGTGCACATGAGTGGCAGCAGTGATGGGGTCCTGGATGCTGCACCAGCTCGGCAGCAAAGGAACGCAGAGCGGGCTGTGCTGCACCAGCTTCTCCCCACAGCTCCCTGTTTTGATCTAGGCAAGCTCTCCTGCACCTCATGTCAAAAAAGAAACATAAAAAAAGAGCAGGAATATGTGCTGAAGGGCTGCACCCCTCTCCGTGTGGGAAACCTGGTGTTATATCCTGGGGGACAGTGCTGTGTGCAGCAGAGGGCGAGTCAGCACCTTCTTTCAAAAGGTTTCTCCTACAGGTTAATGCCCTTTAGACTGTCAAATGTGATGCCATAAAAATAAGATCAAAGGCTTTAAAATAAGGGAAGCATATTTTTTGATTCATACTATTACTATTTTATATCTGAATATTCCTATAGAGCTTTTCATCCTGGAAGACAGGTCTTTGAACTGCTGTGATTTCACCTATCACTGAGGAACAACCCCCGGGGTAAAATGTGACAGCTATTATCAGGGTGCATTAATGTTGCTGAACAGTTCAGGACAGACAGAGACAAATATATCCAATTTAAATCATAGGATTGAAGAACTACTGCTCAGTGTGGATTAATACCCATGCATTTTCCAAAAGCGCTTTGAGAGTTTTTAGAGAACAAGTGCAGAAACTAAAATTCCCTGTCTCATCTGTAGGATTCATTCAGGCTCCCATCATTATGGTGCAAATTGAACATTGTCAAAGAGGGAAGATGGCAATGCAAATGATTCACCCGTAGCATCTACTTTTGCATCCACAGATTCTGATGGGATGTCCAAACCAGCCACCAAGGAGACTCACCCTGTGGAGATTTGCTGAGGTGATACCTAAAAATGGTTCCACTGAACACATGGCTGGTGAGAGTAAATCACAGCAGACTACTCACATCACAGAGAATGGAAAATCACATGGGATGTCACTCTAATACTGGCAGCCGGCCGTAGTCAGAGCTTGAGCTCATAAAGTACAAGTTTTTAACAGACTTCAGATCTGCTTAATAGAGTTCACCAGCCAAATACGCTTATAAACATCAAGCATGAAGAAGTAGGGATGGGAACAAGGCACAGAGCTCACAGAATTTTTCCAACCCCATTCCATATAAAAACCCAAACTATGGCATTAATCCTTTAAAGCCAATACCTCCATAAAATCTCAGAATCTTTACAAATCAGAGTCTCTCCTTGATACACGGAGAAGCTCTGCTAATCCCACAGCCATGGCTATCTCTGACCTACACCAAATCCCTTTGGAAAGAGCAGCCAAAGGCATGTTATCCCAACTGCTGTCACACCACGGTGGCAGGGCTGGACCGCTCCAGCAGCCCGGCTGCAGCCTCCCAACCATCTGCGAGGTGACTGTGTTGGACTGGTCAAGCTGCAGAGTGAGTAGCTAACAAGCATTAACAACATCTAGCCCATGTGTTCTGTCTAGTAAAATGCCAACCCATCTGTCTGCAACATCAGCGACTCCGTAGAAGCCATATGCAGGAGAGACATAAATTAGGGAGAGAAAAATCTCCCATTACTTTCTCTGCAGTGACTCTGCAGTTGTAGCTGGGAATGTGAGGGACTGGGTGTTTTTTTAAGTTCTGTTTTCCCAGCCAAATCTCAGGCTCATGTAGCTCTCCAGCCCTGCCATCCAGAGGCAGTTTCTGGTCTGCACCTGACCCTGGTGTGGTGAACATGGCTTGGGACAAAGTGAAAAGTAGCTGCAGCTCAAACCAGGTTCCAAACTGCTCCCCTAGGAGAGCCAGAAGAAGGCAGAGAACTTGAGGGAGATACCAGAGACTGGCAAGCAAACCCAGCATACAAGAATCCCTCAGACAGGGAGCTCATTAACCATCCAAGCTGCTTATCACATTCCTCTCCATCTCCCTTGCTGGAAGCTCTCTGAGCTGGAAGGAACAGAGGAGCAGTAAACGAAGAAATGGAGTTTCTGAAACATGAGAAGGAAGCACCTATGGGAGAAATGCAAAAAAATTATCTGTGTGGGCTGTAATTAAGACTGTCTGTTCCCAAGGCAGGGAGATACTCCACTTGTGAACTGCAGCTGGGGGCATGAGGTCTGTAAGAGAACACAAGCAGCAAAGTTTGCCAGACCCTGAACCAATGAGAGACATCTGGAACCATGGAGAATTTTGACAGCAACTTTTGAGGCTGCGGCGTTGCCTGGGAGATAAGCAGCCCTTCCCCAAAGGAAATCACTGCTCCCCAAGAGGCAGAGCTTGCTGGAGCCTTCATCCCTCACTGAGTCACACTAGACATGCACCGTTCCACTGCATGGCTGCTCCTGCATCATGGTCCTGCTCAGAAGCCTCTGCTTTCCTGTCTCTGGATTAGAGCAAATCAGCAGGAAAACCCAAGACTCCCCTGTGAAGTGCCTGCACATGACACAGAGTGAAAATAGGTCATACAGACTTCAGGACTCACCAGCTGCCAACTGAAAATGAACAGTTTGGGAGCTGGGCATCTCACCTTGCATGAGATGGAGGAAGAGTGACTGGGGCTGGGAATGGTTAAATGAGCAGAGGACACACACCTGGGAGGCACATCTGGTATGACTGCTACTCTGCCATGTTGCAGATGCCATCACGTGATTAACACATTTACCCTCATCATCTTTTTGGTATCCTTATAGAAGTCTTGCCACAAGTGGGGTGGACAGAAGGCTAAAGAACTGAACAAGATCCTGTGACCAGTAATGGCTTAAGGGACTGTAAGTGATAAACTTAATGACAAGCAGACAATTAGACCTTAGCTCTGTGGCTGAGGGATGGGACAGTATATGGAGCATGCCCGTTCCTGGCTCATTGAGTTTGCAAGGCTTGTGGGGGAAGGAGTAACAGATGGACCCAATGGCAGATTACAGCTGAAATTCTCACCATGTTTACTCACTGTCCTCTTTTAGCTCTTGTTTGTCATAGTCTGGCACCCCGGGCTGAAATGCAGGTTCAAGCCTTACATCAAGGCAATTGGTGACACATATTAGTCACCTCTGCACAGAGCCAGCGCTGCGCAGACCGAAGCCACCGCTCGTCTAAGAGCAAGAAGAATTGGACAATAATTACCCCTTCCTGTGGGACCGTGTGACTTGCTTACAGTTATGATCTACCAAAGTGGAATTTAAGTGTTGGCTCTGGGAATAGCATTAGTTGCCATTGCAACATCAATAACCAAATGCCACGATGTTAGAGTGAGTTGAGGAAGGTGCATTTCCTGCTGTCGCTTTTTCGCTGGCTCACGCTTTCCTTCCTTTTTCTTCATTTGAAATCGCTGTCATCAGCATGACTGTCAGCAGGACTAAAGTAAGCCTGAGTTGTCAGTACCCAGCAAGTCAAAGACGGAAGTTTATTCTGAACATGGAAAATTATTTTCTTGTGTCCTCAAGAATGAGTTTTAACCCTTAACAGCTTACAATCCTGCTGTGGGGAAGCATATTTCTCAGACGGCATCTATGGCCACAAGTGGAAGTTTATACTGAGAAGAAGATGCTATTATCTTTATCATGGAGCTGATGGATATCAGTAATTCTATTTGTGGAGTTACTCAACCAGACTTGCAGTCCACAGGCAGAAGAACAAGATAGTAGGGACTGCACAGCCAACTGGCCTGTGCAGGTTGGGTATATCCAGCTTTCTTGAAATGGGCTTTTAATAGTAAAACCCAATGTGAAATAAAGACACACAGGACTCCTCCCTCCTTAAGCAGGTCTGATCTCACCATAAGAAGAAAGCCCATGGCTCAAGAGACAGAGTTTGAAGGTAAGGAGTGAATAAATAGGAAGATTTCAGTATTCACTGAAACAGTAGGAGAAATTCTACTGTACCCCTTGAGGGGACACTCAGCCCTTTGGGCTACGACGCGTTTGCTGAAAGCTCCTGCTGTTGCCGCCTGTGCTGTCATTTGGCACTAAGCTCCTGAAGAACATGGCAAGACAGCACTGCTGGTTCTCATGTCTGGATGAACATGCTCCTCTCCCGAAGGGAAAAGGAGAGGTTTTGTGTTTAGCGAGTGCAGCATGTTCGAGCAACCTCTGAGGAACCTGCCTGGGGCCCCGGGCCTCCCCATCTGACACACATCTGACTGGTTGTCTCTTCCTGCTGGTGTTCTCCCACTGATGTGCTGCCACCCGCCAGTCAGCTCCTTTTGCTGCAAGTGCAGGGGGGGAAGAGATTGATGCAGACACCATGTATGCAATTATGAAGACAGAAGACAAGACACCCGGATATCACACAAATTGATGCATTTTTGCTGGCAGGCTTTTTGCATGATCCAGTAACAGCTGTCATGCTCCAGCTTCTCTCATCTGAGCTCTGCTACCACTTCAGCATCCTTCCACATCCTTTTAGAGGCCTTCCTTCCCTTCCTGGTGCAGCCTGCTCCAGATGCCACAGCAAAGTGGGCAGCAGTGTGGGATGCAAAGGGGACGCAGTATGGCTGCTTTTCATAGCAGCACTAAAACGAAATGTTCACTTCTTTAGGCAAGACACTGCTCATTAGCAATGACCTCGAGGCATGCAAGCTGCTCAACCAGGAATCTCTCCCACTCTGGAGCTCTTTAAAATTTGCCCTTTTCCTGTGCCAAGTATTTTGGCAAGCTTCCCTAAAGTGCAGTAGTGATCTGCAGAGATACACACACGTTGTCCTGTGCTTTATGGAGAAAGGTGGTGACGGGGAGCTGGTATGGAGCTTGGACTTCATACCTAGTCCCCTGCTCTGCATAGCATTAAAAGGAAAAGAAAAGACAAGCCTACAAGTTTCCCTGCCAAGTCAGCTCCTGCTGTGAACTCTAAAGCCTGGGAGCCTGTTAGTGCCCACATCCCTCTGGTTTTCAGCACTCCATGCTATGTTTGCTCTTGTAAATAGATCTAACCTTTCTAAAATTAAAAACAGAAGAGAACTTCTCTTGGCAGAACACCAGTTTTAGAAAGATGGAGGAACACAACATTTCCCAAACACTTCAAAACTGCAGACTAAAGATATGTGTTAGTCTCTGCAGTGCATGCTGGTTTTGCTCATTATTCTGAATGTTAATACATTAATAGATCCTCTCCTGATTAACGGCTGCACTAGGCTCTCTTTCTAGGAACACATATGGCTCCTTCTTGCCACAATATTGGAATAGAGAGCCAAAATATTTAAGCACTGACACTAATAAAAGATTTTATCACCCCCACCCTGATGTAAATAACTAAGGCTGGAGCCAGCTCTTAGCTCTATATGCCTATCTTTCAAAATGTTCTTAATCAAATATGAATGAACTGGCTGAGGCCCATTTTAAGTAATTGGGCTGTTTGTGGTTACAGCACTGCAGCAACAAAGCCACTATGACATCCTCTCATCCCATAGGATGCTGTGGGTCTGGCTGAAAGGAGAACAGACTAGTTGGGCTTTTAGACCCTAGTGTGTGTGTGCAGGGGCTGGTTCAGCCTGCAAGAAAAGGAAACACATTTTTTCTTTCCCCATACCTGCAAGGTTAAAATATTGTCCTGAATTAAGATGATTTTCAGGGGACTCCAAACGCTTCTCTCCAAGATATCTACACTCAGCAGCATTTATCCCACCTGCTGAAAGACATAGGAATTACCCAGCACACAGCCCAGAGGGTATGGTAAAAATTCTGGTAGTGTATGTCGGGCTTGTTTGGAGTTGTAGGTCAATTGCCAATTCTGAATTGCCTAAAAGATCTGTTCCTCCCTCATTTTTTCCCCTGCTATGCCATTACTTTTCCTCTCTGCCCTATGTCCTACACTAATTCTACCTGTCTCATGCCATCAGCTGCTAAAATAAACAGCAGTTCCCACTCTGTGCTACTTGCCACGCTGCTTATCAGACCTGTCACTGGCTAAGAGTGAACCAACCTGACTGCTAAGAAAACCCTGAAACTAAAAAAATCTCTTTCTACATTTCAACAAGTGAGACCTGCAAGGGGAGGGACTTCAGGTTTGTACTCCAGAAAACATTTATCACTAGAGAGCTGAAACATGGTGTGAAAATAAAAGCCCTCCAAACCTGCTTTCACACATTCCCCAGCGAGCCCAGAGGTGTTCTTTCCACGACCCACCTAACAATGCTCTTGAGAATTGTTTTCACAAGCAAAAAATACAAACATAACAGCAAAAGAGCCAAGAAGTATTTCTTCAAATGCCTCAGATCTAGGCTGTGCTCTAAATACATTGTAGAAAAGCACTAATATATTTTCAGATGTTACAGAAGGCCACAGGAAAAGACCTCAGCAAACACTGAACTGCAATAGAACAGGTCCTCACCAAGGTGTCGGGATTGTTTGAGATCACTGACCTCGTCCTGCTCAACCAGACTATTTTACAACTCAATTACAATTATTTCTGTATATACAGATGTACATGAGATACTTAACATTCTTTCTTGTGCAAGAACCAGACAGAAAGCAGGAGATGCAGATGAGAAAACGAGCGGACGAGCTCCCTCGGAGGTTTCATAGACAAAGATGTTTAAACGAAGCAATTTAAAACCAGAAAGAACCTCACAAACACAGGGCTTCTAAGCATCTCATTTCACTTGCTTGTTTTCAACTACATTTGAAAAAAAACCTCACAGGGAACCAAACCACTTTAGCTGCTGCTTCCTCATTCCTGATGTCCTCTGGAGAACATCGCCAACCTTTCTTTCCTACCAGTTACACACCAAAATTTATAGAACAAGTAACTCTACAGCAGTGAGGAGAAATGAAATACATTATATAGTCATTGCTTGTGCACCTCTGAAAGGCAGGGAAGCACCAGCATGGCCTGAGACTGAGAGACAAGAAGAAGTGGGCTTCCTAATCAGACTGATTATTGCAGGATCAACCCCAAACTCGGTGGCACGGTGCGGGGAGGGAATGCCCAAATAAAGCCAGCAGTGATGCCCAGGCACCTGCAGCACCCCCTGGGCACCATCCCAGCCAGGGCTCAGCCTGCCTCGGGAAGGGCCCTTCAGTGTGCACAGGGCTGCTCCAGCCCAACAACCAACCCATTCATCCCCATGACTGCTCCTTTCAGCACGAGCTGACACATCCTTCCCACAACAGAACCCTGCAAATGACTTTATTTAACCAGGAAAACAGATTTGTGTTGTTTCTAAAGACAAATGCATCTAGTTTTGGCTGCAGAGGGCCGAGCTGGGCTCCTCTCTGTGCCAGTAAAAGCATCAGGATTGTGGAGGAAACTTAAGAGACTGTGTTTACTTTCAGTCTCCCATGGATCATAACTGAACAGGAAAAAAGGGCTCACACAGCACAACAGATCAGGCTGTAACTGTAAAGGAATCCAACACTTTGGAGGCTGTTTCTCTCAAGCTCTCAATGAATTTTTTAAGTGAATTTAGTGAAAGACTTCCCACAGTTTACTGGTCTGCAGTGAGAGTGGGGCATTTTGGGGAGAGGATGGTGAAGCAGAAGATTTCATAGAATCACAGAACAGTTTGGGCTGGAAGGGACCTTGAAGATCATCTAGTTCCAGCTCAAGTGGGATGCTGCCCACTAGACCAGGCTGGTGAAGGAAGATGCTTTCCCTTATTATTTTGTCACTTTTCAGTACATACATAGTCCCAAATGTGGCTGAGCTCTGCCCAAAGATGCAAATATTTCTGTGCTGGAGGTTCCTGACTGTGTGCTCCCGACAAAAGGGGAATGGGGAAAGCAGTCCCCAGAGAAGCAATAAAAAGTGCCCAGGGTCACAAAGCAGGTCAGCAGCAGAGGCAGGAGCCATGGACAGACCCTGCAAGTCCCTACAAAACACCCAGGCTGTGTGGAAATCTCTGCTCTCTAGTGCAAAGGCAGAGGTGGATATAATTACATGGATTTATCCTTAAGTTGCTATGCAGGGAGGCACAATTCTTTACTTTTTAGTGCCCTGTTATTTAACCTTAATGCTCCACTGACATTATTTTTTTTGGTGTGGAATGTTATATATGTGTCTGTGTACAAATTTGCAATGTATAAATAGCACAGATCAGAGGTGACCTTTAAGTTTGTGCACGTGGAGATCCATACAGCATGAGGGCTAGCTGGGAGGATGAAGTCATTAAGATGTGTTCTCATCTAAAGTTACTTATGAATTATTTGTCAGCTATTTTCTCACTTATTTTGTTATAATAGCCCCACATACTCACTCACCAACCAGTAAAAATAGCAAAACAGCTTACCAGTGAATACACGTTTCGGAATTCTGTTTGCCTATTTTTCCTTTGTGCTGCAGCTGCTGTTGCCATGCTGTCGTTGCTATGTTTTCCTTTTTCTTTCTTTTTCTTAAGAAGGGAAAAGGGAAAAAAAAAATCTATTCCCTAAACATGCTAGACTCACTTCACGGAACAAAATACCTGAGGTAGAGCCTAGAGGAATATAACATAAACTGGCTGAAAAAGCATCATAGTGTAGAAGAAAACCTTTTTGACACTAATAAGCAGATTCTTCCCTGAAAGAGTTAATGAAACTACAAATATCGTTTACATCAGGTAAAGATCACTAAAAAAGAGTATTAATACAGCTATAAAATGGTCAGGGAAAAGCAAAACTCTATGCTGAATAGGTTGATAAGAAGGTAGAGGGAAAAACAGATTTAAAAGAGTAGATGTAGCCAAGTTTCATCTGAAAGACAAGACAATGAAGTTGCTCAATAAGCTTGTTAAAACAGTTCTTAAAGCTTGAAAGCTTGTCTCTGTGGGACAGCCCTGAGAAATACAAATGCTCTTTCCAAAGGCTGGGAGTCCAAGGTGGAAAATTTGTTTCTAGGTTGTGGGTCCCAAGTTGTCACTTTCTGCCTCTGGTCATTGTATGAAGAGCAGGCAGAGTTTGCCAGACTGGGGTTGGGGCTCAGTAATTAAGTTCTGAAAAGACAATTTGAGTTGCCCATTCCTTCTTTGTCTCTCAGCTCCAGAGGAACTCAGATGATTCTTCCATCCTCAGTCCACTGCCAGCCTCCATGGAGGACTGTGGAGCAGAGCTGGCAACACGATCACAAGAATCAAGTTTCAGCCCAATGACTGATGATTTAGAGCACAAAAAAACCCCTGTGAGATAGCAAAATGACTTGGGTGGCTTAGGAGTGTGGAGAACTGTGAGGGACCACAAGAAGCTGTGAAATTTGGGTCACTGGGCAATGCTACAGCAGAAGAAATTCGATACAGACAAGTGCAATGTAGTGCATGTTGTTCTGCCAATTTAAAGGACTCCTAACATGCTGATGTGTTAGAAATGATGTAACCTCTCAGAAAAATAAAAAGCCAAGAGCCACCGTGGCCAGCTTCTAGACAATTTCTCAGTGTACAGTGTCACTCAAAACATCAAGTAAAATGTTAGGATAAAATGTGTTTGAAAATATGGCTGGGAGTACCATGTCATGGTTTTAGACAAGTTGAGAGCATGTCCTCTTCTCCTAAGCAGTGAGTCAGCCTTGGTGAGTTCAGTACAACATGAGGGCAAAAGATAAATTAGGTTTTCCTTGTTTGAGGCATGTGCTATTTAACCTGCCTTTCTTCTCATCACTGACTGCATCCTGGGGTCACTGGGAGAAACATTAAGGGCTGCAACAATTTGCTGCAGAATTAAGACAGGCAACAGTAAACAGATGACGAGCAGGGTGGTGAATGCTGGGTCAGATGCTACACTGGAAAAGAGAATTCCAGTATTTCAGGTACTCTTCAGCCATCACCCTCCCTGACTGAGGTGGGTGAGAGTTACAAAGCACAGCTGGATTCAAGATGCCCCTTTCTTTTCATGGAGTTTGGCTGCATTAGCTGCCATTTTTCTTCATGGAAAACCATGTTTCCATAGGTCCAAAAACCTCCAGCCCTGACCTGTGTGGAGCAGGGGTGCTAATCCTGACTGTCAGCTTCAAACACAGCTCAATCCAGACCAGTTCTGACATCACCTGTGCATTAATTATTCCTGCCTTTGTCCACACCCCATCAATCCCAGATTTTGGGGTCTGACAGAAACCTCTTTCCATGAGGATTGCCACTTCCAGCCAAGCCAAAGGAATCACAAAGAGCTATGTAGTCCCACAATTAAGGGCTGTGAGTCAGGAGCCTCCAAGTTTATTCCTCACTTTGGGTCCCAGCATGAACTTACACAAGCAGCATCATTTCTCTGCATCTCAATATCCTCACCCTCCAGTAAAACTAATAACAACTCCTCCACTGAGCAGGCCTGCTGTGAGAATCAATTGGTATTTGTAAAGGCCTTTGAGAAATGTAAGGCACAGTCTGTATGTGAAAATTATTGATATGATTCATTACCAGGCATTCATACTCTATTTATGCAACTCCCAGTCTATTACTAAATATATTGTCCATTTGAATATTGAAATCACTGCTGCTAGTAATTTCTGCTAATGTTACACTGGTCTTTCAGAGGTAGCTTTTTTGACTTGAATGGGAGAATTGTAGAGGCAGTGAAAAGGGGAACAAATGCCAGAAGAGGAATTTAAAAGAGGACAACAGCTCTGTGCAGACTTCATGGAAAACAATAAAAAAATCCATTTAACAAATAACTTTGTGCTAACAATTTCTGATTCCTCTTCCCGTTCACTTTTTTCCTCAGCTGAGTTTGTGTGGAAATCTGATCTCCATTAGCCTTTGTCTGCAAGATGAAAATGAGCAAACCTGAGTGCATTGTGTCTCTCCAGACAGACTGCTTGCCTCACACACTGTCTCGGGTGATGCCTGAGTCCCTCTTTGTGACCAGTCTCCTTTTCAGAAAGTGAGGATGCTCCATCCAAACCATCGTCCTACAACCCTCAATCACCAGCTCCAACTTTCCCCTGCCTTTTCCTTTGCCATGCTACTGAAAGCAGCAAAATCTGGGACTACTCAGAGAGCTTCTAAGAGAGAGCATATGTCTATACATTATATATTTATTCACACGCTGAGACATGTTCTCACTCCCAAGACACACACGGTATGTTCCGACTTTCTCACTCCAGCATGTTTTGCAAATTTCTCCTCCACCCCCTCTATTCCCTTGTTTCACTTTATCAGTATCTTGTTTAAGGGAAATGCTGCTTACTGTAAACTGGAAACGTTAACATCAGGTCAGCAGACCATTTATTAAGATGCAGCTGTGGGACAGGGAGTGATGGGGCACAGCTATTTTCCTGGCTCAGCTTCTTTTCCTTCCAGCTGGAAAACTTGTTTTCTTGCTGTGATCCTTCTACTCACTCTTGGTGCTGACAAAATGTTGCCAATATCCGTGGTGTGGGAACTCAAGGACAATCGATACTTCGTTTGAATCAAATGCAATGATTTTTTCTTGCTTGTTTTCAAAGCTCAATGTTTTGCAATTAAACATGTCAAGACATGGGGAAAGTTGAGGTAGGAGTTCTTTTGTGAAAGGCAGAAGAGAGAGGCACAGAAGTAGAAACCAGAAGAAACCAGCATGAAACCAATAGAAATCTGCTGCGTTGTTTCTCCATCTTAATACATTTTTTACAAGAAGTGAGATCTTTGATTACATTTTTGATTGGGAGAGACAGGCATTGCCCTGCCCAGTGCACAGTAAGAAGGAAAGGAGCCTTTCATGTTCACAGATATCAGACATCAAAACAGCCATTCCCAACTCTTAAAAAGATCAGACAAAACTGCAACTCAAACTGTGCCAGGGTACTTTGGTGCAGGCAGGTTCCCAGTGGAAGGCATTCTCAGAGCTGTAAGAAATCCTGTGGATGCTGACAATCCTGTTGAGTGTGGGGAGAAATACAGGAAATTTCTCTCAGAGAAGTGCAGGACCATTGTAAGGGCATTTCAAAATGAGCAGACAGAGAGCCATGCCAGCCAGGCTGCAAAGAGAGAGCTGCCAAAAAGGAGCTCCTGGCTCCCACAACTCACCTCTATGGTGCACTGACAGCCAGCCCTAGATCTGCATTAAGGATGGGCAGAGCCATCACTCAGACGCTGAGCACCAGGGTAAGGTAAGCGTGTGGATGACAAAGAGCTGCCTCCAGATCAGGGCAGACACTGGAGAGGTGCTGCTGGAAAATTCAATCCCATCTTCCACTGCCATATCTATCCAGGAGATAAACAGCCCTTATTTACTTCTGCACACACGTCTGCTACTGACACACACCAGCAGAGGCTTGGAACATCCCTTCTGCTGCTCCGATCAGCAGCTGCTCCCAGGTCGCAGCCTTTTCACTCTGACACAGGCTTAGCTCGTGGGATCCCAGCCTCTCTTCCCGAGGGTGTAATTCACAAGCACACTTCCCAGCTGGATCAGCTCACAGCAGCTTGTCCACTTAGCACAGAGGCAGGTGAGAACACGCTGTACTCCAGTGCCGCCTCGTATTGGCTTGTCATTAAACAGCAGATACGCTGCCATTGATTTCAGTTAGACTTCTGTTCCCAGCAAACTCTCTAGAAACATTTATCCCAAAGCTTGAAGTGCTCCTGAACACACGCCCTCCTTGTTTTCTGCTGGTTATTGATGCACTCAGGATCTCTCAGTGTGGAAGGCAGACAGGAGAAATGCTGCAATCTGATTTCCTCCCCAACATCACCAATGGGATCAAAGCAGCAGTGGCAGCACAGCCATTCTGTTGCTCTTGTGGCTTTTTGCTCTGTGAGACATGTAGACCTTTGATGGTGTTTGAGGCTTTGATTTCACTGGCTGCACTGATTTGATGACACCACCAATTGTTATTTTTTAATCTTTACCAAACAACAGTGAGCTGCTGAAGCTCAAGCACAGCCCCATGCAGTGATTAGCTGCATGGTGGAAGAAAAGTAAGATTCCCCCAACACTGAGGCCTGAATAACAATGAGGAAGATTAATTTTTCTAGGAATGCTTTCGTGCAAAGCAGCCTTTAGAAAAATCCAAGGGATATTTGGTCCTCTGGATGATGATAAGAAACCACAAAACAGTTAATCCTGTAACCTGAAGAAATATTTCTGTGTTTGATCTCGGAGTTAGAGGATGAACTCGAGGTACAGAAACAAACAACACGTGCCATGGACTTGTGCAGAAGTCTCCTCCCAGGTACAGCTGCCTCGTGTTGATGTCACCCTAGACCCTGCTCACCCAGGGGCCATCAGAGCACACTAAAGCCAAGACCCCAAGCTCTGTGCATAGCACACCTGTCGAAGCAGGCTGCTCTGTATTCTCATGCTACAAGGAGGGAAGAGTGAGGAAAAGCAAGGAGCAAACGCACATATCTAGATATCTGTGATATCTAAAGGGAACCTGTGTTGGTGAACAAAGGACAGAGGCAGGAATGGATGCAGAACTAGGCACTGGCTGGGCATGTTCAGTTCAAGCAAGCATTACCCCAACCAATTTATATGTAACTACCTTATCTGAAATGCCACTTAGTTTAAAACATCCAGGAAACAAAACGTCTTCGAGGCCAGGTGAGGCCAGTTTGCTAAGGGTAGGACAACTTTATTTCCTGCTGACTTGACACCCATACTAATGGTCCCACCACAGGAGCACTGACAAGGTGAAAGGAGCAGACCACAATTCCAGACTCGAACTAGCCTGTGATGTGCAACCAGACCACTGGCAGCTGTACTGGCACTGTTGCACTGGCAGCAAGAGAAGGATCTCATGGCTGGTACAATCAAACAGCCCAGCTCCCAGTCCCAAATGCCCACCTGCCTGCAGGGGCTTCTGTTGAGTCGGAAATGAGAACAGAAACCTTAGAGAAACACTTCAAAAGATGAGCCTGTGGTTCCCCTGCTCTTCATGTGGTGGGCACCAGAGGAAGGGACACCCCTCCACAGCACAATGACACTCTGAATACAGGGATTTACAAACCACATTGGATGCCAATGACTCAGGAGCTCCTCTGCCCTGGGTTCCTGTGGTGCTGCTGGCACACACTGAAACACTAAGGATGCTGGGGACAACAAAACTCTGTCCCAGGGACACCTGGGATCTTGGAGCAGCCAAAACCATCAATGGCTGTGTGGTCACCTTCTGGTGCTCTCCTTCCCTGTTCACAAATGACCATTTCCATGCAGGCTGAGGGATCAGAGAGAGGAAGGTGCTGAATGAAAAACTCCACAGCGTCATCAGGAGACAGGTTCTGGACAGCCACAGGAGTGCATCTGGTGAGCAAGCAAAGCCCTGAGGCAATGCCCAACCTGATTAAAATAAAGACATACTCCTACACATGCTGTGCTGCCTTGTACTCATGCTGATCCTCAGTTTTTCAGTTTGTAAAATAGAGGAATATTTGCTGTAGCTCGCAACAGTCCTGGAAGGCTTAATTCATGTTTGTAAAGTGCTTTCAGATGCTAAATTGGAAGGCATGAGAAAGCACAAGTTGTTATTATAATTGCATTATTAAGTGCTGTTAAAAAAGAATCAGCTTATGTTTCATAGAATTCAGGTCCTTCTTCAGACTAGCTTTATGTCCCTTGACACATGTATTTGACAATAACCCAAATAGCCTTGATCTTTTATTCCCAGCAGGGTTTTCTTTATACCTTAATGAGGTCTCTTCTTAATCTTTTTTCCAAAGGATAAACACCTCATCTCAGTATAACCAAACTCTCTGAGCTGCTGTGTGTGAGGCTGGTTTCCCTCTGCCAGACTGGGTCTGCCTCTGAAACACCAGTCCAGAGAGGGGTCCAGGCTGGTCAGGAGGAATATGGGTGGGATGCCACATACCCCTCACAAGATGCCACCATACACTTGCAGATTTGCATAAGATATCTCCAATTTTTCTGCCATGTAGGACATTCCTGCAATACTCAAGTGCACCTGAGAGCCATGCCAGGTTTAGTCCCAAATACAGCAGTATTTTTAGCCCTCTTGTGCATGGTGCCTGACATTCAACCTTATTTCTGTTGTGGAGCAGAAGAGGCTTCCAGGATATATTCCTGACTATATTTCTGTCTTGAGACTCCAATATTTCACTTCCCTTACCCTTACCATTACCAAATCACTCAGAGATCTACAGCCTTGTTGATATTGACTTTTTTCTCTCCTCAATCCTTGTCTCAGGTTTCCTTTTTTTCCTCTCCTATCATCTGCAAATTGCATCATTTTTATCTTTTGCTATGCTGGAAATCTTATCATGAAAGAGAGACTTTTCTTTTTTCTTTTTTTAATTAGTACTTGGTAATATTACCAAGCTGTGAGTTTATGGCTTTGTAGATCTTATATTTTTGACACTAATTACTCACAAAGGCTTTTAAAGCAGCATTTCAACATAGCAATTGGCATGACTGTAATTAAGTAAGAAGCGGCAATCTTTTTTTTTACATTTCAGAGGAAGTCTCCAGCATTCCTGCCCTGTATCACAGCTCAGCCCCTGGTATTGCTCCAATGAACGAGACCAGATGTTGAAAACACATTACTCCCAATGCACACAGAGTGTGCACCCTCACCCAAACCCTTGGCTGATGTATTAATAGTGCTGTCAGCACAGAGCATCCACAGGGATTCACCACTCGCCTATTGCCAATCTGAAGGGCTTGGCTAATTTTAGATTTGTGGTTTCTGCTGCTTGTGGGAGAGTGTTTTCCCTCTGTTCAAATCTCAAAGACTCCTGTTGTACAGACCACATGACTGCGCTTGATTTATTTCCTCCCCATCATGCCCTTGCTGGGACCCCCAAGGAACATGGAGGGATGCACTGGTTTCCATACTGATGCTGGATGTGCTGCCTGGAAGGTGCCAGGGCAGCAAGTGCTCTCATGATATGTTTGTAAACTAGCTGTTATGGAGATGATCAATTAAAGGCGTCTCAGTGGGGAGAGTTTCATTCCACTGGCCTAATTCATTTTCAAATTACTCCAGGATGCTGCCTTTTACTATTACATTATTTGTTCTGAAACTCCAAATTAAGATTTTATAGTGCCATTAATTTTTATGCAGAAATTACCATTAAAATCAATGTTTTCTGCTTAGAAGTTGACAGTTGGAGATGACTGATTGCCCAGCCTGTTTCCTACTGCTTTACTGCCTTGGAAGTGGATGGGTCCATCTTCGTGTGCTGCTGACTCTGAGCAATGTTTTCACTGCCCCCTACCACCACCTGGGCACATCCATCTGAGGCAGCTGTGGCATCCTCATCAACATGTGTCTCTTCAACGTCACAGGTTGTTTCCAGCACCTCCTGGAGGATGCAGATCCTCCTTCTAACGAGCCAAGGGTAGTGATGGAGCCAGGTCTCCAATGCAGGTTGGAGCTCTGCCCTCCCTTCTGCTCTGGCAGGGAGAGCTCAGGGCAAAGGGCATCCCTGGCCATGCCAGCTCCTCTTGCTGCACCAGAACAGCCACCCAAGCAAGGTCTGCACCCAGGGACCACCCTGGCCAGGCTGCTGAGGTCACTGCCCCCCTGCTCTGTGCAGGCCCTTGGCCGCCTGTCCCCATCTGTGCCCTCTTGTCCTGTGAACAGCCTGCACACTGAATTGTTGGGTGGTTTTTACAAGGCCCCTGACCTAGGGCAGGGACTCTCACACCCAGCAGTTACACCAGTCCCAAGTGGTGCTGGCAGTGACAAGGACTATTCAGCTGCAAGTGGTTTTGCATTTTACACTCAATCAGGAGCACTTCATAGTGATGCTGGCAGAGTGAACAGCACTACCAGTCCAGGAATCACTCCCAGGAATTTTGTTTTCTAATTCTGAGGGAGCCTTCAGGGAGTTGGGCAGAGGAGAACATATAATGACAAAAACATAGAATGGTTTGTGTTGGAAGGGACCTTAAAGATCGTCCAGTTCCAACCTCTGCCATGGGCAGGGACACCTTCCTCTACCCCAGCTCCATCCAACCTTGTCATGGACACTTCCAGGGATGGGGCAGCCACAGCTTCCCTGGGCAACCTGTGCCAGGGCCTCATCACCTTCACTAGGAAGAATTTCTTCCTTATATCTAATCTAACCCCGCCCTCTGTCAGTTTGAAGCCATTCCCCCTTGTCCTATCACCCCATGCCCTTGTAAATCCCTCTCCTGCTCTCCTGTAATTCCCTGTGAGGTACTGGAAGTCTGCTATCAGGTCTCCCTAGAGCCTTCTCTTCTCCAGACATTTTCTTTTTTTCCAAGACATCTTTTGAAACAAACAAAAAATATTTGCCCATCCTGTGGCAGCCAGAGGGAAACACAAGAATAAAACAGAGGGGGAATAGTTTGATCCTCTAAATATGAGGCATATTAAGCAAAACTGAATGTGATACCTAGTGAGTATCTGTGACAAGAGCAAACCGATCCTGCTGTTGGAATATTCATGCAAATAGGAGCAATTTCACTATGATTAAAAAGGCAATTAACTGAAAAAAACGCCAGCAATTTCAGAAGCAGCCTGTGTGTCAGTGAGGCCTCCACGCAGTGCTGAACTGACATTTTGCTCACTTTCATATTCCATCGACGTGATACTCACTACTACAGCTTGAGAGTACTAATTACCCCAACTGGAGGCAGATGCTCTTAGAAAGACTCCAACAAAGTCTCCACGAGGCACTTCTTAGGCCCTGCACAGAGAGGGGGCTGTGCCAGCATCCTGCCTGTCCCACCCCCTCGCTCCACCGCTCGGATGAAAGGCACTGGCACAAAGAGCATACACTGAAAGAACGGGCCCAACCTGAAAATATTCACCCTGAAAATATTCACAAAGGCGTTCAGGGAATGGAGCACAGGCAGAATTGGAGCTGCTGCCTTCTCCACTCTCTGCTGGTGGGATTGCAAGCACTTTCTCCTCTGTGGTCAGATCCAGAATAGGGACATACTGATGAGAAAACTTCAGTTACCCATGTGATAATTGATAGGATTCACAGGATGAGTGCAATAGCCAATAATCCCTCACAAAGCAGAGGGATTTAGAAAGTAGCATCTGCTGCTGACACCTGAATGCCCAAATAACTTGCCTCCCCTCCAGAAGAAAGCTGAGACCAATGCACTGGGCAAAAGCACATTTTCAGAGCACTTCAAATCCCAGACCACAAAGATCTCTGTGTGACGACCACGTACTCCAAGCAGCTGGTGAACTAAGTGCACAGTGGGCTGGCTGTCACCTTCCAGAGCCAGGCAATCCATCCCCACCAGCACAGCCTGCACACACCATGGGGCATCACCAAATTCTTCTGCAGTGGCTGCTGCTCCATCAGCGCCCCAGCACTCGCACAGGCAGAGCCACTGCAATATGCATGAGATGGCTTCAGACTTGATCCCTGTGCAAGCTGAGTGTCCTCTGCTTGTCTTTGATGATTAACTGAGCACCAGGCTCACCCTCTGCTCAGGACTTTCTGTGGCTGAGGTATTTTGCAGCTAGTCAGAAACTCAAATATATTTCCTGTCCAGCAGATATTGTCTACTCTTTAGAGTAATTTATATTGGATTTGTAATCCCCTTTTCAGTTTTTTCTCTCCCCTTTTAATATTGTCTTTTAAGCCCTCTACCAAGAGTTCACTTTCTGAAGGCCAGCAAGGAACAGTGGACAGCACCTTTGGGTTTAAAAAGGAATATGCACAGAATGTTAATGAAATAGAAATATGCAGCACTCTGACCCCTTTCAATTAAGGTGTCATCTCCACCACCTTTAGCCTTCCTCAAAACTTGAATATGCCCTGAAACAAACAAAGAAAAGACCCAAGAAATCAGTGCTATGAGCTGAACTTGAGACATTTAACCATTTATCTCCCCCAATGACACGTGCTGTGACTGCCTTCATTTATACAACCTCCCTAGACCAAAGTCAGTGCCAAGTGCTGATCAAGGGCAAGCAAGAAATGAAACTGAAACGGTAAAAGAGAAGAAGAAAGGTGTTTATGCAGGGGTGGGTCTCATCACGGAAAACTGCAGCCACTGGTACCTGGAGAAGCACTGGCACTTACAGCTGCAATGTGGCACTGAATGAGAATGGGCTACACCTGCCTGGACACACATGAAAGACAAATCCCAACCATCCAAGGAAATTTGGTACATGCTCACATCTCTCCTCCTCGGATCATGAATCCAAGCTGCAGAGAAGATGGGTAGGGAAAGAAAATATTCATTTCAATCCACCAAAGAGTAGGCTGAGAGGCCACATAGACACAGGAGGGTAAGAGCAAACCCCTCACTTTTCCGCAAAGGAGATGAGGCCCCTGCAGAGAGGAGGATTGCAGATGCCTTTGACAGGTTCTCCAGCCACGTGGGACTTCATGAAAACCAGGAGAGGCAGGAGGGAGCAGCAGCACGTGCCCAAGGCAAAAGGCAAAGGAGCAGACTTGGTGTGGAGCCCTTGGGAAGCATCCCTGGGGTCCCCTACTACACCACACCCTCTTTGCGTTCAGCTGAACAAGACAAGACTCGAGATTCACTAGAAGCAAAAAAAAGTCATTTTTAGACCACTGTAGCAGGTGGAAATACAGGATTACAACTCCTTTGTAACTCCAGAGTTTGGATGAACCAGACTTGCCTTCTGTAATCCAGGGTTTTGTGGACCTCTAGGGCTGCTGGTGAAACATGTCTGCAGCCCTGCAGCTCATTTCAGTGCTGCACAGCCCTCTGCAAATTGAGAGGTACCTGAGGTTCACCAGGGTGCCTCAGCCCTGCCTTAATTAACAGAAACAGCAAAGGGAACAGCGTTTCCCTGGCTTGCCAGTCTCTGGAGAAAAGTAACCAAATGAATTGATGTGTGAAAATCAGTTTGTCAAAAAGGAAATGGAAGAAACTCTTCTCTCTTAATTAGCACCACTGGAGACTGGGCTGGTGAGGTCTTCGTGGCTGCACTGCTGATTGTGGCTCTGTGGCCCGAAACCTGCCCTGGGTAAGAGCAAAATAACCCAGCACGGACAACATGAACTCCATTCCCCCACACACACATTCTCTTTCCACCTACCCTCTGATGACCATTCCAGTATGACCTCCTTTACAGGTGAACAAAAGCTCCTGATGTTTATTTTTCATGCTGTCCTTCTAATTCCACATCTTGGCACTGGTCTCCCTGTACAGAACAGTGAGCAGGATGCTATAGCCTCCCTGCATCATTTTGCTTTATGTCTGCAAACATCTGTACATGCAATTAGAGGGCCAACTCCTTTTATGTCCCTAAATGAGTAGTCTTAATCACCGCCATAAGAAATTAAACCCTGGCTGGGCAGCACAACTCAGCAATGCAATCCTGAGCTGTGCTGGCACTACCTGCCTGCAGGATCAGCCCTCGGGAGAAATCTCCCACCCAGGAGCAAGCACTTCAGGCTTTTCTCCTCCATGGAGGCATTTTCACAAGTCTAATTACAGGGAAGCAGTGAGATGCTTCCCTGCTGTGCCCAACGCTTTTCAGAGGCTTTCCAGGGTGCTGAGAGATCGAGCTCTGGGCGCTGGTGCTGCCTCACAGAGGTGTTGGTTGGGAGCAAATGGCTGCAGGCTGGGGTCTGGCTGCCACACTGCAGCTTCCTCTGGCACGGCTGAGGGAGTTGTAAAGGGAATTGTGTGATGATATAATGAAAAATGGTGTAAGCAATGGATGCCTGCATTCCTCCAGGCACACATCTCTTTTCTCCCCTCTCTTCGCCTTTGGCCTCTCCACCAGCCTTTGATGGGTTGC
The DNA here is from genome assembly GCA_013397155.1 of Irena cyanogastra. Lineage (NCBI taxonomy): Eukaryota > Metazoa > Chordata > Aves > Passeriformes > Irenidae > Irena > Irena cyanogastra. The sequence continues at coordinate 220,004 of VWZV01007375.1, forward strand.
CCTCTTTTTTTCTCCACCTTTCTCTGGTATTTCTCCATCACCACGATCAAAGTGCAGACCCTCACAACAAGCCCACTTTTCCCCAGTGAAACCATCAATGTTCCACAGCCCTCACCAAAAGAAAACAGGCCCCCAGAGGCTTGCTGGCACCTCCCTTAGCTGAGGAGTCATAGAATATCCTGAAGTGGAACGGACCCACAGGGATCACTGAGGCCAGCTCCTGGCCCTGCACAGCACGACCACAAGAATTCCACCTGAGAGCAATGTCCAAACTCTTCCTGAACTCTGGCAGCCTTGGGGCAGTGACAACTGCCCTGTGGAGGAGAGCTGGTCCCACGTCCAACCCAGCTCTGGTGCTGCACCTTCACTGGCTTTCCACCACCTCCTCCTCCCACCTGTGCCTGCTTCTGCCTTTCTTCCACCCTTCCTAAAGTGATCTCCTGCTTCCACACCCACTTTCCAAGCTAGATTCCTCCCTGAGCAACCTTCAAAGTCCATCAGGCTAGAAAAAGTTATGGTAATATAGTGTATCTAGACCAACAGTAGGAAGCATTTTGTCCCCTGGAATGCAGCACAGTTGGTTTGATTTGTGTATGTGCAAAATATTAACTCCATTTTCCACTTCATTGGACCTGGTGCCTGCATGAAGCCTCTGCCTGTTCACAGCACTCGGGTCTTGAGGAGTATTTTGTTCACCTTGCCATTAGATTTTATGGCATGCATTCCAGTGACCATTTTGGATTCCAAAGAAGTGCTCAAAATACACACAGTCCTGATTTTTCTCCTTTAGATTTATGATCTGTTCTTCCGCTATGTAGCTTTAAGTAATTTTATTTCAAGCAGGAATATTTTAAAAGAGTAATCTGTATGTGCATGTCAGGGAAAAGAATTAATTATTGCTCTAATTAAAAGAGCACTGTTGAAAATAATCCCTCTCTTTTCCTGCTGATTTTGCCCTTTTTCTGTAAGCTTTACATTTTTGTATGTATACGTTTCTCAAGTAGTTTAAAATTAACAGGGCTTATTTTATTTATGCAACAGTATCAACCAGGAGTTGTGCATCAGCAAAACGCACATTAAGCTGATGGCAAAGGCAAACATCAATGATTCTGTGTAGGTCCTAGCTAAGTAGTTGTTGTTGTTATTATTACTGCTGTTGTTGTTGCTGTTATTATTACATAAAATCCTGGATCCTTTAAAGAAGCCTAAAAGGCATTCCCTCTTCCCGAGGCTGCACTTCAGGTTTAAGACTGTGAAATGTGTCAATTAAATTTTGTGACTGCAATGTGCTTTAAAAGGCACGTCCCTGGAGAACCTCCTCCTCCTCCTGAGCAGGGCAGCCAACCAAGGGACCCAACCATGGCTCAGTTCCCAGCCTGGGGACACCACTGGCTCGGGGTCCCCCTGCACTGCCCGTTTTCCTCCCCGTGTGGCTGGAAAGGTGGCTCTCACCCTGCCCCCAGCCCGCCCCGTGTCACGGGGTCCTCAGGCAGGGCTGCTCAGCCATATGGGAATGCTGGCTCCGTGGAGTGCTGCTTCCACTGGGGATGGGGACAGCTGGATGGAGCCACCTGGCCCTGTGAGCTGCTGCCAAGCTCGAGCACAACTATCAGAGATAATGTCAGCACAGCCTACATGCATCTCCTCCTGTTTTGCCTTAAGGGAGAAAAGCTTTCTTTAACCACAGCTTTGTGGTAGTGATAGACAGGGAGAGATGGGAACTGCACAAAACAGCACAACACCGGTCCCAGACATAGTCCCAGACATTTCCTCCTTAAATTAAGGAGGAAAAAACCAGATTAATCCCTGGGAAGATGTTATTACACAAAAGTATCTGGCCATCAGAAAGCCAATTAAGTCAATAATTTGAAAATAAAAAAAACTTGGGAACATAAAGTGGGGAACAAGCAGGAGTTCACAGTGGCATGTGTGGAGTGATTCACAGAAACCCAGGATTATGTCACAGAATGGTAAGGTTGGAAAGGACCACAGTGGGTCACCTGCTCCAATCCCCCTACTCAAGTAGGATTCCTGGAACACCACACTCTGGATTGTGTATCCATACAGCTTTCAAATGTCTCCAAAGAAGGAGACTCTACAATGCTCCATACCAACACTATGGAACGCCTCGGCACACTGAAAGACTTGCCAAGGTTTACATTTTAAATCATACAAAATCCAAAGTGTTCCACCCAATCTGAAAGGAAATCCTGATCTCCCAATCGATCACTGCAACTCTTCTTCCAGCAATACTTAAAGGAGAAAGAGAGAGAAGAAAAGGAATACTGGACCACTGCATAATTCAGCGTGTTTTGACAGTCACCTTCGGGGCATGTCACACTTGACTGCTCATCATTCTCCAAGATGGATATGAAAGAGCCTGGAGAAAGGGACGCTGAATGACATAATGAAGAGGCAATTAAAGAGCACAGAAAACGAAAAGACAAACCAGCTGCATCTTTCTCTAATTTACAGAACACGGAACAGGCAGCATGACTGATTCATACATTTCTCATCCTGCGGGAGGAGAGTATGCACGGTTAAGAAATGATGTGCAGTGTGAGGAGCACAAACTACATGGCCTCTGTTGACATGTCACTTTGTGACACCTCTCCCTCTTCCCAGGCAGATGCTTGCAGAAAACCCATCAGGGTTTTAGCACTTTCTCCAAGCACTGATGGTTTAATGAGACACCATGACACTTGCTGTAAATGCAGACTCAATTTTCACACAGAGCTCGCAGTACCAGGGGAATGCCTGCACTAAAGGGTGGAGGCACTTCAGCACAGTGACCTCCACACGTACGTTCAAACTTAAACAAAAGTAATTTATAGTTCAGAACTAGTAAAATACTGTCTGCTGGCAATTTGCAGTAGATCTTCCTCAGATGATGCCTTGGAAGAACAGAGCTTTCTCTCATTTTCTTTTTCTAAATGTTCTTCAGGCAACTCTTCCTTACCTTATCCACTATCACCCCCTAGATGCTGACAGTTCACAGTCAAGTATGTCAAATACATCTGTCTTTCCAGGGTATTGTAGCTGTATCCTGACTGGCTTGATCTTTTGTAAAAATGTTAAAAATATCATAAACACACTGTTATACTTAACAAGGAAACAGAAAACATAGGGAAAGCCAAGGATCGGTGTGAAATAGCTTGTACTTGAATATCTTTAGAGTGCTATCTGCAAAAATACAGATGATGGAGAAAAGAAACCATGCTGGAGAGATCTGGGTGGCTGCCCATAAATCCAGAAGAAAATTAAGTCCCCAAACCTCTGAAAGTTGCCATTGCTCTCCCTGAAATGAGCAATTGGGTAATCAGCGTTAATATTAAACAGCTTGTTCTGAAAAAAAAAAAAAAATAGACAGTTTGAGAGATGCTGCCTTCCAGCACCAAGAGACAGTCAGAAAACCTAAGAAATGGGACATTTGGCTTGTTCCTGAGCTCACATATGTAGCTGTGTTAACTGTGATAATGAAATACCAAAAAATGGGAGTCATGCCAGCATTGCCTGCCCCCTTGCCTGGCAGTGTCTCCACTCTGTACTGGGAGCATTTGGTGGGGAAGCAAAGGGCTGGGTGACCCATGGCAGCACTGCCTCCTGCCTGATGCAATCTGCTTGCACAGCAAGCCCACTTTGAGAGAGGCTCCCTCTGTTCTGAGTGTGAAACATCAATAAGAGACTAGACATACCAAAACCTGAGCTTATGAATGCTATTAACATTGGGCAATTTTTATTCCACATGCATATGTACATAGAAATACATAACTTATTTATATATATGCTTGCCATGTCAAGTTTCCCACGCTAACTTAAGTCCAGAGCCCTTTAGAGACCATCAGCATGTAGGTTTTGTGTAGATAAACGTGTCAATAAACTGCAGTGCATTAAGTTGAGGACTTTCTAGGCTAGATGCAAGTACTGTGGCCTCTGGAAAGCAATGCATCTTTTCCCAACAGGATGAATATTTGTTTCCTGACCACTTGACACTAAAGGGAAGATTTAAAATCAGTCTGAGACAGTAAGATTGTCTATTTTGAGACTTAAACAGTCAAAATTATTTTGGGGGCAAAGCTAGAGGTGTAGATGAAGCAAAATACGTTAAGTAGAGCAATTTTTCTTTTTAAAGTGGCATGTGCATGCCATGGCTGGAGCAGTCAGGGTATTAGCATGAGGCCCTGGGGACAGTCATCAGGTAGAGCCACTGTATCTCTCAACAGACACAACACTCATTCCTACACCCCCAGGGATGCTCAGGCACGTTCCAGCTATTCTGGCAAAACCAGGTGTTTCAATGCATTTACCCTCAGATGGGTGTGACTCTGGCAGGTGGGTAAACACAGCCACACCCAGGGTTCCCACTGCACTGTTCATACAACTGGCAAACACGGAGATGGATTTCCAATGGATTTCCAATGGATTTCCCGGCCTTTCCAATGGTGTCCTGCTGGAACCAGTTAAGGGCAGAGACACAGACCCTGGTAAAATAGCATTTTGTGCCATTGGTATTTACAGGAAACCTAGAACTAAACTAGGCCTTTATAAGCAGATTATGGCTTCAGGGGCTGGGCACTCCTGAAATAAAAATATACCGACTTCTCTGTTCCTTCCTTGATCCAGTGGCCTTACAGTAGGTGCACTTATCCCACTCAGCTTTCTTGGAGGCTATTAATTTTTGGCTGCGTGCACAGGTCTATCACAGGCCCATTCATAACCAGCCTGCAGAGCACTTGTGACACCACCAGCCACATCCTTGAAAGTGAAGGTCAGCTGCATCAGGACCTCTGAGTTCCCTGTGCACCACCATAACACAGCACAACACCATGCCAGGGGCAACAGCACTGCTCCACTGGTCCATCAGCCTGATAGAACCAAAGGAGCAGATGCTCCCTCCCCTCTCTCCCTCTTGCTCAGGTCCTGCATCCTGCTCCCTCCCTGCACCCCTGAGCTCTGGGAACAAGCGCATGTGCAGGCCGTCTCCAGTTTCGCATTCACAGGCGCATGTCTGCTGCTCCTGAGGAGCCACAGCTCCTGCAAACGCAGCAGTACCTGCCTGGAATTGAAAAGCTGGACATTACAACCCCGGCCAGCTCTGCTGACTTATCATTTTGCTATCACCTGTGCCTCATTATCATGCAGCTTCTCTCCGGGTCTTGGCTTTCCTAATACATTCCCCCGCTTCCTGGCTCCGCACCTCTCTCTCCCCTTCTTATTAAACATGGGTTAGATGCTATCTCTCAGCTCTGCTTGCTCGTCCCCCACCTTCCCTCTATTGATTATTTCCTGGGAGCTCCCACTGGCTGCTCCCCCAGCACCATGTCTGACCTTCCCTGGGAGGAAACAAAGCCCCAATGTCAGGCGGCTCTCAGCGACACAGCAATACGAAACAGCCACTTCAGCTCACTCCCATTTCACAGACAGAAAGAAAAAAAATTGAAGACTTGGTCAGAAAAGCTGCAGAGGAAAGAGATCAAAATACAGCATTCGAACTTTACAGCTCCTCCCTTGCTCAGAGCTGCCTGTGCATCACTGAAGCACAGCTCACTCCAAGTGTTTGCCATGCCCCAACCCACCTCCTTCCCTATTTTATGGAAATGGTGGAGCTTTTTAACTTGCACAATGACTGGCAGAGAAAAATCCTGGCAGCTTAATGGCATCCTGCAAATTCATCATCACTGGAGTTGCCAGGGGCCTTGTAATGGCCATCCCACATACTCCTGCAAGGATGAGGTTGGCACTACACACTAGCAGTCTCAGGAATCTTTGGTTTGACTTGCATTTATGTAGCCTTCCCATTTTTAATGCATTCAGAACAGAGCATGGGAAAAAAAAGAAAAAAAACCCAACCAAATGCAAAAAAGCTTAAGAATCACTTGGGTTTCTGCAAATCAGATGAGCTGGAGGGAAATATATGGGATGTACCATCAAAGGAGGGGCAGGAGCACAGCAGGAAGGTACAGAGCTGACAGCAGCCCAGCTCGCTCACACTGCTGAGGTTGTGCCGAGAGCTCACACACAAAAGGAGGAACTTTAAATAAAGATGAAGCAGATGTAGTGACATTGTTGCACGGCCAATCAATTCCACCTCCACCTCAGGGGTCACCTGAGAGAGACAGACCTTTCTAGTGGCCTTTTCCAACCCTTCCATTTCTCACCAGCAGGTCTTTTCATAGTCGTGTCTGGTCTATTAACCCTTAAATCTTTCCATTGCTCTCCTCCCATTTGTTATGTCCATGCACTCCTTTAACTCAATGCTGACCTCTTGTTTCCTGCTCCACAAACCTTCTTGGTCACATCTATGCTGAGGGCAGCCCTTGGTCTTCTTTCAGTGATTTCCCTCTTTCTCACATCAGCCATCATAATTTCTATGTCAATAATTGCCAGGTTTACTTCTCACCTCATCTGTTTTATCTCCTGGCTCTCTTACATATACATCTCAAAGGCATCTCAACCATTTCCTTAAATGTGGACTCTACTTAGTCCTTTTGGGGTAGTTTGAACTTGGAAGTGCTCAGAAAATCCCAGCACCTTCATCTTTTTGCATCCTAATCATTCTGTGTTCCTCTTGTCCATCAGTAGTAAAAACTTCATTATTTGTTTCAGGTTTTTTCTCCTGGAATAATGAATATCCTAAAGGATTAGCCCTAACAGCTAATGTATGACTCCTCTGAGATCCAGCTTCCTGTGCACAGGATGGACTAAGCTCAGTGTCAACAGCCTGGCTGTGAGACACAGACCCCACGGATTGCTCCCTTCTTTGGGCTGAGGAAGGGACCAGACAATCCTATGTTTTAGCTCTTTCCCCTGTCATTCTGCTCTAAATGCCAACAAAATCATGGCTGGCTGGCTGGATGGAACCATAAGCATTTACTGGGTCTGACACTAGGAAAATGCACAGCTGGCACCTTCTTAAGGTAGGAGAAATGCCAGTACAAAGGCAACTTGTATCAGAAAAGAGCAAAAATTAATAATAAAGACTTCCCTGCCAAGCAGCTTTAACCACCATGGGACACATTTTGTCTCTTCCTTATGCATCCCTCTGTCTGTCACTTGCTGGGCAAGACCATCTCATGACCAAGAGCAGGAACTGCCGTGTGGACACAGAGCTGTGAAACCATCAGTATAAAGTTACTCTGGACACCAGAGAGCTGCTTCACTGACCAAATTCACAAAGACACCACTCAACATTAACACAACAGCACGTATTTTCAAGCCCTTAAGCTACAAGTCACTTGGCTGCAGCCTATGCTCTTTGAAGGAGAGAACATCTGTAAGGGAGGAAAGGGCAGAGGGGAACCCTAGAGCCTCCAGAAGGTGATTTTATCAAAGGTGGGAATGCAATAGAACTGCAGCTATTGCTGTCTCATGTGCTTGTAGAATTTAGAAAGATATCCAGGTGACATTATATGATTTAAAAGTTAATTAAACTGAGTGATATAGTATAACAGCCCCAGGTGTTTATTTCAAGCTGCCTGTTTCCACAGCACTTAGAAGGAATGAATGGGGCAGGGGGAAATCTAATAAAAAACCTTCTGCGTGTTGCATTAAGAAGTAATCACACCGTTAAATCATTCTGGTTCTGGAGCACTTCTAATACCTTAAAATCCTGGCAATTCTCTTCAGCTCAGGCTTGTTTCCATCGTTGTGCTGTCCTCCTTCCCAGAGCTGGCACGTTTTTCCTTTTAAGAACCCCAGGAGAGAGCTGCACCACCCGGCAGCCGGGGCCTCGTGCACGGCTGTGCCGGCGGCTACACCTTGGCTGGAGGGCACACCAGATCCCTTCTGAGCACTAATGGACTGGCTGGGCTGGCACCATCCCTCTCCCACGGCTGCTGGGATGGAAGGGAACAGCCCAGACACAGCACTGGGCACGCAGCAAATGCTGACAAACCTAAGGAAAATCAGGAGAGTGGCTGGAATGTGAGGTGTGAGTAGGGAGGAGCAGAAGGATCCATAGGAAAAGACCTTTCATAAATGGAACGTTTGGGAGAGACTACTTTTCTCCCTCAAAGACATTTTATATGGAAAATGCAATTGTAAGAAATTGCACAGGGAACACTGAGGGACAACAGCTCCTGTTGCTTCTTGGGAAATCTCCAAATCTCCCAGCATGGGCATTTCTCCTTCACAGGCAGAGATCTTTCCCCAAGACCATGCTGATGGAGAATCCTGTTCTGCAGCACATTTGCCATCTGCCTCATAATCATCTGACACCAACAGCTGACTCTCTTCAGAGTTCATCACTTTTTCTTCTATGGGTTCAAAAATCTTCTAAAACTTTTGAACTTCAGACCCCAAGATCTGTGGATTCCTAGCCAAGCAGCATCTCTATGCAGTGTAAATCCAAGTGACAGAGTATTTGAGCATGAGCAGGGAGATCGAAGTCTCAAGAGTCTGAGGTGAGGTAAAAAGAAAGAAAAGAGGTTTCAGTATCATCAGTGTCACCAAAAGCCCTGAGTTATCTCAAAGGCGTCGTGTCTACGAAAGTTCCTCTGCATTCTGAGGAAAAGTCCACTTTTCCGTAATTTGTCAGTTTAATAAATGGCTCCCTCTTCTCCCTACAGCCTCTCCTGTTACCAATTCTCGTGCAGCATTGCCAGAGCCTCCTTTCACTATTAATACCACTCACTGTGAAATGTAATTACCAGCTCTATCACAAAGCGTCAGGCACATTTATCCACTGTACACCCTCGTTGACTCCAGATCACATCAGTCACTGGTTGCCTTGTTCTGACAATGCTGTCCAAAGGAAAAAGTGTCTGCACAGGCTCCCAGCTAACTTGGGCTGCTTAAGTGGAGCATGAAACTTGTTCTGGGGGCCCAAAATGGGTTCAATAGGCAAACACAAAAACAAGAAGCAAAAAGAGATACCTAAATTAATACAGACTCATAATTTAAATCCTAAAGAATGAACGATGATAGGAAGAGAGAAGTGTTTGCCTGGAGAAGATGGATTAGCAAGCGCTCTAGAAAGCAATTCAAAATGATAGAGTGAAATTAACGGCTCCCTCCTCTAGGCTGACACAAGCAAAATCCCTCCTTTGCTTTATGCTTTAGCTCTCCTCATTATGTTTTGATTAAAACTGACACAAAAGAGCTCACTTAGTGTCCCTTGCTCATGGCTCTCCTCCTGCCTCCCTCTTTACACCTCCTTGCAGTTGTTTCCACCAAGCACACAGGATACCCAGAATTCACATTGCTCAGCCCTTTGTCATTTGGTGAGGCTGCAACTCTCACAAAGGGCAGGGACTCAGCCAGACATATCAGCTTTAGCTTTATTTAAAAATCCTATTAGTTAGAAGAGAAAATAACACAAATTCTTACTGATATCCAACTGACTCTTTTGCTAAGTGCTTCTAATGCCACGGGGCTAGAGGCAGCTTTCCCTGTCCTGTCTGAATATCAAGTGTGTACTTTGAAGGTGGTACCTTCACTGCACTCAGTATTCCTGGAGCTGTTTAAAAGCATGCAGCCTGTGCCTATAATGGGGAACAGATAAAAGGTGAATTTTGTTTACTCGTTGAGTGTTACCATGGGGCTATGAACACTGAAAGAGAACCCAAGAAATGCAACTCAGAGTACTGCTGACAAAATAAAATAAGAATTATCAGCATACTCGAAGAGGAAAGAAGTGGAACTGAAAGAGGATTAGTTATGTTAACAGCTTATCTGTCCCTGAGTCTCCAATGTTTAGGCTGTGTTGTCCAAAGCCAGCTAATGATCTGCACACCAGCACTTCCCTAGGCACAGACAGGGAAGAGATGTCTATGAGAAACCAAAGTATTTTAGAGTTTTCTTTGTGAGGAAAAAAAAAAGAAAACAGGAAAGGAGAACTTGCAAAAACTTTCAGATTCTAAAAAACCTGAGGATTAAACTGCTGCAGATGAGGAAGGAAATGAGGTAGGCGTCTTTCAATTAAAATAAAGCACAACAGTGTGACCTGCTACGGTGTGTTTGTGCTGGGTACACATCCCAGCAACACCCCCAGCAAATCTCCGTGCTCCCAGGACCATCACAGAGCTCCCTGGAGCCTGGCTGAATCCAAGGTGCCTCTTTCCACCTGAATGGGCTCCTCAGTTTCAGCCAAATGCAACTGGTGGGGGAGAGGAGAAGGAAACAGCTGAACTTCAAACCTTTCCCATGCTGTCACCATTCCGGTGTCGCTTCCAACAATGATGAATTTGTGGATCATCTTCTTCTAATCTCACACAATAATGATGTTTCCTGCTTTGATTCAAGCCCTTTTAAGCATGATGGTGGCAGATGGCAGGCTATTACACAGCATGGCCACACAGCAATGGGAGCAGGAAGGATTATCCACAGAAATAGTGACTCTTCAAAATCAAAAAGGTGAGGGCCCATGGAAGAGCTGTGGTGTTATTTTTACACCTCAAATCAGTTATTTGAATGCATTATGAATGCTGTAAATACACCCAATGGATATAACGAAAATACATTATTAATTGACACTCATTATTAATGAAGTTATAAATTCACAAGTGATGGAGCCATGACGGTGTGAGGGAAAGGTCATGAATAATAACTGGATATGAATAATATATGTACAGTTAGCTCACAGGATACTATGTTCATATGACTGTAGTGCCTCATGTTTATTTAACTCAGCATTGCATTGACTTTTTATTCTCTGCTAGATAATAAGAGAAAGAATTACAGGGACTATAATTTCTATTAATTCAACAAAACAGATCACAATGAACAGCTGATACTTCTGCAGGGATGCTCCTGCGTCTTAACTAATACTAAAATGCTGGAATCCTCCCTTCTCCATTGTGCTCTTCCTCTGTGACATCATGCTTGCCTCATTCATCCACTGCTGGCACATAGAGAATGTCACACGTAGAAAGTCACAGCAGACCTAGAGATAAACTCATTACCAGCCCAAGTGGCACATGAGGGTGACTATCAGTGGAGAAATGGCAAAATCTCTGGGTCACATCCCAGTGTGACAAACAGCGGAAGGCAAGCCGTGTGCTGTGTGCACATACAGACAAATTTGTTTTGGTTCCATCTGTTAGGACTAATTTGTTAATTATTAAATAGATAATTTATCATCTCTGCTTGCTTGATCGGTGTTTATTACCCACTGTCTGAGGCAGAGAGTGCTGCGTGAATAAAGATGGGATTAATTAATTACAAAAAGTTCAGGCGACTGCAAACTTGCACTGACTGCTTCCAGTCCCTGTCTACTCCTGAACAGAAAGGAGGCTGGGGGATGGAAAAAGCATCAGGAATCCAAGCCTTTGAATGTCAAATTTCCTCCTTTCCTCACCAATTAACCACTGCTGTATAATGAAAAACAAACTCTATCTCTTAAGACTTCACCTCAGCACTTTCCAACGAAATTCTCTTGAAAATCTCTGGATCCAGCTACCCTGTGAATGACAAAGTGTGAACAAGTGGGTCACTGGGTCATCTGGGTCATCCCTGGCCCCATGCAGAACGGTGTCACTGTCCTCTGGCCACTGCCACTCAGGAGGTCTATAAACCAGAGGCAAAGCAAAGCAGGTCACCCACCTGGGGCTTGGGGACCCTGGCTCTGCCTTTCCTCTCTCAGCTGTTGATCCACTGGTGCTCATCCTCCTCTCCAGGTCCTCCCATAGTGTAAAATTCATGGTTTTGAGAGGTTCCTTCAGCAGCCACTCCCTCCTTGCTGCTTTAGTATTAGAAACCTGCACTTGCCATTCCTTGAACAGGGTCTCAAGACCGGCAGAATAACCAAAGCCACACCAAGAGGTCGAAACAAGTAGGAAGCAAGAAGCTTTCAGGAACATTCTGAAACATTGATCCTTGCAACCCTCAGCTCGTGTAGTAGAATGTGAAAGGAAAGACACACCTGAAATCCACCTGCTCTCACTACTGAAAGGTGTTCACTAAGGTTCAAACAACAACATTTCATGAGGAATGTCAAGATAGAAAAAAAATTTCTTCCGAAACATGCCAGCCTATGCAAGAGGCTACAGGTGAAATAAACACCAACCTGCCTAAAGAAACAGGAAAAGATCTTGAAACCCAGGGATACTGAGCTGCAGGAAACAAGAGAATACAATTCACATGCTATCAACTGATGCTACAAATGCACAGGTAACAGATAACTTCCATGGAGCCCAGCATTCAACTCACCGGATATTCAGTCTTCTGAAGGGAGACATCAAGGGAAATCAAAGGCAAGAGATGGTAAGTTATTTGATCAAAGACACTTTTAAGGTTAATGGACAGGCCACAAACAGCAATCATGCCTCCAGTCGTGCAGTCAGAAAAATAGATACATCATGTTTGGTTCGTGGTAGGAAAAGATCTTCCCCATAGAACTCATTCAGGCAGTTCTTCGGGGATTTTCAGGTGAGTTTTTGGGTAGCTGTTGCCCTGCTATGCCTCTGTGTCACTGCATATTCCCTCCCTCAGTGCTCATGACCAATTTAACAAGTATTTTGTACCAACTAAAGTTTTCTTGCTAAATAAATTAATTATGACAGAGTAAACAAAAACTTTTTTAAAATGCATGTTTTGATGTGATTACATCTTTAATTGGCTGGTTTAACATTTGAAATTTGATTTAATTTTAAACTTGATTATCCTCACAGCAGGGTCAGGCTGCCAGAGACACAAAAAAGCACTGAAGCCTTTGGCACTCCCTATCTAGCTCCCAATGGAGCCCACTCTGTTCTGCAGCACTCCTCCAGCCCCATCCCTCTTTTATTATTCTTATTTAAGAAAGGAAGATCAAATTCAGGCCAACAGCACACATACATAGTTTCCTAGCACTCCATTACTAATTTTAAAACGAGATGGTGGCTCTGGAGCCCTGAGTATTAATCCCAGCTCTGACAGCTCCTTTCCCTAATTGTCTGAATGAAATCTCCACCCCACCCCGACTGTCCTTACCCATAAAACGAGCAAGGATAACAAGAAGCCAGAAAGATATGCCAGGGAGTGGATAAATTGTGTTTGGGAATTGCTTGAAAGATGGATGCTATGAGCTGGGACAAAGAAAGCCACTGCACTGCCAGTCCTGTGACAGAACCCACGTGGCAGGATGAGTCTGATGAGGTGACAAAATCTCCAGCTGCCTCTGGAAAAACCAGCCTAAGGTGGGCTTGCAGCCTGATCCCTACAGAAACAGAGGAAAGCCATTTTCTTTCCAGCAGAATTACCAAGTTGTTAGTAAATGTTGCCACAGATTTCTCTTTCCTGCTCCAAAAGAGCCTTTTGCACTATTTTGCTACTTCCCAGTACCAGTGTTTGTACTCTCAGGTGCTCTGCTCATCAGCACTATCCCTGATTTCTCATAGGTTCCCAAATTGTGGAGCTCAAAAGAACCGTAAGAATCAGCCAATCTAAAAACTGATGAATGGCACAAGCTGGTGAATTAAGCAAAGCAGTTCCTGCAGCAGGCTCATAATTACCAGCTGACTTAGAACATTTCTTGTACGAGAATATCCCATCTTCATTTAGACACTTCAAAGTGATGGCAAATCCCCTACGTACTGAGATAAATAGTTCCAATGGCTAATTACCCCTGTTGTAACAAAAGCATTTCCTTATTTCTAATCTTTTCTGGTTTCTACTTCCAGCATTTGATCTTGTTATGTTTTTGTCCGACAGATTAAAGAGCTCTTCACTAGCCACAATCTCATTCCCATATAGGAACTCAGACTATGATCAACCTGCTTATTAACCTAGCCTTTGTTAAGCTAATTAGAAGGAAATTCTCCAGCCTCTCACTGGTTTTAGATCTTGAGGTGAGGTAGAAGAAATAGAGACTGCTCACCAAGGATTTCCCTTGTTTTTGGAGAAAACAGGTTAAGATAATGTCTTGATAAAATAGAGGCCCATGTACCACATGCTTTATGCTGTCCATCCCATCTTTATGTCACTTTTCCTGCCTCCTCTTGTCCTGCTATAGGTTGATGCAGGAGGTGATGCTGGAAGCTGATTCCAATCTGAATTTGCACATGTTAAAGATCACTGACCTCACCTCAAAGGAGACAGAAAAGGAGGGAAGCAAATACTGAAATACCAGGAGATTCTGCTGGAAGACCCAAAGGAAGCACTCTGCTTTTTTGGCAAGAGGCTGCTTGCTAAGTCAGTCCCTCCCATCTTTGAAGGCCCTTTACCAGCTTTTCTCTCTTCCCAAGGCTGCTTTGCTCTCTCCTGCCTGTGTGGCAAACGACCTACAAAGTCATCCCTTCCCCTAATGCCAACGGGAACTCTTGGACTACTTCTCCCTTCTCCTCCTACTTCTCTCACACACGTTGTCTTCTCTTCACTGTCTCCTTCGCCAAACTGCCTCAAAGAGTGCTTTCACCCTTCCCTGCCTCCTTTTGCTTCACATCTTCTCTGTGGGAGGACTCACAGGGCTGCTGCTCTCCTCTGCATCCATACAATCCCTCTTCTCAAACCCTGCTCTGAACAGGAGCTGTTTTTCTGCTCCCTCAATGAAGCTTTTTTGGTTCCCAGCACTGGGAGCTCACACGAGCACAGTTCCTGTGTGAAATACTCCAAACCCAGACACACCACTGCCTCTTCTCCTTTCCAGCCCTTTGCAACACTCCTGTCCAACTCTCAGCCCTGCTGTGCTTCTTGCTGCCCTTCAAGCACCACTGTAAGCACCAACCCTCCAGGGAAAAACTGCTTTGGTACCAGTAGGATCTCCAAACAACATCATCTTTCTGTGACTCACTTGCTGGGAGAGGAAGATGGGAACAGCTGTGCTGTCGCCTCGAGACCGATTCCTCCGTCCCCACGCTGCTTCACAGTCACAGAAATACTCCTCCTCGAGGAGCATCTCATTCTGACTTATGCTAACCACTGCCTGACTTCATTCATCATTGATTGTCTCCTCTCTGAGAACCAGAGTGCTGCTGCAGATGCATTTTGATTTGCTTTGAGTGCTGATGGGGGTTTCATTATGCTCGTGTTAAACAGCAGCGTGCCAGTGGTGAGGGAGCACAGTACCATGGAGGAGATCTGGTGGGAGAACAGTGAGCACCATGGTGGATATCTGGGGGCAAGCAGGGATAGAAATCCCCTAACAAATCGAAAACTGGAACTACAAAGAGGTGTTGGGTCATTAAACAGCATTGTGCCCCCTTGAATGAGGTCTAAGTAGAGACAAGGAGGATCCACCTTGCCACACAAAAGGAGAAAACAGGAGGGAGACAGCAATTAAGCTGAGGGAGTAGGAAAGAGCTCACACTATTCCCCTCTTTTCCCAATCTGATTTGTGGGAACAAGGCAGACTTGGGAAAGAAAAAGGTTTGGGCCATCTTGGTGTAAAGAAAACCAGGGGCAAAATTGAGGAAAAATTGTCAGCAAACAATAGAAGATGAATGCAGAAAACATAATTCCTGCCCTTTTTTCTCTCTACTGTCTTTAGCACCTTCTCCTGCAAAAGAATACCTCAAGGCATTAGTCAGGAAATGATGGGATTCAAACAGTGCTCAGCTCATCTGTGGGGCAGGATCCAAGGGTACTCTGCATGGTTTACTCCCCCTACAAGCAGTACCAGCCTCAACACACTGCTTCCTCCTGATCTACTCAGGTGGTTTAATTAGAAGTTAATTTAGTGAAGTGGGAAGGGACTAATGGCAAAGAGCAAGAATGAAATTTGCCATCCTAGGAGAAGGGTGGCGAGACAGGAGAGCTGGGCTCAGCCATACCATGAGGGGTGACATGTCCCAGTGCCCCCTAGGCAGGGAAGACTCAAGTCCTCTCCTCCTCAGAACAGAGATTAGCACGGTGGCTGATGGCAGCAGAACACAAAGCTGGGATGGTTTCTGTGCTGTTCATGCATCTGCTCTTTAGTAGGAACTAAATAAAGAGATAAAACCCTTCCTGTTGAGAAAAACTACTGCTCAGTGTCAATGATTTTCTGTCACTTCTTGCCAGAACTCTGGGTGACAAAGTCTGGCCTGGAGACCTCTGGGTGAAAAAGTCAGGTCTCAATTGACTTGTATTCTGGAAGTGAATGCTGTCTAGTGGTCTTCTGCCCACTGGCAAAAGACAACTTTTCCCATCAGTTGAGGCTGTGATTTATTAGTACAGAGGCTGAAATTCAACAAAATGAGCTCCCCCATCATCACCTCCCAGCAATTGTCTTGCTGCTCTGCTAATTTCACAAAGACAACTCGAGAAGACACCCAAAGCCCAGCCCCAGTGAGGCAGGAGGCTCTCAAGTACATGCCTCTGTGTCACCATGGTTTGTAACTGGCTGTTGTGGCACTTGGAAAGGCACCTGAAGAGACAGAGACTGTCCCAGGTGCAGAACAGACTTGAAGTCTGTGCTGGTGGCGCAGCTAAGGCGCCACTGTGTCAAACACTCCAGGATCCAGAGTAGATGCAGGAGGCTGTTGAAAGAGTCAGCACATCTCCCACTGAGGCCTTTAGGCAATAGCAGCACAGGGAGAAGAGAGAAACCAGCTCCTCAGAGTTGGTTTGGATCAGTTGTGAGGGTACTCTGGACATAAATTTTGATATATTAATGAGTCACAGTGGTCACATAACTGGCTGTTCCATCATTTCTTCCTCTCTAACAGTCCCTTCTGGAGATCTAATCTCAGTAAAATGCTGGAGGAGCCTCTCAAATGTCCATGTTTTACTGCTGCCAGTCTATCACCAGCTCCTCACACCAAAGGGCCATGGGGAAATAACCTCTTATCTCAGAGATCAAAGTCCTGTATTAATGACCGGGAGCTGCCACTCATCCTGTGCTCAGACCACCCCAGGAACCTGCTGCTCTCCCCAGCTCAAAGCCTGGCTTGTTTATAGCAGCAGCATTAATCTGGAGGGTGATTTTCAGTACAGGCAGTTTTTATTATTTATTTAGTACCCAATATTTATTATTTATTTAATGCCCAAAACACAACAGGTCTTTGTGGCAACACGACAGAGACAGAGTCCATTCCTTGAAAAGCCTTCAGGCTGATAAAAAGCCTAAAAGAAGATGAATGGGGCTGAATGGACAAGAATGGGCTTGAAGAGATAAAGTACTCAATTGCTCCTCACCACTCATGCTCACAAAGCTATTTTATACAGCCTTCTATATGCATGGAACACATGCAATGGAATGGCTCCTTTATTTGGATGCAAAATGGGGAATTGAAGGGAAAAAAGGGACAAGTGGCTGTATGGACACCAAAGAGAACAAATAGGTGGAGAGACGGGAAGCGTAAGGAGCCTGAAGTCTCCTCCAGGCTCTCTTTGAGGCACTTGGCCATATTAACAATGTCCAATCTTCCCCTGGATCCAAGGCTCCCCACGCAAAGTCCATCCTGCTGCTGCTCTTCATATTGGACTGGTTGATACAAACATTTGCCAGGTCTTATGCAGCTTCTGAGGAGCCACGCTATCTTTCTCTTTCCCTTTCTCTTACCTCAAAGATAAAATATTGGGGAAGACCAGCTAGAGAACTACTGATCTGGCACAGCCTTCCCCAGAGAGCAATCCATGCTTTTGGACTCCATGAAAAGAAGGACTTAGTCTGAAGCTCTCAAGAATTTTACATTTATGGGCTGAAAAGTGCTTCAGAAGAAATTCCTCAGTATCTTTCTCTATTTAACATGAGGTGACTGTCTTCAATCTGTAGATCAACAGACAGTGTACGACAATTCAAGGTAAGAAGCAAAAAGAAACATCATTAGGATGTGATGTGGCATGTTAGCAAAGGCTAGGAAATACAGGTAGGTAAACCTGAAGGTTTTTGACTTGACCATGATCAGAATTATTATTGCTTTTTTTGCCAAGGAAATCTCCTCTTTGCAATGTTAACTTGGTCCTCCCATATATCACTTCTCAGCAAGACTCCATCACAGCTGCATCTTCCAGATGAGAAGCTGTGGGGAATGGGATGCTTTTGACACCAGGAGAACCTGCTCAGTGCAGCTCAGCTCTGCCTCTGCTCCAGATGTGTGGCAGTGCACTGGCTCTCCACAAAGCACAAATCCAGCACAAAGAGAGGCTGCTGTACACGAGCAGGACCATGAGCTCACCCAGAGAAGGTGTTACTTCTGCTGGCATTAGGAATGGTGCATGCAAAGCCATCTGCTGGGAAGGAGCATGTGCCTGGCCTTGTGAGGATGCTCCCTCCTCTTTGCCACTGCTCTCATCACTGCTGGGCTGGTTTCAGGCAACTGCCTCGCACTGGCTGGTGCTCTACAGGAGCATCAACACCCATCATTGCCAGTGCCCAGCCCAGTGGTGCTCATTCCTTCATTTGTTCAGGTTTGCAAATGTCTGCTAACTCTGCTGTCCTTCACCCTGTGTTACAGCTGCCTCCCACCCTGCCCTTTCCAGCCTGTCCTGACTCTGGGGACAAGCCCAAGACCAATAATGTAAAGACATCTGTGACCATGCTGTCACTGCCACTCAGCTTGCAGATGGAAAGAGGCAGAAGAGGAAGAATAATGAAACTGAAAAGAAAGGCATTGCTTGCAGAAATTGTATTGCCTCTGCTCCAAACATTAAATACAACAGCCTACAGCACTCCCCTGGGGACCTACTCCACATCCATGCACACAGACTTGGACATTTCCTGGATAAAAGCTTCCCTGCCTGGCTCATTCCAACTCTAACAAGTCCATTTCTTAAGAGAGAGATGAGCTAACAGAAGGCAAGGTTGGAGGCTGCTGGCCTTAATGGCTTTGGGAAGAGCTGGGGGGACTGCTAGTCCTCTCTGCAAGCACAGCAGCCTCTTTCACAAAACAGCCAGTCTCTGCTTTGAAAGCCTTTCTCCAGCATGAGAGAAGGGAAGCTGTGGCTGGGCATGCACCTCTCAACCCCACAGAAGAGGGAGCAGAACCAGCACCGATGGTAGCACTTAATTGAGAATACCACAGTGCCAGGCAAAACTGAGTGTTTAGCTCTCCAAGAGAGCTGCATGACCTTTCCTGTGTGCCTGGAGATATTTAGCACTGCACAGTTTGGGTAAAGAGGGTTTGTGAAAAGGGAAAACAACAACAGAAATCCCAGTTGTCTACACTGACAAAACCACACACAGAAGGCAGAAGAGCAGCAGAAGATTTTCATACCTCGATGGAAAGACTGCACTTAAATAACACAGAGCACCACATTTCCAAACGTTGCTTGTTGGAGGGAATCCGTGTGGTTAACCTGCCAGGGAGAACACACCTCTGTGATTTTCACTGAGCTAATGGGAGCCAACAACCTGTTACCTGTAACTTGGGAGGACAGCATTCCCACCCATCCCAATATTTGCCTAATAAAAGGTCACCCCCTATTTGCAAAATTAAGAGCCTCTCTCCGGCAGCTAAATGCTTGCTTTAGATTTGGAATTACTGTAATTAAAGTTACATTGTGCTCGGATTGGTGCCAATCAGTGGGGAGCTCCAGGCGTGACCCGCCGTTCCCGGCGCCATGCGCCTGGGCTCCCACTCCATTAGCTCCAGGGAATTAGCTGTCATTAGCGAAGAGATGCACACTCCTTCGTGTTGTCAAACCGCAATCAAGCGGGTCACAGGTGAAGAATAAATACTTTCAGAACAAGCCCAATTACACCATTTACATTTCATTACAGAACCTGTTTAATCCACTGATGGGCTCCCAAAGTTCTTCTGCCTAATAAACAGCATTTCAGAGGAATTAATAGGCCCTGCAAAACATGCTAATTACACTCTTTTGCATTGCATTTGCAATATTGATTTTAAAGTTGCCACTTCCCCCCCTCCACTCTTCTTTCACAGCCCCAAAGTCTTAACTTTAAGCGAAGTACACTCAAACCAACCTAATTACTTGTGAGTTTGGAAGCTAATGCATCTCTCTTGTCAAAGCTCAGTTCCAGCAAAGGCCAACATACAGGGAGGGATTTTAACGTCCATAACTTGTGCAAGTTCCTCCAGACAACCACTGGAAACAGCTGCTGAATAGCAATTACAGGCAGAGAGCAGGCATCAGCAGAGACTTTGCCATGGCAACGAGCCTGGCTGGGCCCGCTCCCCAAAGACGCCTCCTCCTCCCAAAGACCAGAGCAGTGGAACAGGTACAATGACAACACAACCACCACAATCTCATTTTGATTTGAAACCCGAGCTGTTTGATGCTCTCCTAGGCACTGAGCTGTTTAAAAAACAAAAGGGAAGTTTATTTTCAAATTGCGGGTCTCAGCTAAAGCGTTTGGAAGAGAGGAACAGATCAGCCACGCTGGTGGAACACGCCGGCTGGTTGTTTATTCACCCTGGCTATTCTGCCCAGCTCCTGCCATGGGCTTTCAGTTCTCTTCCTCCTCTATGTGCTCACTCTGCCTTCCTCTCCACTTCTCTGAAATCCATTTTCTTTAATCAATGGGTTTACTTCCCAACCTCTGACTTCTTGCAGTGGCTTGGCGGCTGTCACTTACATTTGGGGTTTTGTCCCCAAGCTTCCTGACAGCTGAAAGCTTTTGGAGGAGGAGATGGGAGAGGGACAGAGTGCTTGTGGTATTTCTCTACAGCACCTGCAGGTTGGAGGCAGCAATAAAGGACAGTAGCCTGCTGTGTTTAATTCCTTTGCTAACAACAAAGTAAGAAAGGAAAATCGAAGGAAGATCAATCAAAAGACAGTGAGAGACAGAGCAGCCATCCCACCATAAGGGCTGACACCTCTCCTGCCCCTCAGAAACTCTCACCCACAGCAGCTTTCAAATGGAAGGGATTTAGAAGCAGATCCTGCAGAAATGGACACAAGGAACAGTCAGAGCTCAATGAAGACAACACATGCTGCTCAGCCCTACTGTCCCTTCACTAGGAATTTGGGCACGTCCCCAGCTGCACCGAGGAACAGCACAGACACAACCCATGGCCAAGGATTTAATCTCCCGGGTATCCAGCCCGTGTGAGTGTTCATGCAGCAGCAAGTCCCTGCATGAGTCAGTGTATTTTGTGTTTGCCCAGCCAGCCACGTAACCCTCACTGTGAAGTCAGGACCAGGTGCTGCTCGCTGCCCCAGGTGATGCAGTGCCCTTCCACCGTCTGGCCAAAGAACAGCCCAGGAACCTCCACCCCTGCCTGCCCACAGTCCTCTCCTCTAGTGAGAACATCTGCCTCATGGGAGGCAACCCATGCAAGAGGCATCCGAGCCATGTGGGAGGGCTGGCCATCATCTTGTACCATTTTATACCATTTATTCATCACATGTATGGAATTTCTTTTGCCTCTTGGAGATTCTGCAGGGATTTACAAGCATGAAATGCTACAAATAATACCTTGGGATCTCTTCCCCCTCACAGGCACCAAACTGGATTAGTTAGTTATTGTCTGGAAAACACTTTGAAGTATCACTTAATGCTACAAATCATGCAGCACCTCCTTAACACCATCTACCAATGCTAGCACAGGCTGGAAAGGAGACATAAATAACAACCAAGCTTTGTAATTACACTGCAAATACATCAATATTTGTCAAGAACTACTCTTAATCTCATACAAGTACCACAAGAAATCAAGACCTAGGAGCAGTTCTGTATCTTTTCCACAGGGCAGACCCTTAGGCAATGCAGCATCTCGTGACTGCACACTGTGCCCATGGCTGCCTCAGAGAAGGGTGTTTTTTACTGCAAAACCTTCTGACAAACCTCTACTGCAGCTTTTCCAAAGCAAGGCTAACCCAGAGCAGCCCTGCATCGTTTGCAACAGCAGAGAAGATCACAGGACAAGGAGAGTTTGCAACAGAATGGCTAAGACCATCTCTAATTTAAGCTGACAGAAAAGCAAATTGAGAAAAAGATATAGTCAACTATTTGAAGCTTGGCCCTTCTTAATCATCCACAGAAAGCAAGAGCTCAGTGTTGCCATCTCATTGCACAGGTAAGATTAAAGATAGCCAGAAGATTTTTACCCCGTAGTTACAATGATTAATGTTCCTAAACAGACATACAGTTTGAAAGCACTATTACGGGAAAAAGAAAAGTTGTTGCCTCATTCTCAACCCACTATTTTCCCTGGGCAGTGAGCCAGCAGCTGAAGAATAAGGAAAGTTGCTATTTTAAGAGTTTTCTTGAATTGCAAGGTTTGGTAATGAACACAACTTGTTACCGTCCCCTTTGCTGAAATCAGGGGCAAATGAAAAATGTGCGGATGAGTGCTCTGCTGTGCACTCTGTTCTCAGTCAGACTTGGAGGAGGAAGACTGGTGACATGCCCCTGACAGTGTCCCTCCATCCCAGCTTCCCTGCTGGCACCAGAACAAACTTCACTCCCTCACTGTCTGCAAAGGACCAGGAGCTGCTCTGCACAGGTTTGTCTGCTGCTGTCAAGAAAGATGCAAGAAAATTATTCATAGAGCCCCAGAATGGTTTGGGTTGGAAGGGACCTTAAAGATCATCTAGTTCCAACCCCCCTGCTATGGGACACTGAATTCAAAGAGCAAGACACAGCAGCTTTGACTTTTTATACAAGACAGGACACTATATAAAGCTACTGGTCTCATAATGGTGACATAATGCACATTCCACAGGTGATCATGCTGGGAAAAGAAAAGGTGTGAGCTTCCATGAAGCCAATGTTCCTCATTAGTTGCTGCAATACTTCTGAGAACAACTCCTGCCAGAGTTGGGATGCAACATGTGTGCTGGCACCTTGCTAGGAGACACAGGAAATAAGTTGGAATAAGTTCCTGCGAACCCAGCTTGTGGTCTGGCTGGGCATGGTGTGCTGCTCTCAGTTCCTATTGTACCTCATCATGCCCCAATGTAATTTAAATAGTTCACTGTGGGAAGTGAGAGGAGAATATATTCCATAGGTTTTGTTTCCTGCTTAGTCTCGGGAACACTGATGTTGTGAGTTGTTGCTCTAAAACCTCTGTGAAGAAAAGCTCAACATGACCTTCTGCATCCAGGGCTTCCTGCTATTATAAACCCAGCAAAACAGCATGCTGTGTCCTGCCCATGAGGCAGACAGACAACAGACTGTGGTCTAATTAGGAAAGACATGCTTCCCACATTATCCATAAAGCTGCCTCAGCCTACAACTAAGGACAAATAAATAACTGTCAGGGCTAATAAGCCCAGAATCATAAGAGGAGGGAAAAAACCAAAATTGGATCTACTCAGATCTCAGTTACGTGATCACAGAAAACATGTAGTAACAACTGTGAAGATAAACAAAACCAGCCATGGCTGAGCCAGCTCCTCTTCAGCCAACTCAGACATACTCCACCTCAACAGATTGTGCCAACCCCTTGGCATTTCTCTGAAATTCCAAACTAATAAGAGACACAAACTGCCACAGGTGATTAATTGGAGCATTTGAGCATCATGCCAGAACACAGGAGGACATGAGGAGATACCCAGTGTGGGGAACTGGAGAGAACAACCCTGAAATGATGAAGATTGTGAGGCTGGCACAAGCTCTGAGGGCTGGCTATATCAGGAAGTTGTTTAGGACACTCTCGGGATAAAAGATGTCAAAGGGATGATGTCTAGAAGCTTTGTGTGCATTACCCATTTGGATCTCAGCCTGTCATTACCCCAGTCCTGAATCTAGAGCCCTTCAATTTTGTGTTCCCTCTCCCCACATCTCCACAGGTAGAGACAGACCAGCTCCAGGCACTTTTCTGAACTTTCCTGGGAGCCAGTTGTGTTGTTGGCACCCTACACCTACAATTTTACAACAGCAAGCTCCTCAGCTCGTTGCTGTGGTCGAAGAAAATTTAAGAATCCATAGAAAGGATTAACTCCAAGTGACAGTTTCCAACAGAACACATGAAGAATAAGCTGGAGTTACCCAAATTGCCTCAGTTTAGTCTCTCCATTCCTTCCTCAGCCACTGAATGACAGCTCAGGAATCTGTTCAGAATTAATTTTCATCAATCTGTTTCACCTTTATGCTCACAGATCCGAGGCAGGCTATGGGCCCTGGACATCTGCAGGGTGCTGGAGCAGTTCCCACTGGGAGCCTGTCCCTGCCAAGTGACAGGGGAGCATCCACTGGGACGAAGCAGTGCCAGCTCCCAGCTATCAGTAGCACTGAGTCAAACATCACTGCTCGGGTGCAACCATGCTTGACAGAAACACTGGTGCTTCCAGAGCTCTCTCCTGTTTGGTGAGGGGAAAACAGGGGCTGGACTCCAGAGCAGGAGGCTGCTCAGAGCTTTTCCCACAAGAACAGTGACAGCAGGAGCCACCATATGGGATGAGACAGGGAGCAACTTGGCCTTGGCCTTGTTGATTGAACAGGACTAATCAGGCTGAGCTTGGGGCCCATCTGCTGACCACTGATCACAGGCTGTGGAACCAGGACACTGGCCATGAGCTGGCAGGACTACAGGCATGGACAGTGGGGAGGGAGCAGCATCCACACACTCATCTGCTCCTCGGTTCCTCCAGCTCTGCTCTGTAACTCTGTCCTGGAGGGATCTGTACCTGGAAATAGCAAGGCAGTGCCATGTGCTGCTGCTGCCTCAGATCACTGATCAGCCTGGAATATGCACCTTTGGAATCAGAGAGCTATTTCTTCTAAAAGAAACATCTCCATGCTGCAGAGACTCGATCCTCACAAGGTATTTTCCAGCTCTTGGAGGTCACCAGACTTCTCCTCTCTCATGACTGCAGTGTTTGACAGGAGCAGTAACCCCTGGGTGAGGGTGTGGAGCCCTGGCTGAGCAGAGGTCAAGGGGAGAGCTCCAGGCCATGGAGCTTCTGCCCTGCCCCAGCTTCTTCTGCCCTTGAGAAAGGTTAGAGCCATTCTGGTGGGGTACAAGGAGGAGCCCTGGGGCAGAAGGGGACATGAATGACCTCAAGAGACACAATCCCTGTTAACATGCACTTCATTTCACCACAAAGGCAAGCTCAGCATGACACCAAGGACTCAAAACCCTCCCTTCTAATTTGTGGATGCATCAAAGCACCAGCCAGAAGCTTGGGAGCTGAGAATGTGGACATCCATCACGGAGAAGGTGCACCAAGGTAGCAGATGACAGCAAAAGCCCTAAGCCAGGCTTGTGTAACTGCACCTTGGCCTCCAGGACACCACTGCATCCTTGGCCCGTGCTGAGGTGGCTGCCTGGGGTGCTGTCCATGCCAGATACTGATTGCTTTCTGCAAACAGCTGATCTGCAGAGAACTGGACTAAACCCAGACTCATTTCACACAGGTCACTGCTCAGGAGGGCAGCACGTACTGGCTTCTCATCCCCACCTGCACAGATCTAAACCACTGATCTACTGCACCACTGAAACTCCCCAGCTTCACCCCATCTCAGTTAAAGGACATTTCCTTCCCCCACCACTCCCCTGGCACCTGTCAGAGCCAGCAGAGCTCTGCCTCCACAATGCCTAAAGGAAAATTCCCCTTTCACAGGCTCAGTTACAAAGGAAAATCTCAATATCTGCCCCTATGAGTCAGCTATTTCTCTGAATCCCAACAACTTTGTCTGTAGGAGATGGCTGGGAAAGGCAAAACCAGAAAGACAAAAAGAGTTGTGTCCTAAATAAAAACAAGTCCAAACACTTGGGGGAAAAAAAAAAAAAAGAGAAAAAACCCATTTAGCTTTGTAAGGCAATAACAAGCAGAGCAATATGTAGCTTCAAGGCTACATAGCCAGGTCAGAAAACCCTCCAGAGAGAAAGAAGTAGGCCATGAAACTCTGATATTAGCTGCTAAATCTGCTGCATTACCCAAAATTTGTGGGGGAGGCCCCTCTGATGGCTGAGCCAGCTGGCAGCTCTCCTTCAACAGGTATTTTTTCACATGTTCATGGGCTGTGGAAGCAGCTCTGAACTCTCCAGCAGAAAACAGATGTGGCCAGGATGCCAAGAGCTGCAGGTGACGCCTCCACCTTCCCAGAACTCAGGGAGTTGGGCCTGTGACAGAGGCACCCACTGCTCCCACAGCCAACATCTGGCTGCCATCCCTGCACTAATGTGTGCAAGGTCTGGAAATCTGGAGAACAGCAATCCCCAGTCTGCTCCCTCTTGGATCCACTGATGCCCATGGTACAGGATCTTAAAGACCATTTATTTTCAATCCCCCTGCCATGGGCAGGAACACCTTCCCTCTTGGATCCACTGATGCCCATGGTACAGGATCTTAAAGACCATTTAGTTTCAATCCCCCTGCCATGGGCAGGAACACCTTCCCCTATCCCAGGTTACTCCAATCCCTGTCCAACCTGGCCTTGGACACTTCCAGGGATGGGGCAGCCACAGCTTCTCTGGGCAACCTGTGCCAGGGCCTCCCCATCCTTACATTAAAGATAAAAATTTACCTCTGCCTCTAAAATTTGCACTTACAAATCTGGTGTAGTGAGAGATGGCTTTTGCAGATGATTTTATGGAGGAAAAGTCTTTGAGGTTATTCATCCCTATCCTGCTCAAGGGAAATCATTTCAATGTTATGAGCAACAGCACTGCTGAAAAGAACATGCAAAAAACCTGGAAAATGCCTCATTTTATCAACAGCAGCAAGGTCATCCAAACCCGGAGATGACGACATTCAATATTAATATCTCCAAGCAGGGTTTGAACCTCTTGGTAACCATCCATTCCCCAGAGAAATGTCTTCCAGTAACTTTGATGTGAATTAATTAGGCTTGCACAGCTGGTAAGTGCCATCTGCCTGCCACGACAGTGCTGCAGAGCCCATGGGATGGCAGAGGATGGGCTGCCTCACCCACAGCACCTGCTGTTCCAGCACCCCTTCCTGCATCCTCCTGTGTCTCACAAGCCCAGGCTGTCCCAGCATCCAGCAAAGGGAACAAATCAACAGGGCACCATGCAAAAACAAAGCTGCCTCCTCTCTGACACATGCAACTTTCTCATTCAAGCTCTGGTTTTTTCTCATTTCCAGGAACTCCTACTGTTTCTGCTGCTCCAGCCCTCAGCAGTTGTGTACAACGTTCTAATGAGGTCCATTCCACTGATATAAGGAGCACATTGACCACACTGCCCAATTTATTTCTGCTTGGAGCATCCAAGAGCTGCTTTTCAAGGAGTTTGAGAAGATCTGTAAAGAGTCCAGCCCCGACGGGTAAACAATGTCCATTTCTGGACTGGCACCATCAATCCAATCAGCAAAGGCATTTAAGGACAGGATGTACAATACTGGAAAATGAAATTACTTTGAAAATATTCCTCCTTGCTTATTTGCCAGCTAATGACAGAACCAATGCCAAGCACAGCCAGTCTGTGCTAGGGTGTTCAGAGAGACAGCCCTTATGCCAAGACATCTTTTTTTTCCCCTTCTCATCCACCTAAACACATCCCACACATTGGTCCTCCCCCTCACTTGAGCCTGGGAACACCTCCAGAGGCTTCTCCAACAGTAAAGAGGCAGCAAAATTCCCAATGCTGCATGATCAGGTGCCTTGTTTTGTCTCTTTTTATAAAATGTCCTGAATTTCACACTTCTGGCATAGTTGTGTTGTTGTCTTCCCCTTGTAAATATTTGCTGTTGAGAACCATTTGCAATGTAAAACTTCCCTAAGGAAAGGGAGAAAGGCTAATGCTCTGGTGTATTTGATACTATCCCTTATGTCATCCCTGGTGTTTCCTTGCTACTTTTACAGGTATTTTCAAGAAAGACTGGATGATATTCAGCATGCAGAAATACAAAAATAAAAAAAAAAGAAGAAAGGCAAGACAAGTCAGCAAGCTCAACTCAGAGAGTTAAGCCCAAGTTTGGGAGATCCAGGCTCAGTTCCTTGCTGTGCCAGACTCCTACCTGCCACACTCCTTCCTGCCTGTCCCACAAAGAGATTACCAACATTCCCTGACAAAGGTACAGCCCCACAGCCTCCTGACAGACCTGAGAAAAGCTTCCAGAGGCTTTGTCCCCAGCAAAGTCCAAAGGAGCACCATTAGCCACAGCCTCTGGCTGCTCCAGCTGTGTTCCACAGCATCATCCAATCACACCTTGCACTCTGCCCCATCCCTTCCTCCTGTGAACTTCCATGTAATAACTGAAAAATGTGACAAGCCTAACTTTAATCATGTTTAACCCGAGTTGGTATCATTAATCTTGCAGCCACTGATAGGTAATTTAATTAGGGTGCATTTGTAATGAATTACAATCACCATTTAGCGCTATTGTTCCTCACACGAGCAGAGGGGAGTCAGAAAACTGGCACAGTTGATCTTCTTAATTACACTCACACACTATACAAGGCACCACCAGCCCCTGCCTTTCACTGCTGGCTTTTTAGATAAAGGAACACCAGCACCAGGGACCCTCCAGGTCGAGCCTGGCAAACATCTCCAGGCGTGCTCCTCACCAGCCATCGGTGGCTACCAGGCCTGGGAGGTGGAACCTTTGATGGGGGAGCTGTCAAACCCCAAACAAAGAGCTCAGGGCTGAATCAGGGAGAGAAGTACACAGCCAGAACAGAAACTGGGCTTCGTTCTTTCTCACCACCTGCAAACATCTGACACATGTGCAGGTATGGCAAGACACAAAACATGAGTAAATAGATGTATTGTAAATCCAGAAGGATCTCAACTAAGGGATTGGATTTATTAAAACATGCTCACTTATGGTGTATAGTTACATGAAAGGCTGTAGTCACTAATGATGCTCTAATGGAAGGAGACTATTTGCCCCAGAGCTTTATATCCACCTTTACACGACAGCATAAGAAATTTCCAGCCAAACCCACTCATTTCTGCTCAGCTCCTGCTCAGCTCCGTGCAGGATGCTCGGCAGTGAGTGCATGTATTTATTTCAGACATGATTTCAGTCTGCAAAAGAGGAGCAATCTGTTGGTGTGGCTGAGAGCCAGCCCACTTCCTCCTCGCTATCTCTGTGCACAACAGACAGACTCCACTGCGGACGCCGTGTGCTGCCATCCCCCTCTGGCAGCCAGGCTAACCTGCCTCTGAACCAAACCCTTCTGAAGAGCTGCTCAACTTTCGTTGCTCTCAGTGAGGCATTTTATACAAATTTATATTTGTTTTTATACACATAGGATGTGCTTTACACAACAGTCATTATGCAGAGGACAAAAGGAAAGCAAGCCCTTTGTACCTCCTCAAACAGGGTGCTCAGGACCCCTCTCTCAGTCTCCACTCAGAACAAATCTGGATTTCCAGACCTCAGAGCAAGCAGGAGGAACAGCTGTTCCCAAAATTCCCCAGCTGGGACACCCCAGTTCTGGCACATGCCTATGAGGAAGCAGAAGCTAGGTCAGATTTTTAACAGAGAAAAGAAACATCAGACTCCGGGTTCCATGGTCTGGGACACTGTCCTAAGGGCAACATGATTTTGTCTCTCCCCTCCTCAAACATATTCACTGAGATTCCACAGAAACTCCATCTGAATTGACTAAAAGTGTCCCAAAGTGCTTTTTTTCCCCAATTAATTTTGTCAGGTATCATGAAGGACTCCTTCCTATGTATGTGGAATTTGCCTGGAAACCAAAGAATTCTCGGGCAAGGCAAAAGACTGGCAAAAGTTTTTAAATAAAGGCTTGGGAAGGAGCTTACCAATTTGGACTGGTAAACCATGATCCCACGCCAGTAAAATGAGCAAGGAAAAATTATTAAAAATGTGCAAATCCTCTGTGGTAGTATAAGATGGGAAGAGAAATAATTTGATGTGGCTCCGGCCAGAGGACAAGCAGGCCTCTGTTTTGGTAGTGCTTTTACCAAGAGTTAGCAAAACTTGGATAAAGTACTGGACAGTAATGAACAGAAAATAGGGAAGAGCCTGGATTATACAGTAATGCAACTTTTAAATTGGTGGCTTATACTTATCTGAAACATTGTGCACTTTCTTTAAGATAGGCCCAGGAGAGTATTGAAAAGCACTAGAGAAAGCAAAGAAAGAAGTTTTTCTAAATACCTCAGAAATTCTGGGAAAACTATATGAAGGGACAAAAAAACAAGAGGCTCATAAAAGAGGTCTATAAAATACCAAGATTATAATAAGGGAAGAAAAAGCACTGCTCTTTGTTCTGAAGAGAAGAACAGGAGAGAACTCAGCTGAAAAAATACAATGTAAGGACTTTAATTTTCATACAACATGTGTTAATTAACCTGTGCAACCATGGTTGTAGGGGAGCAGAGGCACAGAATTTAATGAAAATTAGAACAGACAACAACATCCCACTTTCTAAATAGTATTTCTGCCATTTCCATTTTGCTTTCGAGAACAGGATATGGTCAAGAGGAACCTCCTTTTAATCATGTTATTAACAATGCAGTCACTGAGCAGCATTTAATTACATTTTCCTAAGTCACAAGGAGTTTCTGCGGTGTGCTCACAGCTGGGAGCTCAGATGGCAAAACCCTTCTGAGTGACTCTCCCTGGAAAAGGTCCTATCTGCTCTGCCCCTGCTCTGCTTTAGGGCCAGGTGAGGACAAGGATGGGTGTCCTGTCCCTGCTGCCAAGCACGAAGTGCTGCTGCACGTGGGGATGGAGCACAGCTGGAAATGTGTAACTGCTCTCACCGGTCAACCTCAGCATCAAACCCTGCCCATCACGTCCCAGCCTGGGACACTGCCAAGCCAGAGACATGCTGCAACTTCACACAAAGTTTCAGGCAGATGCCTTACCTGCTCCCACCCCCTGCCATTATAAAAGCTGAAAAATACAAGGGGAAAAAAAATTCTTTTTATCGTCGGGTTGCTCGCCAAATGCAGAGTCGGCATTTTTTATACGTTACCATCAGCATTTCTTTGTCAGTCGCTTTTCTGCACTTGCTTTCACGTAGTGAGTGAAAAGGATAAAATACCTTTTCTAGCAAAATGATTGTGAAGCCACTTCAAATTAGGGGAGGGATGCAGGCGCAGGTGCAGCTCTCAGCTGCTGCACTTGAAGATGACGAGGCTACAAGCTGGCAGCGTCGCTCTTCGGCTGCAGAACCTCCACTGCAGCAGCTCTCAGCCCTTCCACTCTCAACTCTGTGAAATCCTGACTTTTGAGAGCTGACATCACTCAATTATTTTCTCTGCTGGAACCGATTTTTTTCAGGGGTGTACTGGTAAAAAGCACACAGTGCTCATGAGATGCGCTATCCCAAGTGTAATTTTCCGTTTGTAAATAAATTTTGGCCACCACCCAGTCTGGGCGGGATGACTGGGAAGCAGCTGATATTTGAAATCTCAACCATAGTAGGAAAATAGTCTTTAATGAACTGTGCATCTGAGGGGAAAAAAAAAAGAATTGGCTGCAAAATAACAAGTGATAACCATTGGAAAAAAAGGCGAAGCATATGCAGAAGGAAACTCCATTAAAGCAGCAGCCATGCAATTAAAGATGGATGTGGGAAATGCGTGTGCGAGCAGTTCACTGTGCTGCTGTGACCCACAGGCCCATTAGCTCTGGAGCACTGGTAAGCTGATTAGCTCTGGAGAAGGATGATGGCAGAACTCATCAGCTAAGCTTGTTAGCTGCCACACAAAGTTGGTGTACCTTGGAAGCTTTGCAAAGTGATTAGCTTGGGGTGGGAGGAGGCAGCAGAGCCTGCTGCAGGAGATGAATAACCCAAAGCAGTCACTGCGTGGGCACGAGCTCCACATACAGATTGGCTGCCTGGCAGAGCTGCCAGTGGGATCTGCCTCTGCTGGGCTGTGGGGTAAAAACACCCATTCCAGGGCAAGGTCTGCAGCCTCCTTGCACTTTACAGTTAAGCCCCCATGGTTGGCAAGTCCCTCCAAAATCCCTGCCTGCCATGGCTGAGTGCGCTCGGGTCCTCACCATGGAAGGCTGGGAGGTGGATGCTGTCCTTGTGCCAGCCCAGCCCAGCTGAATGTCTTCAACTCTCCCCAGAATACCTCTTGACCAAGTTTACTTTAAATAAAACCAGAGGAGCAGGATAACTCAGCCCAATGCAAAAGGACAATTTTCTCCCATCTGCCTTCAGTCTGCACAGCGATGCCCTGCTGCCACTCAAGAACAGTAACTCCTCTCTTACTGGGGAAACAATTTCAAAGAGGTTCAGCTCTAAGCACCTCTCCTCCTCTTCAGCCACAAAATCACAAAATCGTTTTGGTTAGAAAAGACCTTCAGGATCATTTGAGCCCAACCATTAAGCCAGCACTGCCAAGCCCAACACTAAACCATGCCCCCAGGTGCCACATCTATCTATGGGGAATGTGACCTGCACTCCAGACATTTCTATACAGCAAGGTAACCATTTTATTCCAGCTTAAAGTGGTTCATACAGCTGCTTCACATCTCCAAAAACTGCACAAACCTACTTCCACTGCATGTCCACAAGATGAAGTAGGAAAAAAAAAAGGAGCTTTACGTCTGTCTTTATGCCAGTTCACAATGGCAGCAGTCTTGTACATGTCAGCTTCTGTCTTTTTTTTTCCTTTTTTACCATAAAAACAAGACAGAGACAAGAATATAAAATATTAAACCCCAAGGAACATAAACATTAAAAAGCTTTAATCACAAATGCACAGATTATTTAGGCTACATGTGGCTGTAAGAGTGTAGCAAATGCCTATAAGGGTGTGGAAAGTTAATTCCTTAGGGTACAAACATAGAGGGAAAATACGTGTTTTAATTTAATGCCTTCTAATTTACAAATGCCTACCTGCAAACATTCATTGTGAATGCATGGAGATGTCTGATGCATTCATTATGTCTGTTTGGTTAATCTGCTTTTACACAAAACTAAAAGAGATTAATAAACTTCCCTAAATGCCCTACCATTGCCAGCATTCTTCCCTTTCTGAAAAGCTTTGCAAGACTTGCTTGATTAAAAACTTTTCTTCAATTTCGATATCCTGAAGTCAAGGTACTAGATGGCAATCTTTGTTTTTGTTTCAAAATAAAGAAACTTTGCAGTTGCAGAGAAAACATAATGCAAGTGTAACCGACAGCTCAAAACCAGATGGCAAATAAAATTATCTCAAAGCATATTGGTTTTTTTTTTTTACATTGCATTTACAATTTTCAACACTCACATTTGGCAACACTGCTGTCCCTCATTTTATGTAGGTTAAAAGTGAGAAGCAGCCGTCTGCTCACTTCAAAGTCAAGTAATTACCCCCAGGTAGGATCTATTTATGTGCATTTAACCAACTATTTATAGCCATTTGAAAACAGAAGGTTTTCATGAGAAGTGCTGGCACAGCCTTCACTATAACAGCATTGATAACATGTTCTCTCTGCTCCCACTGGACCTTCTAACTTGATAACTCCTTTGGTAAAGATGAACTGGAATGTAGGGACCTGTGATATTAAAATTTCTTTAAGCAACCAACCCCCCTGCTTCCCCAGATGCTTTTCTGCTGCTTGTAGCAATAAATCTTCCAGTCATGCAGCAAGGCACCAAGGCACTTGGCTTTTATTAGATAGGCTTCTAGGGCTTTGGGAAGTATTAATAGTCCATCAGAGGAGGCACTGACACTGATCTCCAGGTAGCCAAGGCAGAACATCTCGGTGTGACGGGGCTGGTGATGGGCACAGGACAAAAGCACAACCAGAGTGTCACCCACAGACACCAGCCCCCTTCATGCCACGGATTTATTCTCCCTACTGTCCTTTCTAAGAAACACGACAGTCACACCGTGAGATTTCTAAAATGACAGCTATGCCCCAGTCCCTCACCAAAGCAGCAGCAGGAGCAAGAAAAAACAATTCATTTCTAGAAGCTGATATCCATCAGCAAACCCCACCTCTCTGCTCTGCTCCACCACAGCAAACAGGGCCTTTCTCATTCCCGAGCTCAACTGCACAAAGATCCATTAGATAAAAAAACATATCTAAATGAGAAATGCAGCAAAAAGAAATGAGTTTAGACAGCTCCTCCTCTCTGATCTGGGCTGCAATAATTATGCCCGTGTCATGTGAATTCATGGCTGTGCATCCTCAGCATAGCTCATTTTACCCAATAACTTCAGGATCCTCTTCTAGAGGCTCCTCTCTCTCCTCACCCCCGTTCCAGGTGTCCAGCTCACTCATTTCTCTTCCCCACCCCAGCTTTCCACTGCATGGCCCTTCTCTAACGCAGGTGCTCCTCGGCAGCCACGCACACCCCTTCTCTGCCAAGGAAGGTCTGCAGCTTTGAAGCCCAGACAGTTTCACCCATGTGCCCTCCCATGCTTTTCCCCATGCTAAAAAAAGAGCCTGGAGGAGAATTTTGGGAGCAATCCATGCAGACATGAACACATTCTTCTTGCAAATGCTTTCAGACGTCCTCCTGCAGAGAGCTCCAGAACTCTGGCAGCGGATCAGGACGGGCAGGTGACACTCCAGCTCTGTCCCTGTTCCCCTCCTGGCTGCCAGGTTCCTGCTGTGCCCTTCGACCTACCTCTATTCCAATTAACAAACCAAATGAACCAACAGCTACAAGTGTAAAACCATGACATTGTGCCAGCCACCACCAGCTCATTTGCTCATGGGCTGCTCCTTCCTTTGATACTCCTCCAGGTTTGGCTTTTAGGCTGTGAGCTTTCCAGAGAAAGCATCTATCTCCACTTACTTTTCCTACAAGAGCCAGTACTAATGTGGTTAATAATAGCAGCTAACCTTTGGCTGCTAAAGTATTAGCAGTGCCACCCATAAAGCTGTGTCATATTTAGTGAGCTGTCAGAGCAGCAGCATCATTAAAAAGCCCGAGCACATAACTAATGTATGTAAAACACTGCAAGAGATAATCATTTGGTTGGTTGGTGATTTATTCCAAAACTGATGGAAGCAAAGGGCTTGGCAGTGAGAACTGCTGAAGGGAGGGAAGCAGGGCAGGCTAACACTCACACTGAAATGGTCCTACCACCTGGCAAGCTCTGGTGAAAGCAGTACATGTCTTTTTTGAAACTCAAATGACCCTTCATGGTCTGTGGACTCACTCTCCTAATGATTTCTGCCTGAATTTGCAAGCTCTTTTTTTCCTTCTCTTCTCATTTCACATCAGAGGGGTGACAAGACTTTTGCACCCTCATGTTAACTTTGTGTCTGTACACGACGTTCTCACTCTGCTCACTGGGACCCACCAGCTTCATCATTAGGGCCAGATTCAAGCAGCACCAAGCACACTTGCAAAGATTTTCTCAGAACCCAAACTTCCCCACTCCTTCCCACTGCCGTCCCTCCCTCTCTCCCACCACAGCTCTGCAGGCTAAAGGAGATTCCTGAAGAAAAAAGCGACGCCCTCCCCTCCTCAGCTGCATCTCCTGAGCTCTCCTGGTCCTGCATTAACCAATCTCTTTGTAGCTTCTCTCCCCGTGGAGCTGAGACCCACAGTGCTTCCCAGGAACAACAATTCCCTCTTGCACAGCCATGTCAGCCTCTCTGCCCACCCTGCCTGACCCACAGAATCCCAAAGCTGAGCCTCACAGGGCCCAGCCCGTTTGGCAGGTCCCATGGTGGAAGACAGGACCTGTTGATTTC
This sequence comes from Irena cyanogastra, assembly GCA_013397155.1. Lineage (NCBI taxonomy): Eukaryota > Metazoa > Chordata > Aves > Passeriformes > Irenidae > Irena > Irena cyanogastra. The sequence continues at coordinate 255,296 of VWZV01007375.1, forward strand.
TGTGGTTTCATGTAAGTGTGAATTGATGAGCTACTTCAGGAAGCTAATATTAATTCCTGGAATAACGTGCAAGGGCTGCCTGGCTGATTACCCCTCATTCCTGTCTGCTTACAAACAATGATTACAGTCTAATCTCAGCACTCTTGGAGGAGCTGAGGAGAGTACCCTTCATCTACTGTAATTATGTTCCAGCTCCCTTGGAGCTCCCTTGGAGCCAGAGCTCTTATTCACTCCTAGCATTATCTGCAGTCTAATCTAGTTGGCTGGAACGGAGGTGAAAATTACTCCAAAGAGCTGTAGTAAGCTCTTGCTGGAGCTCCAAAACCAAGCTAAAGAAACCAAATTGTTTTGTGTTGGTCAGACAAAGGCACAGGATGGAGAAGAGATGGATCCAGCACATGGCAAAAGCGAGGCTTGAGTGTTGCTGGCACTGCCAACAGTTGACATTAATACGACTCAATCCTGTTTTTTGCAGAAATGTTCACCCTGCTGTATTTCCTTCAGCCTCTCAGCAGGATGGAGACACAGCAGACATCTCTGCAAGCTCTTTGAAAAGAAAGCCTTTTCCCAGTGGGACCTGGTCACACAGTCTCCCCAGGCTGCTCCTCCACACTTCAGTGAGGCCTCACAAGGTGCTACAAGGCATGAAGTGTCAAAACATCACCAGCCTTTCAGATGTGATGGGAAGGTTTAGCTGCTTCCAGAAGTTTTGTTCTAAATATCAAAAGTCAAATACAGTATATGCCTGATTTCATCCTGCAAAGGCTTCCGGGCAACTTCACTTGGCCTAAAAACCAATTCTAGGTAACTGTGCAGGTCAACAACTTCTAAATCCATTTTCTGATCATGTTATTTTCTTCAGTATCTATAGATTAACTATAACAGTAACATTGTTCCCTGTGAGGGTGGGCAGGCCCTGGCACAGGCTGCCCAGAGAAGCTGTGGCTGCTCCAGCCCTGGATGTGCCCAAGGCCAGGCTGGATGAGGCTTGGAAGAACCTGGTCTAGTGGAAGGTGTCCCTGCCCATGGCAGGGGTGTGGAACTGGATGGTCTGTAAGGTCCCTTCCAACCCAAACCATTCTGTGACTCTATGAAATGATATTTAACTGTTTCCCTTCAATATAACTACACTCCAGAACATGAACATTGCCTGCTGCTCTTGTTAAAAACACGCAGGATTTTGCACCACCTCCTTGTGCAGACACCACTGAGACCCTCTGCTCAGGCACAGAAAAGACCTCTCCCTCCAGGGCTGTGAACAGGATGCTGTGCTGCCTTCCCTTGCTGCTGGGAATGGCTCAGGATGATGGCAACTTCTACTGGCAACCACAGCAAGGGCTGTCCAGCAGCCACAGCCTGCACTGGGGCTGTCAGCACAGGCTGAAACCCTGACCACTGTCTCCTGTTCACTACTGCTACAGGCACCTGTGAGATTGAACATGAAAGGAACTGCACATGCTGCAGTTACATTTTGCCTTTGCTGGGGGGACAGGAGCCCACCCCTGTGAACAAAGCAAGGACCTGTGCTCCAGTGATGCCTGAAGCACACGAGGTTTAACTGCAGCAATCTGGGAAATGAGACAGCTCTCTCTCCTGATCTCCCAGAAGACAACCTGATACCTGGGCTGCCAAAGGTCCTGTGTTCTAATGAAGTGTTAAATGTGGTTTGGTTGTTTTTTTAAATCTACTAAGATGTTTCTCCATCCTACAGTGCTGTCACTCTTTGCTGTGCTGTAATTCAGTATGGAGACCAGTTAATTAAGTTTGAACAACAGTGCCTAATGACTTCTATTTAAAGCTGGTCATAAAAAAAATATTAGAAGCCCTTAGAAATTACCTAACTTTGGAAGGCAACATGGTACCTTAAGAGAATAAAACATAATAGTCCTGCACACTTGCACTTTGAAGGCTTTGTCTTCTACCCCAAGCAGGGCAGTGGAGCAAGGCATCCCCTCCTGCCCTACAACTGCTTATTTTAGATTTAAGCCATGATGAGAACACCATGAAAATAATGAAATGTTCCCGAATGCAGGGATCAAAATGAGTGCTGGCAGCATCACTGTTAAATGCAGTTCCATTTAAATTACTCTCAGATGGTGGAGCAATGCAGCTGCTTTGTGGAAACCTGTGGAACCTGGGGGGGAAAGTAGGTGGAGAAGCAAACAGGTCCTGAAGAGATGGAAAGTACTGAAGAGACAGCAAAATGAGACAGCCTAGAAAACCAGGAGTCCAAACAAAGCAGCATCATCCAAGATCTCAACAGGAGAAGGCAACCTCACTACAAATGGCTTGAGAAAGGAACTGAGGACAAGATTAGGGGGAACAGAGGATTACCTATTCTGTTTAACCTCCTGAGATCTTAATCCTTATGTTCATCTCTAGAATTCAACAACGTGCATAGAGGTTATGCTGAGACACATGATGGCATAGGAACATTGCCAGCCCCTGCCCCAGAGAAACTCCAAAACTAAAACACACAGAGATTTAGACACGTCACTGGTAGATGATAAACACTGGAATTATCAGAGAAATTAATAAGAAGATTGTTTAAATATTAGCCTAATTTAAGCACAAAAGAGGAGCTCTAGTGCAGCATTAACCTCAGACCCTTTGAAAACACATCCTGGGAGTTGTGTGCTTGCTACACCCACTCACCAAAGCATCTCTAACGAATTTCCTCCTACCTGGTGTGTCAGATCTGGAGGGAACCCCTCGAGGTATTTTCCTTCCTAGCCTTGCCTTCCACTTAATGCATAGACTGGGAGTTGTTTGGAGTGCAAAAGGGAAGCCTTATTTTTCTTATTCTTCTTGGCAGAGAAGAAGTGGCAAAGACAACCATCCATCACTGCTCTCTGTGAGCATCACAGAGCCATAAGGCAAGGATCACACCTGATTTATCTTCTGCACAGTCCAAATAAAAGCAGACCTCTGGTCTGTCTCTACTCAAACATAATTAATTGAAACATTGAAATGAAGCCTAGTTTCATCCTCCTTTTTGAGGTCAGCAAAGGGACATGCAGAAAGGAGTTCAGTCTTTCCCCTGATGGACTCCACAGGTGCCCCAGGATGGGCACACATATTTACCTTCTGGCTGTCAAAGCCATCCTGGGTGTCACTTCTGCATTTAGCTCTCCCTGTGACTTGGAAAGTTTGCTCAACTTCCAAAATCATCTGCAAGCTCCCATACCACATCTCTTATCCCAGAGGATCAAGAATCACCAAGGCAGGATAATATTTGAGGACTTAAAAGTACTGAAATGGTTTTTTAAAAAATTAGCCTTAAAATCAGATGCATATACCAGCAGGCAAGAAAGGAGCAATCTTGTAGCCTGACTCCAGGTTTTCTAAACTATCTAGAGAATTTGAGGTCTTAAAACTTATTTATATGTCAAATAAAACTAAACAAGAAATAATAAACTCCAAGGCAAAAATTATGCTAATAAATAAATAAAAACATTCCCTTCCTATCTAGAAGAATTCCCTAAAATTCCTAAGAAGAAAAAAAAAAAAAAGAAAGAAACCCTGAGGATTAGGTTTAATTATTTGGATTTTCAAAGCCTCTGTGACAAAGTACCACCAAGAAGGCTACAAGAAAACTGTCTGAGCAACAGAGCAAGGGATAAAGTGCTATTACAAATCCAGAAACTAACTGAACTAAATTAAAAAAGGAGGTATAACACACGATCAATATTCAACATAGTGAAAGATTACAGCGGCTGTTCCCCGAGGACCAGTTCTGTCTAACATATTCTTCAGCTATTTGCATAGGAGAGTGAGCTGAGATGTGGTGAGACTGCATATGACACGATTGGTTTGGGGGGCATTGAGCTGACCTTGGCTGCTCTGCCTCTTAGGAGCACTGAAACACTTCATCTTCACTGCAGGCTGCCTTGGGAGAGGTTCACTCGCTTTAGTTACAGAAAATATAAAAACACAGCTGTTTAGCAGTTAAGGAGAAACCTGAGAAAGCACAGAATAATGAAGATATTTACTCTTTCCTTGCAAGATGCTAGGGAAATGATACCCAGAGGAACAGAATGGCAATTTTAAACAGATATAAAACCCCCTCTTTTCTCAAGTCCTGCATTGACCTCTGGAGCTCACTGCCACACGCTCTCTCGCAGATCAAGAGTTCAGAAAGTCCGAAACTGAATTAGAAACATTCCGAGCAATAGTGGTGAAACACATTTACCAAAGCTTATGAAAAACATCTTTTATAAAGACACCACAGTAGTTTCTTGGGCAGGTTTGCACCACTATGTGTTTTGAAATCTGAAAACAAACTATCTCTCTGTTTGAACAAGGGTGAAAAACCTCCCTCTCCCTTGCAAGCTATAAAAATTAACACTTCACTAGGAACTTGCACACCAGAACTGGAACACCTGGACAAACTGGCAGAGCCATTACTGCTTCCAAGTCACAGATGGGGAATGGGACAGAGTGAGGCACTCAGTGCCAGTGCTGGATGACAGTAGGGGACTCCCTGGATTTTTGGCTGTGTGCTCACCAACAAGCTGCTGTATCTGCTGACCAAACAAGCACAGAGAACCTCAGTGGGGACGAAGAGGCTCTTCCTCAGCTGTTCTCAGCCCGTCACCCATTCCAGCCCACCCCAAATCTGCAGTGCAGAGGAGAACTCCCCAGGGAGCTGCTGCTCCATCAGCACCGACGCTGGCCATGGATGGGGTAACTACAGGCACTGTGGATGGGATACCTTCCCAAACCCCATTCTCTCAGCTTCCTCAGCTCCCTGCAGGGTGATTCCATGCAGATCTTTCTGGCAGGCTCTGGAGGAGCAGCAGAGCTCTGATCCAATTTGCCCAGGAGCTCCAGCAATGCCCCCTCTCATTTTCACCTGGGTGGATCACTGAGGCTGAGCCTGGCTGCTGTCAGATGGGAAGCAGCTGTGCAGAGCAGGAGGTGGGGAGCTGAGGAAAGCCTGCCCTTCATGGTTTCCTCTTTGGTGTCAAGCCAAGCCTGTGGACAGCCACCAGCTTCATCCACAATCCAACCCCTTGCTTCCCTCCAGATGACCATATTTGCTTTCCAAATGTTCCTCTGACAGACACATGTCCTCCCCCTGAGCTGTGCATTCCAATGTCTGCACATACTCACTTATCATTAAAAAAAAAAGATAAAAGACATTAGAAATTACTTTAAAACCTGTAATGGCTTGAGGAGTCTCTAGAGTGAAAGGGAGGAGGGAAGGGGGAACCTGGGTTAATAAAAGCTGTTAATTAGAGCCAAATTTGCTGCTTAATGTGTCAAGAACTAGTGAGTTACGAGTTAATCAACTGTCTCAGTTCGTTGGGAGAGCAATAAAGCTGAAGCCTGAAAATGGAAGGACAAGGTCAGAGCCTTCAAAGGAGGTGTCTTTAAAATTGCTAAATCCTAAGGTCCAAGCTGTGAGACACCAGGACTCGCCCTATCCTGAACATCCTGTTCTATCACTTACCATCAGCATTCCAAGCCTTTCACAGTACAGTCATCCTTGCTTTTTACCTTTTTATCTACTTTACTTGGGACTTTATCATATGGGACAAAAGCGCAGAAAAGATTTGTAGCTCCTCAAACCCTTCATTTTTTATTTCTGCTGTTCCCTTTCAAAGGATATTGCAAAAGCCCAAAGCAAAAGGCAGAGAAAGAAACATGGAGGAGTTGTAGAATATCCATCAAACTCTGAGTTCAGAATCCAATGTTCCTTGTGCAAGACCTATCAACATCTCCCTACACCGTGCAGTCAAAGGAGTTGGGACAGCAGGAACTGCCTTAGAGAATAAATTAATAAAAACATCAGAGAGGAAAGAGTGAATAAAACTTATCAAGAAATGAAGGGTTTGGAGATGGAGCATTTCCCACACTTTAATGCATCTGGGAGACAGAAGGCAAATGATGGGTGATTTACTTTTGCCATTGAACTATGGAAAGATTCAATCTATTTTCACTCCAATTTACTCTTTGCAAGTCTAGCCTAGATAGAGTACATCCTTCTTCCCTGCAACATGCCAGCCATCACTACTGCACCACTGTCATTGCTAGGAGAAGAAAAGCTGCAGTTACTGTGGGACCTCTGCCATCACCCGAGAGTTTTCCCAATGAGGGAGGTGCAAAGGGAGCTAGAAGATAAATATTTATAGCAGAGAATTCCACCAGACTTCCAAACTGCTGCTAAAACAGAAGGCATGAAAAGCTTTTTTATTTTTTTTTTTTACTGAGACACTCAGTTATGCACCTCCCAGCCAGACACACACCCAGCTCCAATGAAGCTGTTAATTCAGGAATATTATTCATCACTGGGCATTGCTCAGTGTGGGCACCACAGTGGCTCTCAATTTCCTGCTCTTGCCACCATGTCTCCCTCTCTCTTCTTTTCTCTGCCCTGCACAGCTGCCTCTGGAAGTTTTAAAAGAAAAATGCTTTTCCTGAGGGGTTTCTTCTCCTGCCTTGCAACCTCTACTTAGTTTAGGGGGCAAATGTGATATCTAACTGTTGTGGAGACAACATGATTCCCAAAGGTTGGGACTTGGCACAGAAAGGGAGAAGAGCAGATGTTCATAGATTTCATTGCAAAATGTAATTACCCATGGTTTTGGGCACTATATACAACATATTCTAGTAAATGTAAAGCAACAGGAAGTGCCCTCTGTGTCCTTGTGGGCATCTTGGGTGCTCCTCCAGATCTTACCTGTATTGTCCATACTGCAACATTTCAGCACAGCAAGCAGCAGCCTTCTGAAATGTGGGGAGCACGGAGGATTACTTTACATACAGCCAAATAATCTTTTTAGCACTAATTTTCTTGTTCTCTACAACATCCAGGTCCTGAGGGAAAGCAGAGCCCAAAGCTAGCACTGGATGAAAAGATTAGTTGCTTCTGCATTAAGATGCTTGTAATGATTCAGCAACTTCAAGCCATCTTTCTACCAACAAGAAGTCTTTGTGCTTCTTCTATAATCTGATAGCTCAGAGTGACAAAAGAATTTGACAGAAGTCATTACCACCTACAAAGCTGTTGCACATTTGTGAGTACAAATGGGTCAATTGTGCCCCAAACTTGCAGCTTTATTCAGCTGGGGGGATAATCCCATCCTCCTTTCCAAAAAGAAATCTACAGTTTTGCCCTCCCTAACAAGAAATTCACCTGAAGCACCAGCAGCAGAGCAAAGGCAGTGTCACGCACAGCTCCAGGCGTGGTGGTGGCTTCCCAAAGAGCAGGTGAAGTGCACTGAGGACACTGTCATCGTGAGAGTGACCAGCTATCCCCTATCTGACACCCCTTTCAGGCTCCTTTAAAAGCAGGCACAATAAACTCCAGGAGCAATCAATCCTCTGCTTTTGTTGAAAACTCTTGCTGCACAGAGCAAAATAAACTACAGAAAATCTCAGCAAACAATTCAGGGTCTGAAATTCTTCTAACAATTAGTAGAGAGCCTTTGTGTACCTCCTTCCACAGCTGCCTAGTGCAGAGGGAAGTGGAGAGGGTCACAACCTTAATTCTGGACACAAATTGGCTGCTGGTTCTTCACTGCTGAAATGGGGAGGGGAGGTTATAGCCACAGAGTAATGAGAGAGATTACACTGCAATCAGGGAGCAGAGATGGGAGCTGGAGAGACGTGCTGAAGGCAGGGAAAACATCCCCTAAATTAAACCCCTATTGTTCACCTCATCTCTGCCTTGGTGGGTAACCCACAAAACCCTGAGCTCCTGCCAGAAGCCTGTGTGAATAATTCCAGAGCATTTTTCCTACCTGTTGCTAACGTAACTGTCTATGAGCACATCAGCTTTACGCCTCTTGGAGCCATACATCTGGGAAGGTAAATTTTCTGTAATCCCTGGGAATATCCTCTTCCTTTCCCAGTAAAATCTATACTGTTGTTTTTCAGCATGAAGGGGTGCAAGTTTCACTGCAGAAAAATCACGAGTGCAGTACATGACTCCTCAGCACTCTGTGCATCATTAGGGTGAGGTTATTAACAGGATTATGGGGGGCTGAGGGCAACAAGCTCTCATCCCTCTGGAGGATGATGTGTAAAAGCAAGGAAGGCAAATGCAAATTTGCAGAGGAACCATGCTTCATTCAAGAGGTGAATTAGTGTTTCCTTCCCCTGAGACACTGTGGAGATGTTACCTCACACCTGAAGGTAACCCCATGGTAGCAAAATCCTCTCCTGAAGACAAAGAACAAGAATTCCACAAAGATGGCAAGACTAGAATTATCAGTGGACATCTGACTCGAATTCCTTGGTATGGCACCTGCTGTACAAAAATATGAGCACAGACACAGCAACAACTGGAAACTGTAGCTCTGGGCAATAGAATTTGGGAAATACTGCATAGGAACTGATGCAATGTGCTTTGAGATCTTCCTTCAGAAGCCTTCGTGTAAGACTGTAATGGCATCCTGTATCCAGTGTGCTGTGATGCTAAATATAGCCATGCCCACCAAGAGCAGCTTCAAGTCCTATCTTTGAAACTGCTATGGATATCAGCTCTTCCTTCATCTCATTAACACTGCTGTAAAGTGCCTGGCACGAATCTACATCAAATGAATATAATTACAGGGGAAAATACATTGCATTAACTTGTATGTCTGGCCTTCCCTTGCTTTATCTGTCTTACTGCTGTACACAATTTTGTTTCTATTTTTCTTCACAATTCATCTTCTTTGTCCTTCTTTTCTTTCAGCCTTTCACCTACTCTTTATTTCAAGCCCGAAGTTGATTGCTTTCTTTCTTTTTTTCAAGTTTGATTGATTTATTCTGCACTTATGTAAATTATTTTATACAAGGCATATAAACTGTAGAACTCCTGCAGAACAACACAAGCACTGCTACCCATGTAGGTAAGGAGAAAAAAAAAGTAAAGTTAACAAAATGCTAAATTAAGTAAGAATCTCTTACATCACACTTTAAAACCTGCCAAATCTGACTCTTCAGATGTACTGCAATAGCAATTTTCTAAGACACAGGTCCTTTGCAGGTAAAATCTTTATAGTGTCAGACAGAAAAAGAAATAGAGATTCTTCCAGCTGTTCCAGCAGGGACTAGGGAATGATGTAACCTTTCAAACAACCAGGCTGCAAGTTGTCAGAAGGTCACTACTGCATGGCCCCAAAACAATGCCATTCCACTTGCCTACTATAAAAAAGAAAGGGAAGGAAGATGAGGGGAGGTATTTACTTTTCATATCTTGTCTGAAACACCTGCAGGACTTCAGGCAAGTGATCTCTGCTGAAATTCATTGTATTGCTCAGTCCATCCTCACTTAATTCATCTCATGAAATTCTTAAATGGTACCCAGGCTACAGGCTGGCTCTCTACAGAGATGGGAATTACATCCCTAATTACAAGATATGGTACTGCCCTAATAATAAGTACTGTGCTCAAGAAGTCCCCACCCAGGGGAATGAGCCTTGACCTCTTTTAACAAAGACTGCAAAACAGTTGATAAGAACATTAAAGCAAGTCCCTGCTCCAGAAACCAGGCTTTGCTTCCTCCAAGCACTCCAGGGCTGGCTGTAGAAATAAGCTTTGAGCACTTCTCTCTAGTCTGAGCTGCTGATTGTTGTCTGTCCCCCAGCTCAAACACAGACTTGGTAATAAGCATGCAGAGGTGTAGAAGAGGAACTAGAAAGGCAGTTTTACCTCCATAGTATTCACTTGTTTTGCCCCACAATCCTCAAACAGCGCCAGGACAAGCTCAGCCCGACAGGCACTGCTGGAGAAATTAATCTGAATTTTCATGCATCTTCAGGATGAACGTTCCCAACCCTTCAGCCCTGGAGATGATTGGCTCCTCTACAAAACGCCCAAAGAACTGGGCTTTGCTAACCTATCATTATTGCTCCCTCCATTTCTTTACAAACAGCACCTCTTGCCCTAAGAGCTCTCCCTCCTCACACTGCAGCAATCCCAAACTGGGGCCAGGTTTCCTTCTCCAGCACAGATTTGTAGCATTTAACAGCAAACCTTCAATTACCACAGTGCGTGACCGTAAAACTTGCTCAACTGGAAATGTTCACTTATTTCTAACCTTGCCTCCGGTTGTCTTCTTTCTTCTGCCCCCAAAGCCATCTCCAACAGTATTCTCCTGGAACCTCTGAGCAGCCTGCCTAGCACAAACCTAAACCATAAGTCAAAATGATTTAAATTATATGGAAATATATATCTCTTCTTCAACACCAAACTGGGAATGTGGCTGCTAATGGGACATCACTACACATTACTCATAAGGCCAAGACATGTGGCATTTCCCAGGGAACATGCACATTCTCCTTTTTATGCTGGATGACTTATAAGCAGCCATCAGTCTTTTCCTTGTGGGGCTGTGCCTTTCATACACATAATTTGAGTCCTTAAAGTGAACTCCTTGATGTAGATTCCACCTGCCTCAGAGGAGGGAAAAAAATAATACAAAAAAAAAAAGTCTTGGAAATATACAGCAACAAGAAACTGGCAGGACAAACTCACACTCCCACTGTGCCAAATTGCAAGTTTAGTAATTCTGTTTTCTTCCCGCTGAGTGGAAGGTGTCATTAGCTGCTGTATTTAGAGCCACAGAAAAGGTTCTTGGAGCAGTCCCCAGCCTTCCTCTGAACCAGGTGGCTGCTGACCACAGGAGCTCTGTGCAGCTGGGGACCTTCACCTTCATCTCCTGCAGTTCACTTCCATGTGAATGGAAAGGAAATAAACAGGGCAAGTGGTACTGTATGAAGAGAAACCCTCAGGCTGTGTTGTCCTCCTCGGGGCTGGAATTCATCCCTGCACCACCTCGGCCACTTTAAAGCCCCTGCTCTGCATAAAACACTTTAACTCAACAATAGCTTTCCTTCTGGGAGAGGATTTCTCCTCTAGGCTGGTCTCTGTGGAGCACCCATTGAACCAAATCCTCATTTCTAAAGATTACTACAACAATTCAAAGAATCATCCTCTTACTGTGAGAGCCTTGGAAAGGGAGCACAAAGCTTTGAAAATGCCCTGCAATCATGCAATGTGCACCTGGGCTGGAGTCTTGTTTGCTGGCAACGTTCCTACAGGCTTTTGAGACTGTCAGCCCATCAGAGCAGGAGGAGAAATGTGCCCATCCACTGCTGGAGGCTTTGCTGTGTGACAGAGGAGGAATGGCAGAGTGTGGCTGTGATGGGGTTTTGGATAAATAAAGATACAAATCCATAACCATAGGGGGTCTTCATGATGCCTGCAAGGAGGAGGGAAGGGAACTGTGAGGAATTGCCCCTTTGGTGTGGTAACAGGGGCTGGGAGCACCCTGTGGTTTCCAGAACTGTTTGGGATGGTGGAAGTGAAGACCACCTGCGCTGAAGAGAATTGGGAGAATCTGTGCAAACATTCATTATTTATAAGATAGCTGTCCAGAGGCAAATTGCCTGGAATCCATTAAAGGGAGAAATCCCAGCTCCCTCTGGCAGTAGCCTGGCACAGGCCTTTTCCACTGGCAGAAAAGGGAGGGGAAAAAAAAATCACTTTCATTTCTAATTAATCTTCTGGTATATAATACTTTTAATTAGGAGGGGAAAAAAATCCTGTGTGCTCTTTGAGAGAAGAAGGAAGGAGCCAAAAGCAAAGCAGAAAGCTCTGGCATCTTGGCTGTAACTCAGACCTTGTCTTCTTTAAACCTGAGGAGCAGGTGAGCTCCAGCTCCTTTTCTCTTCCTGACGTGACACCAGAGCCCCCCAGAGCTTCAGGGGCTGCTCTGGAGATGAGGAGTGAGACCCTGTGTGTACAGAGCTGGCTATCTACCCCAAAAAAGAAAATCCAGGTAAAGAGAAGCAGGAAGGAAAAGTACTGGAAAAATGCCTTGGACAGAAATGAAGCAGACTCTGTTGGACACAGCATGGGCAAGAAAGGAGAAAGAAATACAACCCATACATTATCTCTTCAAATTAATAACCCCCAAAAACCATTCCTTCCCCAACCCCAAATTTCCTATCCCTTCTTTTTCCTAATGTCTCTCTTCCCTGCATTCATTATTAATGCCACTGGGGGTACAGATTTGCACTTTGGTTTCTGAAAAATTTATTCAATGATTAAAATTTCAGTCTCTGAGTAATGAAAGCAGCTCAGGCAAGCTGGAGATGCCCCTTTGCAGTCTGAAGGCCTTTGGTGTGCTGCCCACTTACCCCCTGCATGAGAAGCCTCCCTGTAGACCTGGCTCAAGGGGGAAAATATGGTAGGAAAATGTGGTTTTAAGTTCATTAAGTTCTGGTTTTGTGGAGAAGCCATTTCAGTTTCATACCCTACCAATTCTATATTTACTGCAGAGAGTGAACCCCAGGTTCTCCCAAAGCTCAAGTACTCATGGCTTTCCACATGACCCCTTGGGTAAGGGAAAATCTGCAAAGAATGTAAATATTAATCAATGCTGTACATCTATCACTCACTGACAGGCTGATTGCAGGCTCAGAGATTTTGGTGTGGCTAATGAAATTTTCTGTGACATTGTGCTTAAAATGAAAGAATAGCAGAGAAAGGTTCTCAGAGAAAAACATCATCTCAACTCACAAAAAATATCTATTTTCTCATCTGTACCCACGCTATCAGCAGCAAGAGCAAGACTCAAGGACCCTCTTAACTGGTGAGGAAAGGGCAGGTGACAGCACCCACCCCTGGATGGCAATTTCACCTCATTGCAGAAAAACAGACTCCCACAGCAAATTCAGTATCAGCTGAAAGAAGGTCCTTTCCCAGCCTGCAGCAGAGCTACCCTTCCCACCAGCTCCATGTCAAAGAAAAAGTGGGCAAAAGACCTGCATAATTCTCCACCCTCGACTCCCAGCACTGTTATTTTTATTTATTTTAAAATAAATGTGAGAGGGATGTCAGAGCTCTGAGCAGCATAGGGAGACAAGAAGCTCAGAACCTTCTCTAGGCTGAGATTAGAGAAGGACAGGGAAGGGCTGAATTTAAACTTATCCATCTCGATTTCATTCCTAAGGTGCTAAAAAATAGCAAAATAGAACAAATGTACACAAAACCTCCCTTGCCTTTTCAATGGCATTTTGCTTCAAGTCTTAGTTGGATTTTTACTCAGTGGAATAAAGACAGCTAAAGTGAACAGAGTCCTTGGGAAGCAAAATCTTGGGACTAAGGTGGAATCTCAGGGCAGCACTGGCAGGACATTCCCCACCAGCCAAAGCAGCACTGCTTGTGCTGCCATCATGGGGAAAAGAAATGGACAAAGAGGAACAGGAAGCTCTGCCAAAATCCTCCACGGGCAGGAAAATAGCAAAGCTGTGAAGCTGAGATCTGATTTTCTCTGAAGCAACAGGATTAGTGACAGCCCACATTGCACTTCACTGGGGTCAGGATAACTGAAGGAACACTGAGCGCTGACCCAAAGCCAGCTCCCGGATTCAGACACTGTGTGGCTGCTCCTGAAATATTTTATCAAAGTTTCTAAAACTCTACTGAATTGTGAATTCTGGGGGAAAAACCAAGTGACTTTGGTAGATCCAGCAGAATACATGCTGTGTGTATCACCTGCACAGTGCTACCAGGAAGAAAAAGCAATGCACAGAAACCTATTTTTCACCACATTTGGTGAAACCTTGCTGGGTGAATGTGCAGAGCATTGGATGCTTGGAAAACTCGCTGCTTTTCTTCCTTAAGATGCAGCTTTGTAGAGATTTCCAAATACGTGGCCCTTTATGTGCTGTTCAGCTCTTGAAGTTATTCTGAGCTGAGCCTTTAGCACTCAGCCCTGTGTGCACAGGACGTGCAGGATGAGCTCCCTCACAGGCTTTCATGTGCCAGCCTTCTCACCTCAGGACAGGTTCATTCATCTTGCTCTTAAGAGTCCAGGTGGTTTAGTGAACCTGCAGCTGTTAAATGTTCCCTTTTGAAGAGGCTCCTGAGCAGGATCCATCCCAACCCCAGCGTTAACGTGTCGGGGGCACAGCCCTGATGCTGTGCGCAGAGCGAAGAGGAAATGGAAATGCTGGAACAAGCACTTTGGCACAGCTTCTTGGCTGGGCTAAAGGTTTATTCCTAGGATGCTGCTTTCCTGCAGACTAAGGAAAATTAAATTTAGCACTTTGCAAATAAATAGGTTAGGGCTGAAAGGACACTATTTAGGAATTTACTGCACACAGCAGCCTCAGAGATTATAGATCCATCACCGTCTATTACCTTGCTAGTTACTGCTTCCAGTCTGTCTATCTTCCCTACTTACACACTGGTGCTTTCATCAGGTCTTTTTCTGTTCCAACTTGAAACTGTCATCACTCTAATGGAATTATATGAAGAAAAACAACTTTAGGCTGCAGTGGCTGCCAAAAATCCAAGGCCAACTCCTGTGCTTCCCCAGGACAGCACGGTGAGATTCCTGCCTGACAGAGACATGCACAGATGTCTTACACCCTCCTGAGCAGCACAGCAAGAGCCAGCTGTTTACACACATGTCCAAAACCTCTGGGCCTCCCTGAAACTGTCAGCTGGGCCTTTTCAACACCCACACACACAGGAGGCTTCACGGGGACCGGCAAACTGACAGCTGATGGCAACCCTTGCTGCAGATTCATCATAGCTACACGGCACGTGGCAGTCACCAAAGGCACCGAGACAAAACCCCACCTCGTGCTGAAAAAAAAATCATCTGCAGAAAAATCATCAGAGAAAAATCATCTGCAGACAGTTCCCTCTCCAGGGTCGGATAGGGCCCGGAAATGCAAAGCGACAGCCAGCACACGGAACACTCCCCAGAGCCTCCCATTAAGACAGACAAACCCTTCGCTTAAAGGTTTAAATTTAAGACAGCTCCCCAAAACACGGCTGAGATAGATCTACTGTTATCAGCTACCTGCTTTAGCTGAAACAGATTAGGGACAAATTAGAATTTTCAAGCCTCAGTTTGATATATTCCCTCCAAGATACAGGTAGAATGGTTTGTTTTCTTCTGGAAGCAAAAGATGCCATCAAAAAAGATAATCTTGGGAGTTATCAAAGCTGGAGGTCATCCTCAGCTCTCAAATCCCCTGCTTCCCCCATGATGTGATTTAGCTGCAAATCCTTTTAAGACAGATTTGACATAAAATACTTTCTGGAACTTCTTCCTCAAAGGACATTCTCATGCAATTGGCAAAATAGAAAATACATTAGATACAAAGGCTTAAACCAGTACTAAGTTACCTGCTCATAGCACTAACACTCACATGGGGCAGAAGGAATGGTTTTTGTGTGGAGTTACAATGATTCATGGACTTGCCTATTTGAAGCAAATGTTAGGAGAGGTTTTTCTACCATTTCCATGAATGTGAATAAAGACAGTTGATATGTTATCAAATCCTTAATATTATCCTTAATATTAAATTATTAGAGCTATATCCATGTGAAGTATTAATTCCTTAAGTATACAGAACGCAAAGAGCTGAGCTGCAAGCACTGCTGCTGCGTAGTGTCAGGTAGAAATCCACCAGAATCCCAGCAGTCAGTCCTTGCACAAAGCTCTCCAGGAGGATTTTCAGGGCACTGCTGCATTCTGCCACTGCTCTGTGGACACAGCAATATTAATGGATTGGCACTGCACCACTGATGGGACGTGTTATGATCTGGAGAGCCTGCGTGGCACATCACGCTGAAGATCTCCAGTGCTGTGAAGTGCATCAAACTCTCAAGAAATGCCACAACTTCCAATGCTTCCAGCCCTCTCCAGCAGTAACTGCCCCCAAACACTGTAGGATGCCTTGAAGCAAAGTAGAAGGTACACCCACAGTAGTTATTCTTTTTGCTTTTCTACAAGTGGTTTCATAAAAAAAAGACCTCTGTTTAGATGAGGATCTTGGGAAACCTCAAACACGGTACAGACTGGGATCCAATGAAGGAGAGCTGCCTACAAAGCTCTTATCTTAAGCTGGCAAGCCAGTTTGAGAGAAAACACATTAACTGGTTTATGCTGTGCCAACGTCATGGTTAAGAACCATGTAAGAATTGAGCTTTTAGACTGTTAAGTGTGGAAGAAATACAAGGATGATAGAGGAATTGCATGGCTGTGAGATGCTGGCTCCTGTCTCACTCCTGAGGGTAGCACTTTGGCTTCCAAAGGGGACCTGTGACCACGACACCCCATTCTCTGCTTCTCACTGGTCCCTCACACCATCGTTCCCCCTCACCTGCCAAATGTGGTGAGAAAGAGCCAACCACCTCATCACCCAAACTGAATTTAGGCTGATATCTTTCAACTGAAATCCTACACGAAGGCATAACACAAGCATTTATATTCACAACAAATAAAGGATAAGACCTTTATATGAGCCCAAAACACCTCTCAGATGAAGGCAATAGATATTCCAGGGTCACACCAGCATGGCAATCTTTTGCTGGGTTTTCATACTTGGGAACAATTTTTACACACACAAACACACATCTTCTTCCCTCCCTGAAGGTTAGAAAATCTTCTGCCCCAGCCAAGCATGGGTAGTAGCTATAACTCCCAAAAGAAGAGATAAGTCCTAATTATATTTGTACTTAAACAACGTGCTGCTTACTAGAGACAGAAGAGAGGCAGTGACTGCCACCTACTCCCACTGGTGCCTTTGGGCAGGCTGAGCTGTGCTGCCACGACCTGGGCACTCGTGCTGGTGGGTGCTTTGCTGGATGTTACCAGCTGCACCTCAGAGCTGTTTCCTGGAACTAACTGCTTTTCCCAGAGGTCTTCTCACAAACCTGTTCCTGGAACACACAGGGAAAAGGTGAAGGAGTGGTACAAAAGCCATCTTGAAGTCCCTCAGCAATGCTCGCACTGCGTGCCCTCTGCAACACCAACCACCCCTCAGAGCCAGCTGAAGAGAGGCCTCGGGGTGTTCACGTGGAATCACAAGTGGAGGAAAGGTCCACAGGGATTGCTGAAGTCCCCAACAGCATTTGTCACACAGGGATGGCACAGAAGATGATGCTGTGACAGTCTTGCTCTGGCTGAATGTGCTGCCTTGGGGCAGATCAACACCTGCACAGAGGCCCAGAACGAACCCAAGGCACAAGAGCTGACCTGTCCCCTCCTCATGCCCAAGGACAGCAAACAACAGAGACTGTGCAGCAGCCAGGGAAGTTGGCTGAGATGCAGGGCAGCCAGAAACTCCAGGCTTTTCCCCGCAAGAGGATAAAAACCTTCAGCAATTTCTGCTCCTTTTCATGTGCAGCTTTGAACAGAACCATATGCAAGGAACCAGAGGGTTGTGGCTTGCTGACGTGGCTCTCCAAGTTCTGCAAAATCACAAGAGAGCAGCCAGGGACAGACAGTAACAAGCGTGCATCAAAAGCTGCTTTGCAAAACACCCATTTCATGTGTGCTGCAGCGAGCCTTGGTATTCCCCCACCACCCAGGCTCTAAGGCACTGCCTTTTCCTTAAAGAATGCTGATCACACAACCTCTAAGTAGAACATCTTTTGAAACTATCAGAGACTCAAATAAATAAATAAATAAATAAATAAATAAATAAATAAATTTGTTTGAAGACATTTAATGCCAGCTGGAGGTGGTGGGCACCCACAGAAAAGGAAAAGAGCACCAGTGGTGCCCCAAGCCCCCTTAGGATGCACCATGTGCCCGAGGGACAATTTCCTGCATCCACTGCTGTGCAAGAAAAAGCCATCTGCCCTGGCTACATCTCCCACCCATCCACACACAGCTTCCCCACCACAGGACATTTTGAAAAGCTTCTCAAATCCCTGCGAGTCCACAGATTGTAATATCCTGCAACCAGGTGAGAGGGACAGAGAAAACCAGGAGGCTGACTGATCCAGAGCAGAGCCACGTGGCGATGTAGTGGCAGAGGTGGGAACAGGAATCCAGGAGGGATTTTGCTTATGTCCCCTCTGCTTTATCCTTTTTTAACACTGTCTGCGTCTCACACTGCGTAAACACATTCCTGCCAGCCCACACAGCCCTTTGTAAGCTGTTCAAACACAGCAGCAGGCGGGCACAGACATCCTCCTCTCCTGAGGCCTCCCACAGGGACACGGGGCACAGCCAGCGACCAGAACAGCGACCAGAACAGCGACAAGAACAGCGACAAGAACAGTGACCAGAACAGAACAGCAACCAGAACAGCGACCAGAACAGTGACAAGAACAGTGACCAGAACAGAACAGCAACCAGAACAGCGACCAGAACAGTGACAAGAACAGCGACCAGAACAGCGACCAGAACAGTGACAAGAACAGTGACCAGAACAGAACAGTGACCAGAACAGCGACCAGAACAGTGACCAGAACAGCGACCAGAACAGTGACCAGAACAGCAACCAGAATGACTCTTCCTCAGCAAACTGCAATCACATGGGTGCTGGGGACGTGGTGGGGGGCAGAGAAGGGGGAGAGGGTTTATTAGAGCAGGTGAGGCAGCCAGGACCTGCTCTGCCTCCTGCACTGTGCTGTGCAGGGCTGCCCAGCTCTGCCCCATGACACAAGGATGGAGTCACAGGCTCCTGTTTGGGGCACAGGCATGACCTGCCCCATGTCCGCCCCATGTCCACCCCTTGAGTCTCCCGGGCCACACACGTTGCCACACCAGCCTGGATGCTCTGGTTTAATTAAATTCTTATCAGTGACCTGTGCTCCTTGACGGTGCACGTGACTCACCCAAAAAAGCACAGTGTGTACCTGCTGTTTCATTAAATAAGAGATATTTCAATGAAGGGGATTTGGATGGAGATAAATTGCAAACTTATTAAAAAATAGGTGTATTCCAGTAATTTTGTTACTCATTGTTATTACAGAACCATAGAATCACGTGAGTTGGAAAAGACCTTTACAGTCATTGAGTCCAACTGTAAATCTAATGCTGCCAAGGCCACCAGAAGCCCAGGAAAGATGGCAAGGTCCTTCAGCTGGGATGGCTGATGCCTGTCACAGCCTGGATGAGGCTATCAGCAGTTCCGACATCGATGGGGGCCAAAGTCAGCTGAAGAATTTGTGCGGATAACTCGAAAGCTGCCTTTTTTCAGTGCCCTCCTCCTTTGCCAAAGAAGTGCAGACAGAGAGGCAGAGCTCATGCCAGCACAAGGAGGGTGCTGTGGGGAGGGAAACCTGGGAATACTGCAGTGGCACTGCTATGTCCTTGGGGAATGAAGGAGCAAAGGGAAGGGAAAGTGCAAAAGCAGCCTGGTGGTCAGCAGCTGATGAGTGCAAAACAAACGGAATTGCAGAGACAGTCTGGAGCTCAGATAGCATCTGAGAGCCAACCTCATGTTTCCTATCCCAAACCAGGCCTGCTTTTGTGAAGTGACAGGTTTTGTATCTGCCTCAGCAGGTAACACATCAGGCACTCCGACGAGAGGATGCGCCCACGAGCAAGACAAATCTCACCCACCCCATTCTCCTGCTAGTCAGGAAATTCTCTGTCACTGGAATAATGCTCCAAGATCACCAACATTAATTACCTCCATGCCTGGATCTACCTTGGCAGACTCACAGACATGGCAGGAAGGGGAGCAAGTGGTGCCAACACACTGGAAATGGGTACTGTGCCAGGTAACAGGGGAGGGTATTCCCCAGCCCAAAGGTGCTCTGTGCTCCCACCAGCACCATCCATTTATTCTCACAGCTGTCCAGTGACATTGGCAGGAGCATCACCCATCTTGTAGAGGTGGCAAAGACGGGCAGAAAAAGAGCATTCCCCCTGTTAAGCTGGAAGAAGGCTTCAGCCCAGCCTCTTCAGGCCTTTGCTCAGAAATTCTGCAGTCAAAAGGAAAACCTTCTGTTAGATTTTTCCAGTATACTCGAGATGACTGGCTTCATTAAAAACAAAAAAAGAAAAAGCCCTAATGTGCTCTAGGGAATAGGCAGTTGCTCAGGGAAGCATATGCAGTAAGAGAGAAACTGTGTAAGGAAGAAAAAAAAAGCATGAAGAAGAGCAATTTCAAGACAGTAGCAAGAATTAAAGTTAGGTCCTAACACAAAACAAGCTGCTGCAATATCTGAAAGAAAAAGATGTGTGGGAAGTTTAAACACAGGATTTGATGCTGTAACACCACAGACTGCTCAGCAGCTCCTTTTAGAGGTTGCTGATTAGTGGAACCCGGGCTGGGTGCTGGCTGGCCCTTCCAGGAATCCCAGCAATCATCCAGCAGGAGGGCACCACGCTCGCACAGCGACGGCCGGCGCCCCGGAGCTGAGCTGGAATCAACCACACGGGCAAATTGGAAACAAAACACGAAAATGAAATAACTTGCAATTAACAAGAATGAGGAGTTAAGAGAGGCCTACGGTCCCTAATCAATCTCTTGCTGCCTGGCCTGCTCCACGGATGAGCCCCATTGTTAGTTTTGATTGTGTGTGCAAGAGTGTGGAGCGGAGGCTGGAAGAATAGCTCTCCATCAAAACTGTGATTTCCTTCTCCCCTCGAGACTCATCAAGGATGAAGAGGAGGAGAGGGGAGAAGATAGAGATACAAAAAGAAACAAACAGCTAGAACAGGCTTCTCCAAGACACTCTGCTAGGTTCAAGGAGGAATAACTGAAACCGCAGGTATGCCAAGAATGTGGACTCAAGAATCACAGCTCCCATCAGTGCTGTCAGCTTCAAGATGAAACAAGAGCACTCAGGAGAATAAAAGTAATCCCTGCATTAACCATCCTGTTTATTCTGAGCTGTACATCATTCACCAGCGTGCCCTGGCCAGGCTGGTACTCAGACTGTGCTGGAATCTCAGCAGATCAGACTCTGCATGTTTAACCACGTGAGTTTTGCCTCCCCCTTTCAGCCAGCAGTTTGTCAGCATCACTTTGTGTTTGAAAAACAGCCTCCAAGTTCTTTCTTGCTCAATCCAGCCTCGTTTCCCTCCTGAAGAAAAGAGAATTAAACTATTGCATCTTGTGCACACTGCTGTCCTGTCGTGTTTTACACACCTGGTCAATACAGAAGAAAGACAGTGAGGTACCCAAGCCATGGGGCAAGCCTAGGAGGACTGGGCAGTTCAAGGTGGTGTCTGTCCTTCCACTACACCCTTCTTCCATTCAAAGGAAAGAAATATCCCATATCCTTTTTACACCCTTAATGCTCAGCCTCTGCACCCACAGTGATCTACATCAGATGCAAGTGTTCACTTTTCAGGTGGCCCTGAAGTTTGACAGTTACAGTTCCCCTTACAGATTTGCAAACTAATTCTGTATTTAACCCCTTAAGAGGTCTGCAAATACAGGGTATGCACGCCAGCTTTACACAGCTTTTTAATTAATCATGTTGTAGAAAAGCTGTTGATTTTATTTGATTTTATGACTGTATTACCAATCCAACAGGACACCAACAAAGGTTTTGTTTTGTAGCACGAAGTGCCAGCCCTGGAGCAGGCCACACTCTCAAATAATGTCAAGATGCTTCTGGTTTTGTCTGCTGTCTGGTATCGCGGGTGTTCTCTCTCAAGGAATGCAGCCTATCAACCTGGGGATGCTCTTCAATGAACTACTGGTGCTTGGGTTTTTATTTGATAATTTTGACAGAAAATAACAACACGGGTGAGAACTGGAAGCAGAGAGAATTCTATGCTCTGCAAGACTAAGCTCTGAGGATATAGAAAATATCTGTCTAAAGGCAGCCTTGTGGCCAGGATTATTTATGAGCTCAGACACATAACATCACTGTGACACTGGAAACAGTTTGTCTGGTTTAACTTCCTTCCCAACCAATTTAGACCCAAATAATTTAGGCATGGGTTATCAAGAAATCTGAGCACTCCTTTCTATGAAAGTAGAAGAATCTGACACCAGAAAGACTGCAAACATTTGTCAATTACATAGGATCAGATTGATGACTTGTTCAGCACAGGATCTTTTCAAAGTGACCAGCCCCACATTCATGCTGCAACACTGGAAACAGTTTACCTGAAGCATTGAGAATAATCAAGAACAGATTGCTCCCTTTTCTTCATTCAAGTATTTTTTCCCATTTCCAGAGAATGGACTTGAACGTTGCCAAGTACAGAAACAGCAAAATCATTTGTATACCCAAGCCAAAAAACAAGCAGCATGAAGAGGACTTCTCTTCTTAACCTCTGTAGTAAGGAGTTGCCTTTACGCCTCCAAGCAGAGAGCTCTGAATGTCCCTACTTTGGGTAGATGTACATATTTAGTGTAAAAGTAGATATTATTATTTGTCCACAAAGATATCTTAACATTTTAGAAAATGCAGCGGCCTCCTGCTCTTAGTAGTTCCTTGAAGCCATAGGGTCTATCAAATAAAAGGATTTCTACTCTTCTTCTTTTAAATTGATTGACTTCAAATGCTTTGGCTGGGACTGTGTCCTTAGGCACACAAAAAGAAAAAAGCCCACAATTTAATTTCTTTCCACTGTTTGTTCATTTGTACAAGTGTCGCCAAATCATCTCCTCTTCAAATTTGACCAGTCTTTCTGTTTACTGAAGGACTTTCTTTGTCTGAAACAACTGTCATTGCCTTTCTAAAGGCCTCATTTCCTTATTGCCATTCAGGACCCAGCCAGAGACAAGAATAAACAGCACAATGTACACCTAGCCAGGCAATGACAGCCTGATTTGCTACCTCCTCATTCTGAGCTGGGGAAGCTGATCTGGAGGCTCCCCAGCAATGTTTGTTTGTTTTAACAGGTATCTTTAATGGCTTGTTACAAAGGGAGTCGAGGCAGAAACTGGATGTCTGATGGGAGAGCTGGTCTAAGACACACCAGTGAAGCATCACAGGGAACACAAAGTCTGTGCCATGGCTGGACACATCTAATGGAGCAGCAACAGGAATGGAATATGAAACTGTCAAGTGCCCCAGGAGCTACAATGCATTAAAGCCCACAAAAACATCATCAGAATCTAAACTCCTGGTGAGGAATCTGTAACAGCCTTTCCACAGCATTTAATTGAAACAATAAAAAGGAGCAAACAAACGGGAGCGAGCTGTGAAGCCGGGGATGTGCCTTTCTGCCCATGCACTCACACAGGGGCTGAAAATCACTGGGACATCCTTCCAGCTGATGAGCTCATCTGTTGCACTGATAGGGATCACCAATAAATACTGGCATGGTTTCATTGGAATTCAGTGCTCATTTATAGATGCAGTCATTGACATTCCCAGCACAGCACTGTGATTAACCCTTTCACTGGAGCTGTAATCCCAATTAATGCAAACTGGCTGGACATACACAGCAGATAGGTAATAAACTCTACTATAGTAACAGCACACCTTGGCCAGGAAAACCAACATCCTTCATCTTCATTTAGCTTTGAAGGGGTTACATTACAAGAGCTCCTATTGCATCCCTCACTTAAAATTAAATGCCACCAGCAGTGCTACTGAAATATGCTTTTAAAGTTTACAGCCCAACTACAGATGCTTGTAAAGTGCCAAGGGACTTCTCTGGTTTAATTATATAGACCCTGTTCCATAAACTGCTTGAATAGAATAAATACAAATAGCATCCATGCTTTGTGACCTCTCTGGGTTAATGAAATGCACACAAACACCCACAGTCTGCTATGGCTCAGAAGTTCCACAGCATAAACACACAACCCTGCTGGAAGCTATAGTCAGGATTCAAGCCTTCATACATACATGAGAACCAGCTGCCTGGACTCAGCAAGGAAATAATTTGTTGTTTATATTCTACTACTATTCAAAGCTGCCGTCAGTGGGAATTGTCTCCAATTTACTGAACAAGGAGAGAGAGTTTGAATTTTTTTTGTTCATGTTGAAGTTAGCAAATCTGCTCCTCTTGTCCAGAGAGGTGGTGAGGTAGAGAGGCTGAGGAATTCCAAGAATCAAGAAATGACCCACCCTTGGCTCTAAGAAATGTGAGATCTTCTCTACCTGGTGACACTCACCTCCATCCTTGGGACACACTTGGCAATAAGCACTCAAGTGAAGAAGAGAAAGAAAGAAGAATGTGTAGACAGAGAAATCTGTACTTTAGTATCCCCTGTCCTGCATACAAATTATTTATATTGCCATTCCACCAAGGAGAGTTTCCTTCTACCAGTGACAAGCTCCTGAGCTGCCAGTTCTCATTCATGTGGCCAGCATACAATTTTCTCACATTTTCTTAACTTCTCCAAGCATGCCATCTCTCCTGTGGTGCAGAAAAAACTACAACTTGTACTGTCCAGCCATGGCATCCAACAGACATCTCCAGGAGTCTGCTGAAGTTTCATTCATTGAATATTTAACACTACAGGTGTGAGCACAGGTCTCTGGAGGTATTACAGCAGCACTGCACTATCTCAACAGAGAGCTGTTTTCAGGATTCAATGGCAGCACCCTAAAACCAACTGAATTATTCTCTTCCCTGGGCACTGAGCTTCTTTTGTTGCTGCCATGTGCCTCAGGTAATCCAGAATTCTCCTCAGGCCAAGCAATATGACTGTTTGGGGGATATTTTCCTAGTTTTACTAAAGATCCTAGGTGCTATCTTACACACACCCTCACTTGCTTTATTTCTTGGGTTTTATTTGTTTTGGTTTTTTTTTCTCCTGAGGCACTAAAGTTGCAGAACAGGAGAACATTTATGCCAGAAACAATCTGGCAACCATCCACATGTGGCACACAGCTGTAGGTCTGCAGAAACAGAACTTCCCCACTGCCTGCTAGTAGAGTTCCCTCCCGTACAGAACACCTCCAAAACCCTTCTTAGAGGAGATTTGCCCTAGGGAGGATCAGTGGGAGGCAGGCATGATTTTAAGTGCTGTTGTGTTTGCCACGGAGAAGAAGAAAGCTCTCCCACTGACCTCCCACTGACTTGGGCTGCTGGCACTCGAAGCAATCTAAAGACAGGACTTAACATCTTGGTGACTTCTAATGTCACACCTCAGCTCTCTAATGCATCAGCTTTGCCAGCTGGAAGGTAACACAGCAAAAAAAAAGCCCCACTATCAAGGCACAGCCTCACAGCCCACCCAGCCAGACCAGTAACAGCACCCGACAGACAGAAGACAGACTGTTACTGCTGCTCATCTGTGCTGTTCTCATAAATGGCACTTCACACACACCAGGATGAGTTGCTGCTCAAAAGGGATTCCAATTTACATAAAGACAAGATGATGACACGCAGACAAGCTAGAGGATGGTAAAAAAAACCATAGGCACATATATCTCATGGTGAAGTAATGATGTGCCTTGATGGTTACATAAGGTTTTATTACTGCGGCATATAACTGATAATATAAAAAGGTGAAGTGCCAGGCCAGATGCCTGAGGTATTATGCATATAGAGCCTCTTCTATTTACTCCAGACTTTGATATATAAGTGGGAGACCAGATGTCAAACCTCCTACTTTTTAACAGAAGAAAGGATCTTTACCTCCCTCACGAGGAACTCTCTGCCACGTAACAGGGGCAGTGATTTTCCAGTCTAACCACTGAGACAGAGCAAACACACCCTGGCACATTGAAAACCATGAACCCAGAGAAGCAGGTGCAGCCAGGGGTGCACAGACCTACCTTGAAAAGCAGGCAGTCCCCCTGGTGCTCGGCATAGATGGAGCTGAGCCTGTACTGGTTCTCCGTGGTGATGTCGATCTGGTACCCCGTGAGTGTGTAGCACACCTTGCGGAACTCCTGGATCTTGGTCTGGAAAACTTCTTTCAGCCGTTGGTTTTTCAGTTCTGCACTTTCCACTTGCTTCTTCAGCTCTGGGTAAGGGAAGAAAACGGGTACTTGCTTATTTGTCACCGGCACAGAGCCCTTGTGCTGTACTTACAGTGCTAGCCAAACAAAGTGAATTGAAAAGGTTAATTAAAAAGTGAATTAAGCAGGCAAGAAACAAGCAAGCTGGATGCCTCTCCTCCTGGCCCCAGCAGACTAAAAGACAGTAAACTGGGGAATAAGGAAAACAGATATGTCTTGGTGGGATGGATTTTTCTTTTGCTCAGCCAGTCTTTTAACAACACACTACAAAAATTCAAAGCTATAGCATCCATTTTCCTACATGCACAGATCTTGTTTTCCACACAGAACTCAAGAGAAGGGTGTTCCTCTACACAAAGCAATAAAGTGGAAAAATGGTCCAAAATACGCCTCTGTATGGTTGCATCAGGAAGCTGCCTACAAGGGAAATCTCCTCCAATGGAGGAGATTTGAGGTAAATGCTTTGATCTCAAATTGATACACTGCTTAGCAATCCCTCAAGGTTTGGGAAGGGGCTTTTATTGTGATAAAAAGCCTGGAGAGCACCTCTGCCTCTCTGCATTTGTTACCTTAACTGGACTAGTCCCCATCAGAGAGGTCCTGGGAGACTGCCTGCCACTCACCCTGTGCTTTATTGCTACAAAGGGAGCTGCCAGTACTGTGAATCCTTCAAGAGGATACACAACAATTACCATGAATCTTTCACCCAAGGTGCCTTCAGAGTAATTAAACCTCGATTTATCATCCCATTAATTACAGAGATTGGCTTTACTTTAATATACACTAGAGATGTCTCCCAAGTCAGCCTGTTTTATCAACACTGCAGTCCAGGGTTAGGAAAAATCCTGACTCTTTCTAACAGCAAACAAATAGACTTCCTCAGTCGAATACCTCTTTGTCATTCTGAGGTTTAAGGCTTTGTGCTGTGATCAGAGATATAATTGCAGCATTTGCAGCCCATATGTCTTTAGCTTAGCTAGTTCAGGTCCAGCAGCAGGAGAGCAGGAACTTCAGAGCAAGGTGACTGCTGGAATATGAAGAATGTTTTTGGCTGGGTTTACAGAGCCCATACAAAAAACATTGCTTCCCAAGTGAGCTGGAAATTTTTTTGCTTGAGTACTTGCTGGAAAGTGTTTCCACTGGCCTCCCAGGCACAGTGCAGGGAGGATGTAGGATGGAAACTGCAAGGCCATGGACTTGCCAGTGGCATTCACCTCTGAGCAGCTGCAGGCACACCAGGAGAGAGCCAGTCACCTCTCATCTCCTGTACTGCTTTGGTTAGGCACCGTGGGCGGAACAAAAGGATAATTCACTGGGTTAAGTTAAAGTGCCTTAAATGCCACTGAGGATGCCCCTGCTCAGAAGTATTTTGGCCTTAATCCAACTCGGTTTAATCCCCAGGCAAGGACAGGAACTCTTTAATGGTTAAAGAGAACTACATGTCCCTTTACTTCTGAGTGAGAGCATCCACTCAGGGAGAGTTAACACTGGCCAGCTCCTTACCTTCAGCTAATCCAGCTCCACCTTCCTGAGCAGCTTCTGCTGGAGATCTACAAGCAATGATTGCCTTCACTCTGGGCATCCCCCAGCTGCATCTGGCTTTATGAAGGGGAGCAAACCAGTTGTGGGGAACATCACCAGTCGGCTCATTAAAACCCTGCTATACAGGAAACCTCCCAGTTGTAGGGGGATGTGAACTAAGCAGAGAATATCCAAGCCACCCTTAATGGCCCAAAGGGTTGTGTATTACACACAGTCCCTTCTCATCAGCTCAAAAAGGCTTTTTTCTGACCACCCACCTTCTACTCACAGCAACTCATCAATGTGTGATTAACTCAACCCTTCTCTGGATTATCACAATCCTTTCCCCATCATCTCAGCTGGGACTGGTCTTTGATTAATCAAGTAATCAGCCTCTGAAACTGGGAGATTAACAGGTGGCTCTGACCTGGATATTCTCAGTTTTCATTCAGCTATGCAACTGTTAAGGACAAAATCCTATATAAGAAAGTAAAAATTCAGTGACCACACTGCAGTGGTAAATAACATTTCGTCACTGTCAGAGACAGCCCTGTCTTTAATATATTGCCCATGTCCAACAGCAATATTTTTTTCCCTAATAAATGCAGCCTAGCCTTGGAAAAGTAAATCTGCCTCTTCCTACTGCATCTCAGAGGTTGCCTTTCCCAACTTTTATAACCTCAGAGGTGGATGGCACCCTAATTCATTAACTCCTTGAACAGCTTTTGTTATTCATGAAGAGTTAGTGCCTTTCCACTATTTTGTCTCTCAGACTTGGTCCTGCCAGTGGCCACCACGAGCATCCTCACCCCCACCCAACAGCACTGGCCTAGTTAAACAACTCTCTGTCTCTGCAACAGCAACTAAGCGATGCCAACTGCTTCCCTCCACCACCCTCAGGCTGAGAAAGGAAAAACTTTGACTACAATCAGCCTTTTATGCAAGAAATCTGGGGCTTTCCAGTGTAACTGAAGTACCAGGGAGCCTTCACCCCCGACTGCGTGCCCTTGCCGCCTCCCTGCTGCTCCTCCTGGCCCTCTTTGCAGAGCCTGCAGCAGGGTTTGTCCTGGCTGGAGGAATTCACCTGCATGAAAAACCTGTCTACTCCTTAGGGATGCCTTGTGTCAGCCACTGGCACAAGGTGCTGAACTCAGGAACTGCTAATGTAGATGCAGCTGAGTGTGCCAGCGCCAGCCAGGGGTGGGATAAAGCCTTGTCATCCCTTCCTGACTCCATCAGCACTTGCCCAACAGGGCTTCTTCAGCTTAGGGACAGAGCAGGAAAAACCCCAAGCAGGCACAGGGACACAATAGGAATGCCTGAGTTTGCAGCTGCCCTCAGTGGAAGGTCCACTGAACCCTGACTGTAAAACAGAGATTGCTCTTCCTTTACGCCCAATTACTCAGCAGCTCAGCTACAGCTGGTGCCTCCCTCCTGCAGTGTTTATCCCCTGGGAACAATTCAACCCGGGGCTGTTCCTGGTTTAACTCAGGACAGCACTCAGCACTGTGACTGACTGACCCCTGCTTTCCACTGAGGGCTCTGCTGACACAACCATGAAAGCACACCACGAGCAGGATCCTTGGAAGAGTAACTTCAGAGGAAGGTAAACTGAGACTTGAGAGAAGTCAAATGGGATCCCACTGCTGAAACAAAGCCATTTGAGATGTCCTAGGATGACTTTCATACCTTTCCACCATACTTCTGCAGGAAAGAAGCATCCTGCAGGTTCTGTGTGATACCACCCAGCCCCAGACCAACGTCTCAGACACCTCGGGGTGTCTAAAATGGGAAAAAATGACCAATTTTAGGGTACCTATGGATCCTCTCTGCACCATGGGTCTGTCCAAGTACAGACCTGGCACCACAGATTCCCTGCACCCAGCCAGCAGGACAGCAGCACATGCACAGACCTGGGGACAGTAATTAATCCTTCTAATATGTCCCCCATCAAGTGAAGATGTTAAGCTAAAATGCAGCTCATTGTTTGCTCTGCATCTCAATTCAGAGCTGTGAAAACCTAATTCTTAAGCCTCACCTAATACCGCTAATTCCCGCCAAATTTCTAGCACAGTCAGGAAAAATTGATTTAAAACTCATCACTTGCACAGAGTGCAACTCAGCTGTTTCAGAGCAGTGTTTAAGGCACAGCCACAGAGGCCCTGGAACAGAGGGAGATCCTTTTGGGATGGGTCAGGTGCAGTGGCACAGCAGGGCTCCAGTGACAGCACTGATGTGTCCACCTCTTTATCTACCACCTACAGAAAAGTGAACATCTTGATCCATTCAGATCTTTCCCAATGTTTGGAGAATTAGGTTTAATTGCATCTGTAAAAGACAGTATTTGAAAAATAGAATCTCTATATTTAAAGAACTTGTTTGAGTTCCTGTATTTGACCTTGCTTCACTTGCACAACACAGGTGAGGGAAGCTGCAGAGGCCATGGATGGGGAAAGTCACACCACAAACACCCTTCAACCCAAAGAAGGGATGCCAAAGCATCTCCAAGTTTATGAAACAAATAAAAACTGATAAAATAAGCATGAGGTTATGCAGGCCATGCCTTGGTTGGGGGTAATGACTGGCCTGAAAAAAAAAAAAAGGAGAATAGAGAGAACAGGAAAATATGTGGAAA
Organism: Irena cyanogastra; assembly: GCA_013397155.1. NCBI lineage: Eukaryota > Metazoa > Chordata > Aves > Passeriformes > Irenidae > Irena > Irena cyanogastra. The sequence goes on from VWZV01007375.1 coordinate 285,045, forward strand.
TACTGTCCCATCTTCTTTGTATTCAGGCTGAGAGTATGCACAAAAAGTTGCTTGTCCTGAGAAGTTTGATGTGGAAAAAATATCCTCGCTGGAAAAAAAATCATTAATCTGTTAGAAAATTAATATTGCCAAATGATTAATTCCTCCTAATGATACTGCTTCTTGAAACACCTTGTATTTTCACACACTTACATTGACTCTAATGAATAATTCAAACTATTTTGGATAAATAAATAAAATATGAGTTGGGCTTTTTTGGTCTCATATTGGAAATGTCACTGCTTTTTATTCCATTGCTTTGACACTCCTTACATCTGAAACTGTTCAGAGCAGCCTGGAAATACCACAGCTTTGGCTCCTGCTCCAAGTTCAGCCAGGTCAATCAATAACAACAGCAGTCTCCACACCAAAGAAAACCAAATTCACGCTTAGCCTTTTCCCCAGGGAAAGAGAAGGAAACAATGTGACTCTGAGCATGCCAAAAGCGGCATGAAATTAAATGTATCACTAGTCTTTTCCAGGAAAATACAAATTTGTTCTGCCCATCCTCAAAGATGCCACAAGCCATGTAGCTGCATTAATTCAGCTGCAATCCCAGCTAATATATATCTCTCTCAGAAAGGCCTGCAGTCCTTTCTAACTCTCCATTAAAGGTTACTTTCCCTCAGTGACACGTTTGGGGGTCACTCACTCCAACACACACAGAATGAAGTATTTACACATCAATTCCTGTCCCTGCTGAGCCTGCCAGGGTGCCTCAAGACAGATGCACCGAACAGGGCTACGGAGGATGCTGCATTTTCACCAACCCTGTTTTGCTTAAACAAGTGATCGCTTAAATTTTGTTTCCAGCTTACAGAAGGGATGCCAGAACTGCCTTGTTCACACCAGGTCCATAATGGGAAGAGGAAATACTGTTTTCTCAGTTCCAAGCAGCAAGGCACAATTACCTTTATTCTCCCCCATCTACAGGAGTGCTGCCATGCAGTGGCACTCCTTAATCACCCCCCTGCACCCCCAAACTGATACTGAATTATTCCTTCCCAGCTGTCTCTCTGCACCTGGGACTCTTCCAGCCATTCCCCTGCTCAAACCCTGAGCTGAAATTTTCTTTGCCAGCCTCAGTTTATGAGGAGCAATGTCTGAAAAGAGTTCTGTGATATTCTGTGAAGGGCACAACATAAAAATAAATTGTATCGTGTTAAATAAAGGCTAATAGGAGAAGAGCTGAACATTTTCTGATGCAGGGAAGTTTACGACCATTGCTTTTGAGAAATAAAATTCACTTTGCTAGATTTTATAGGTGTGTTTTATGCCCTGGGGGAGTGGGACCACACAGCCCCACACCACCCCTACTCGACCTTACAGTCTGGCAGCCTCACACTGCTCTCTGCAAAACTTGAAATTTGTGACATTACAGCCATGAATTATAACTTTTCTTGAAGGTAAAAACAGTTTTATATTCAACAGACTGCACTGGCTGTTCAATTTGAAACCTAAGTGGTATTTATTTGATCAGTCAACATTGGTTTATTTTTAAACTGTGTATGTACCATATGGTTCAATGCACCTCCCAGCCCCCTCCTCCAGCCACCAGCTTGCCCTTCCAGCAGCTCTGGGGAGAGTTTTCAAAGGCAGCACAGCACAAGTAAAGGTCTCCACCACCATGAGCAGCTGCAGCTGTTGCACTGCCCAAGAACTATCCACTAAAAAAAATTTCCCAGATGTTTTGCTTCACTGAAGATGGCTGGCTGAAGGCCCCATTTCAGACAACCCATGTACTTTTACAAAGGTACCCCTTCCTGGAAAGGGGTACATAATTCATTATCCTCTGATAACGTGAAGAAAGTAGCAGAAGACACTGGAGGGGTAAGGTGAGAGCAGCAGGACACTGAGGACCAAAGAGAGGAAGCTGTGGAAAAGCATGAACTCTCTCTTGCAGCACCTACACACACATAGAACACAGGTCAGGATCAAGTAAAGGGTTGTTTTCTTTTCTTCCCTTTGCTAAGACTGAGATTACAACACCAAACTGCAAAACATACAAGCACACCTGAAACTGGCCAATGAACCACCACCAAAGAAAAGGTTCTCTCAGGGCATCCCAGCCTGGGCACTGCTTGGAGCTTTCCCTGTCCTTCTCCTTGTTGGCAGAGCTGTTTTGGAGTAGGGGCAGGAAGAAAACAAGTGGGCTTTTGGAAGCTCAGCTCAGTTCCTCAGCCAGCCCTGCAGCTGTTCTCAGTGGAGGCAGCACAGTGTTGTGTGAAGAGACCCTGGGTGCCACTAAAATCTGGGGCTGTAATGATGTGAGCAGCCTGCTTGCAGCAATACAGGACTTGGTGGGGATGGCAACACACACTCCAGAGAGGAGAAATTAACCTCAGGAGAACTATTTATTGCCCAAGATGGACTTCATCAATTAGCATAATATGGCACAAACAGTTTGGAAATCAGGGTGGTCACACTGGCCATAAGTTGTGACCCAAGCAGGAAGACATCTCCCTCCACCTCTCAAACAATGATTAAAGTGTGCCAGTCACATTTCCCTTCCATATGGCAATTACAGCCCAACAGCACTTCTCAGAACAAAGTGATGTCAGCCAGAGCTGCAGCAAGTCATTAACTTGGGATGCAAAAAATAGCCTCACCTTAACAACACAAATGCACTGTGTCACTTCAGTTTACAGCAAAGTACTTAACTTCTGCTTCTGGAACTAGCCAGCAAATCTCAGGCATAAGTCTTCCACTCTATATGTTTTTCAGGTAATCTATTTTGGAGTTCAAAAAAAAAAAAAAAGTCAGTGGGACTTTTCATGGGCTGTAGTTCAGGGAAGTCAGGTAGCAAAAAACTGGGGCATAATTTGTATCACTTGTCAGATGAAGGAGAATCACTTCTCCACTAAGTTGCTTCCAAGAAAAAGAGTGCTTTGAAACCACTCAAGTGTCTAATGAAAAGATTAATCCTAAGAACTATATAATTAACATATATAATATGCATTGTTAATTAGACAGGGTGGTTTGCAGAAGCATCTAATAGATTAATTTATCCTCTGCCTATCACCTCCCTTGCACTCTGCCCATTATTTTGTTTCCATTGGCACATCACTGCTCTCAGTACTTCCCCAAAACACTGGATGCATTTAAACCTCTGAAACAGCACCCAACATCTGCTATTAACCAAATGGGGAAAACAGCTCCAGAAATAGCTATTTGTTCTCTCTCACAGTGAAGACTTTTTGCAGGAGTTTTAGTAATTCACAGCACAGGGTGGACAATATTCAATCATGCATTGGAGAGTGCTTCACAGTTTATTAGCTGATGATGCTCATGGAAGCTGTGAACAGGGAGATTTCCACTGCTGGCAAGAGATGATTTCCAGCCTTCCCAGGAGCAAAGCCATTCTGCTCTTACTCATGGAACTTTTTATAGTCAAATTCAGATGCTGAGCCTCATGGAAATGCTATTTTGACTCAGTGGTAGTGTCCAAGATTATGTTACTTACAGTTTCTTATCTCCCTCTGTTCCCTGCACTGCAAAGTCTGTGTTCACAACACAAAAAGTTTGTGGCTTTGCAGGCAGACAATCAAAACATAGAACTAACAAATGCCTCATGAGGTTCCTCCCATGTCTAAAGTTTCTGTCAAATAACTCTGTGGTGTAAGACAGACACTGAGATGGGGCAGGGCATCACACAGGTACCCTTCAGTTCTGATTTGGGATGCACAGACCAAACTCCAAGCCCTGCAGACTCGCCAGCTGTTTGGGAGTGTGGCTGTCAACAAGCCCTTCTGCCCATATAAAGACTTCCTCACAGTCATTACAACCCCATTCCCATCTCCAGAACTCCCTTTTTTGTGACACTGTACCTTGCCCCGAGGTGGGGTGACTCAGAAAGGTCAGCCAAGGGCCCCACAGCCTGATGGGCACAGCCAGGAAAATGCACAGGCTTCAGCCAGCTGGGAGAACACAATGGCACTGCAACAGAGAAAGGCAAGGCTCTGCAGCATGCCACCTTACTTGTGTTTTTAATGGCAGAGGATTGGGGAGTTTGTTTTAGGGCTTTTGTTCCAAAGCAAATTAAGCTCTAAAAAGCCTCCACTTGCTCCTTCTATTCAATCCTTTTTTCCTTTCCTGTTTATCCCCTTAATAGTGTTGGCTCTGTAAACTATTGCTCCTGGCCTGAAAGCTCTCTGGATGCCAACTAGTCAAACCTTTCCCAAAGCCTTCTCCCTGCTCTTTGTGCTCCTGCAGCAGGACCCAAAGGCACTCTGCTCAAGAATCACATCAGATGTTTCCTCTGAGCACTCTTCTGAGTGCCCCAGACTTCCTCTCACGGGATGGCAGGTTCTGCCCTGTCTTTATTGGCATATTTTTCATGTTCTACTTCATTGTCTGGTGTCCACTTTATGAAAACAATCCTTTAAAGATGCTCATGCTGGAGCAGAACAGAGTGCTGGTTCAGCGTGGAGCAGCAGCAGAACAAGAGGGGAAAAAGGACTTTCAAACAACAGAACTGCAGGATTGTGACACAGATGTAAAGGCAAGCAAACTTCTTTCCCTGGAGCATGAAAGATGTTTGGAAACAGAGCCATCTCCTGGATAACCAGGCTTTCAATCATGTTATTCCAGCCTCTGGAGCTTTTATTTCCACTGCAGGAGTCTGGATAAGGGAGGGTTATTTCCCTTAACCTTGTGCTGGTACTCTTGGCCAAGAGGTAAAGGCTTGATGTCTCCAAGCACTGTCCACAAACTATGCCAAGGCTGGAGGACACCAAAATCATCTCTGGGAAGGGAGACAGGAAAGGTAACATCTGTCTCAGCCCAAATGCCAAGTCTCCTCTCCTGATCCTGAATTATTCATCACATGCTAACTTCCAAGCCAGTTCCGTTTTCAATTTTTAAATATTTAATAATTGGGTATTAAATATTCATGCAATTTTATTAGAAATTTTGGAAGATGGGCACTAAGGCTCTAATTGTAAAGTTCATCATTGGGACCGACTGCCTACTCAGAGAGACCATCTGGCTACCTAGAAAGAGAGAAGGAAGAACAGAAAAGCTGAAACAAGTATTTATGGACCTCTCTGACTCTAGATCACAGAGGCAGAGACACCTATGCCATTTGTTTTCAAAAATACATCACCTCTTTATGAAAAAGTTGGGAAACCTACACTGGGAACATGCTATTCAGCTGCAATCTAAAGAGTTTTTAAGAGTTTAATTTCAGTGCCACAGAGAAAGATGTCCACCTCAGACAGCTGCAGTGGATCTGGCTGGTAAATGCAGCCTCTGATGACAAGAAAAATATGCAGTAAGTCTTGGTTGGGATTTGGGGCAGATGCATGGACAGTTCAGCTCAATACACCCCTGGAAGGACACAGATTTCTCCCTTTTTCTGATGCCTACTCAGAGGGGACATCAGGAGGCATGGTTTCCCCTGAGCTGATCTAATAACTTGGATTCATTAATTTTCCATGGCTGTTTCTCTCAATGTAGTTCCTCCAGACTCTGTTTTCCCCCTTTTTAGTAGATGACATGTCTTTAACCCTGATTCCTGCTGAGAGCAAGCCCATGTTCCTGTCCCTCTGTATTATGAGCACACATTCCCCACTGGGATGGAAATTGTATGGTTTACACAAAAGATGACACAAAAGGCCAGGAATTATATGCAAATGAATGGATCCATTCCTCACTTCTTACCATCAGAAGTCTGACTTTCCAACAACTGCATGGGGTAATTTCTGCACCAGCTTTCAAACAAAGGGCATCTCTGTGTTATTAACATCTCTCTGTGGCGAGCAGTTTGTCACCTCTCACAAGAATTATCTGAATGGACACCAGCAATTATTCCCAAGGAGATTATTGGGTGGCTGTGTCCCAGCAAAGCAGCTGGAAGCTCAAGAGACATAATATTCACCAGGAAAACTACTTTCTCAAGTCAAGAGAACATAAGAAGAGATTTTAAAAAATGAACTAATTGGAAACAAACACAAAACTAGAGGCAGAGTCATGCTTGTTCCCTTCAGCTTTGTTAATCTCTATACCAACATTAGCAGCACATCTTCAAAAGAAAACTAAAAGCTCCTGATTAGAGATAACAGGACATTAACTCTGGAGATTTATCCTGGGAGGAAGCTTGATATTTATAATAAAAGACCCAGAAGAAGAATGACTCCAGCATCAATTCCAGCAGCAGAAATCCAGCTGATTTCTAGGTCTTGTATATTTGGGTTTTCCAAGAATTTTAAACACCAAGGACTGGACAATGGCAAGACAGCCAAGGGCTCTCTTCCTGGCATTGTTATATAACTCCTGGTTATATCTTACAATACAACCCAAGAACCAGCATTTACTTGGCTAATGTTCATTAATGAAGTGGGGCAAAGAGCAGAAGTCCTGTGGAATTCCAAGAAAACAATTACTCATGGCTCTTGACAGAAATGAGTAAGTAAGGTCCCTGCCTGTGCAAGAAAGACCAAGAGATTCAGTCACACAAATTTCTTCAGGGAAATGGGTACTGGAGAAGGTGATGTTCTACTGGGTGTCCTTTGAGGACAGGCCATTTCCAGTTACAAAGAATCACAGAATGGTTGGGACTGTAAAGGACCTTAAAGATCATTTTGTTCCTCACAGGGAGGCCACTCTCTGGATCAGGTTGCTCAGAGGCCCATCCAGCCTGGCCTAGGGAGTTAGGGAGAATTAAATCCCATTAAGTGATGCTCCAGCAGCTGCTAATTCCACATTCAGACTAGAAAACACACCCAAGAAACCAGGGATGTAACCCTGGGATTGTAACCTTGGGATGTCAAATTTATATTCAAAAACCCAAAAAACAATCCACCACCAAAAAAAAAACCAGTAAGTCTGACCTCAGAGATAAAAGTGGAAATCTCTTACACAGTGAAATACTTTTGCTAGTGCTGAACCACCTCGTTACCTTCAGCTCTGTGAAAAATACCTCTTGTTACTTTGATGGAAACTCTTCTAAACACTGACACCCACGATTAGAAATCTCTTTGGAGCCAGAGAAGCAGAAGAAAATCTGAGCAGGTCTCCTGTTTGATGGTGGGAAAGAAGAACACAATATCGCTGCACTTTTGAGTGCATATTGTTGAGAACTCTAAGCTCAGACTTTTCACAGAACCTATAAACATATTAAAAAAATTATGAGCTCTGCTTGTTTCAAGCCCAAGCAACATCCATACAGCACATAATGGTCCAAAATGGAGCACTTTGGTGTGTTCATTTCTTCACTGATGTTTTTAAAAGTTTCTCTGCATCATCTAGGAGATATTATCCAGAGTCAGACTTCACGTTGCTGCAGCACATTCACACAGGACACTCCACAAGCCCACAGGCAACACGTAGAATAATACAGCTGAGGACAGAATAGATCCATGAGGAGATAAGGACATGCAGTGACTTTGCAAAGTTAGCTTAAAGGGTAAATTCCTGATAAGTAGTTTTAAAAAAAAAGGTGGAGGAAAAACATTCAGAGGGAGAATGCGGAAAAGTTTTCAATACAGAGTCAACTACTCTGATATCTAAAAAAATCATTAAATAGTTAAATAGTTATAGTAATTAAATAGTTATAATAATTAAATAGTAGGGTTTGGAAGAATGAGAAAACAGAGATGGACAAATGCAGGCAGCCCACAGCCATCCAGAAGGCTCTATGGCCCTACCTGCTCAAGACAACTCCTTCTGTGGTTTCAGCAAGGCCAGTTTGAATAAAGGATAAAGCCAAATCATCCAGGAGGATAAAATTAATGCCACTTTTAATTCTTATCAGCTGAGGGAGTGTGATGGAGGAATAAACAGTGGTGGTGAGTGATTTCACACCTGCACATTTGAGTTACCTTAAGCAAGGTGAGCAAGGCCATCTGGGAAGAACTCAAATCCCACAAGAATACTTGTGGATAGATCTAATAAGACAGAAACCCTGTATTTTTTCCTAAGAAAGACATATTTTATTGGCCTATAAGCCTTTTCGTAACAGCAGAAAAAACCCACAACCAAATCAAAGATTCTGCAGAAGGCTCAGCATCTTTCTTCAGAGGAAGGCTACTGAAAGAGTCAAGCAAAGACACTTGATAGCTTGAGAGTTTAAACCAGAGCTTTTGGGATAAGTTTGACTGCAAATAATAATAAAACACTCTGACAGCAGGGCTTTGGGTGGAGAAAAAGGGTGAGGGAAGTAGAAACACATTCTTAATTAAAATCTCATTTAGCAAATTTTTTTTAATGTGCTTAAAAATTCCACTGAGGTCACCATTCTGGAGAGATGACAAACTCCTGGGATAAAGGCTGGAAAATCCTGGTAGTCATGTCACATTTAGCAAGTCAAAGATATGTTTGTATAAGGCTGTAGAGGGCTAAATCCATTTTACATGCCGTATGTATTATTAATTTCTGACAGTGGGCTTAGAAAAACCTAATTCTCTGGAATACGAGCTCCCTTTGAGCAGAGGGAAGCCTTTTCAAAACTCATCTTTTATTGACTGAGTCATTTTTGAGTCAATCTGTCTGCTTTGGGCAAGACAAGAGTTTTAAATCTTCTCTCTTTTTTTCCTCCTTTTTGAGTCGTGGCAAGTCTATTAAAACCTGCTAATGTATGCAGCAAGGCCTCTGATTTGAAATGTAATGAATTCTTCAGATAGTGGCAGATTAGGGGGAGAAGATGATAGAAACAGCCAGAGCTGCCAAAAAAAGAACTCTCCAGAAAAAGAGGAGGAGAAGGGTGAGTGGGAACGAGAAAGATTAACCCTTTTTACCCAGAAGAAGAAAATCTTTAAGCTCTATTAATAGAATCAGTTAAAAAAGCAGAACTGGAAGAGGCAGAGCATCTTCAGGCTTGCCTGGGGCTGAATGAGACAGAGAATAAATGAATCTTTCCTCCTAGAGTCTCTTGTAAGATTAGGTAATTCCCTAAGTGAAAAAGGAATAACTTAGAGAAAATTAGCTCCATCCATATAAATAAGCCTTCATATTCCAGACTTGTCACCCAGAGCTTCCCAGGCGGATGCCCCAAAACATTTCTGCTGTTGTGTAACAGATGGTTTCCTCCTCCCCCCTTCCTTGGGTTGGCTCCAACTGCAGTATCTTTCAGGTGATCTTGTTTTAGCACAAAAATGAGCATTTTGGGTGTAAATCATCAATCCTGTTAGCGAAAGGAGGCTTGGCAGTTTTATTGTCTTTGGCATCTTTGAAGCGCTGGACAAAGCTTATGGAGTCACACAAATGAGGGATTAGCACTGTCTTCATTTTACAGATAGAGCAGCTGAGGGAAAGAAAGTCAAGGATACTACTTAATTCGACAGCACAGATCTGGTGACAGCACTGAGAGCACAGAATTTGCTGAATCACGGCACAGACCTGGGATATCTCCCTGTTTAACAGGAAAATTCAGAGCTCAGCCTTGAATTGGATGGCTTTAAAAAATAAAATTAGCTCCATAATAAAGTTCTAATGAAACAAAACCTTAGAGAGAACAGTCTGATGGAGCACAGGTGACCCAGTGGATTATAATGAAAATTAAGCTCAGTAGAACTGATGCAGGTGAGTAAATGTGGGAGATTGAGAAATGGGTTCTGTCAGCCCAATGTCCCTTTGCTAATGACAGGCATTGAAATGTTTTAACAACTGAGAAATCCCAAATAACAAAGGCAAAATCCTTCAATTTAACATGCAGCAGAGATATGTATGTCCATGCATGTCTTGAAGGAGAGACTGTCTTTCCCTACAGATGCAAGGCATTCAATCCTCTATCACACAACTCAAACTACAAAAGGCAAGAAGTTTTAAGAGCAAAGTTTGCTCAAAAGCTGCTGGAGGCAGAGACTGTGGAAACTAATCATGAGCTGGAAAAAAACAGCAGCAGGAAACCTTTGCAGTGGGATACAGGACACAGGTAAAAGTATTATCTTGGAGGGCAGCAAGCCATGGGAGTTAGCCTGGCTTTTCAAATTGCTTCCAGGTACTCTCTGCATTTGCTGGCAGAAACACATTTTCTTCCACTCTGGAGAATAACAATGGCTGTTTGCTTGTGCCCACATGTCCTAAACTCCATCAGTCCCTTGATGTGATTCTCCCCAGCTGGGAGGCTGCCTTTTCCTACCTGTGTGTTTGCTTCCAAGCCTGACGTGAGCGCCGCAGAATTCACAGACGAGAACTCGTACATTTCCATGTATCAGTGCTTTTGGGAAGAAGAGGCTGTGCTTGCTTTCATGTACGTAGACACAACCCCGACCTTTAGCTGGGTCCCAGCCCTGTGATTCAATAGCTGGCACTCACTGCCTGAATCAGTAATGAGCTAAAGGTTATGGCAGGAGCACACTGCGCTCTGGATATTCGCTTTTTCAGAGGAGATAAGAGACTCAGACCTGGGATGTTACAGAAGAGGTAAAACATTTTTCCTGGCAGAGTACTTTTTATTTAGGGCTGAGGGCATGACCCAGGACTGTGGCATCAGTCCTGTGCAAATGCCATTTGGTTACCACGTTCTGCCTCCTCCGCTTTCAAGATAAAAAGACACTTCTCACTTTCTGCCATTGGGATGGTCCCTGTGTGGCACTAAGCAGTTGCTGTACTTCACACTAGCCATGGACGCACATTAGTGGTGGGTGAAGCAATCCCCGTGCAGATTTCCTTTTGCTGTGAAGTTTGCAGAGCACTTTGGGAATCCCGAGAGGCCAACACACTCATTGCAGCAAGTTCCACCACACCAACTGTAGTAGCAGCAGGCTCAAAGAACAGCCTACTCCAGAATTTCACTACTTTTCTTTTCCAGCTTCATCTTGAATTTCCCCTGCACAGCCTCTACACCCTTTCTTCCTGTCCTACTTGTTGGGAAGATCCTCTTGCTTTCTGACATTGCTTGAACTCTTCCATCTCTCTGTCTCCTGAGAACTCTGCAACAAACACTGGCTTAGTGCAGGACTATTCTGTTTGGAATAAGATCAGTCAAAAAATTGAGATCTCCCATGCTTAGTCACCTAAGAGATTATTTTGGTACAGGAAAAAAGCACTGAGGTAACCTTGGCTTTTGGTTTCCAATGATCCACCCCACACCAGGGAGCAAGTGCACAGAGAGTTCTGATCTCTTGCACTGCAGCCTCCCACAAGAAGGATTCACTTCAGGTTCAGGTTCAGAGAACATTTTACTCGCTGCTGCTGCTGCTGTGGACTCTTCCCACTGAGGTCAATGACACCAAGTGCCATGGAGACCATGCTGCTGCCATGAGCAGCTCTGCCAAAACAGGTCAGAGAGCCTCAGGAAAAGTGTATGTTGAGGAACAAGTGAGGAAAGGAAAAATGGTACACACAAAAGATCTGTGTGCGTGGGATGTGCAAGCAATGAGGAACAGATTTACCCAACTCGGCTAAATCAGTGAATTAGCTCTGTGCTCGAAGAAAAAGTTATCCTTAAAGGCTGTGCTATTCAGTGGCTCACTTTACATCTGAGAAAAGTCTGCAAAAATCCTCCTGCATTATCTCTAGCCTTACAGATTTCTTCTTTTCATCTGAGGCTCAGAGTGGGGATTACCCATTAAGGTGCAGTGGCCAAATCACATTCAATCTATTCTCTGTAAAAAGAAGAAAAAGCTTTGGTCTCTTCTGTCCCCTTCCATCTCTTTCACTTCTCATGTCCACATCCAAAGCATTTACCCCCAACTTTCAATAGGTGAATAGGTTCTGAATACCAAGAGGACACAAAGGATGATACTAAATAACAATTCTCACTTTTCAATCCTACAGGCTGCATCCTACTCCTCCAGCACCACAGAACAAGGGTTCATTTAAAATCTTCATGTATTTCTCAACCCAATAACCAGGCAGTTGGCCATTTCCAGCCAGCACTGACCCATTTTGACCAGCACAGTGCCCACAGTACCATGCCCCTTGTTGTGACCAGGGATGTCACAGTGGCAGCAGCTCTGGCAGGTTGGTGTCAGACCACCTGGGCTCAAGCACACTAAAACATCTGCAGTGTTCACATCTGGCCCCCCCCACGCTTGACCTGGCAGCAGCAGCTCGAGCAGATGTGCTCAGCAAGGAATGATGTGACCAAGAGATCCAGCCCTGAGCTGTGCCAGCTCTGCCTCTTCCCCTGCTCCTGCAGCCCCACTGGGACCATTACCAAGTGGAGTTAAACAAAGGAGTTAATAAGTACATCTGGAGAGAGGTAATAAAAGCAAAAGACAACTAGGAAAAATACCTTTGCAAGCAGATGAAGCATGTAACTACAGGCAGCTAAAATGCTTTTACCACGTTAAGTTTTTATAGAAATGTGTTTGCTTTTCCTCAACCACAGAAGTCAGAGACTGTAAACATCTGCTTGTTCATGCTGTCTCTCTCCCACAATGTTTTGATTTAGGTATTTTCGTGTAATGTCTGCAACTTAAACACATCAGAATTGTGCCAAGGCTTCAGTAACAAACAGTAAAAAGGATTGAAGGTATTAGAAAAGTGAAAAGTTAATAAACCCAAAGCCATTAAAACAAACTGACAAGAGCCCTGGCATCACTCTGAAGCATTCCAAAGCAGAATTTCCTGAGCTGAAATTACCTTGAATGCATCTTTCCAGTAAAACTGAAATTACCTCCCTTTCAGCACGAGACCTACTGAAGTACTTGACCCTTTGGACATTATAATCTTCTTGGCAGCATTATCAACAGTTGCTTCAGAAGCTGGTGAGCTGGAAGCCCAGCATGGCTGTTTGTCATGGTTTAACCCCAGCCAGCAACCAAGTGCCACACAGCCACTTGTTCACTCCCTCTCACCATCTACAGGACTCTCAGTGAGATTTATTCTGCTGCTCCCTTAATTTTATTTACTAGAATTTGGATTCCAAAACAAAAAAAAGGTCAATTTTGGCTTATTAGGAATTATAAAGAACATGTGTAATTTGGCTTCTGACTTAGTTATCAATCCAAAGAGACATTCTGTACTAAGAAGTAAAAGATAAAACCATAAAGCAAGGTTTGCATTACTTGCAGCTGCTCAGATTAAAAAAAAAAAAACAAAAAACAACAACCAAACAAATGAAAAAACCTAGAGAAAACCTAAAGAGATTTTTATTAATGCTTTAGATGACTTAGAAAAAAAGTCACTTAATCATAACATTGTAAACAAGGAAGTTCTACAGCAGTATTTAAAAATATCCAAAATTGTTTCAGGAGCCCCACTGATTTGAATTAGGCAGCTGCATAATCACAGGGGCTGCAATTTTAATGAACATTTCAACGGGAAATGTAGAGCTGATTATATACATCAAAACAGGAAAGATCTGAATGCTGCAGCAACTCTTTTTTTGTTGTTGTTTTGTTTATTACCTCAGTGTGCAGATCCAAACCAACTCCAGAACTAATACAGAACTCACCTGACAGCCCCTCTCTCCTTGGCTCCCTGTGCTTCTGGCTGCAGCTCTGATCTTACTGTCTTGATACATGTCATTAGGCACAGCATTTTGAAAAATAATTAGTGATTCAATCAGATTTTACACTGGATCAAGTGGCTGGAAACTTCAATGCTGTGCTGCAGTTTTCCCTTAAAATACTTTAGGGCATGTTATATATACTTAATTAGATAATGTTTATACAGTGCTTTGAAGAAATAAGGAACTCTGTAAGGGCTGGGTCGCATTTTCAGAAAGGAAAAGAGCAGTGTTGAGACAGCACAGGCACAGAGGGAGAACAAAGCTCTCAAAAGCTGAACACCACCTTGTTTTCAGAAAGGTTTCAGGACATTTGAGAAAAAACATGTCAGCAGCTTCCAACATCCAGGCACTGAGAAAGAAACAAAAGTTGTGAAACAGGGGATGCTGCAGAGGCAGTGCAATGACAGTGCTGCTGACACCAAAGTGACAACAGTGGCACCACAGTCACAGGGGCAGCTGCAGCTCCCCAGAAGGAAAACTTTGCTTATAGCCAAGCCCAGGGCATCATTATTACCCTCTTAGAGCAATTTGCAACATAAGGACTCAGACAGAGTTGTAGGCCTTGATAAAACAAAATGCATTTCACTCCTGTGAACACTCTTATTTGTAAGAGTGGGAGCTAATGGAGTGAAAGTATCTGGCTGCTTATTTTGAGGTGAGGCAAGCAGGGCTTTTTTGTTCAAGTTAGGGCGCTTTTGGGTTGCATGCTAAAATACTAAAATACACTGCAAAACACAAAAATATATCTTCCTAGGAGGAACAGGGAGCAGCACATGGTTTTCCCCTGACTGGGCACCCAGAGCAAGCACCAGAGGGGTTGCAGAGCACAGAAAGGACAGGGGTCAAGTTCTGCTCTGGATCAGGATGAGGCACCACATAAATCCTCCACCCAAACCTCTGTTAAAAGAATTCTGAAAGCAGCAAAGCAAGCTGTGGCTAAATCTACTCATAATGAACAAGAGATGCTACATCCAGACATTTGGCTCCCTACAGGGCAAGAGGCACAGAGAGTGCTCCAAAGAGTTTCCAGTGAGCAATGAAAGCAAACAATGTATGCAGGGAGCTTTCAAAATGATAGCAGAGAGAGCCCTGAGCTTCTGTTCTGTGCATTTTTGGGTTTTTTATTTGCCTATAACTAAATTACATGATTTCTTTGCAAGTCTAATTATGCAGTTAATTGATGCTGGTGCCCTTTAGCATCTGGCATTTAAGATTAAGTAAATAATGGAGAAAAGTGCATGCAGCACCCAGCAATAATTAAACACAGCAAGGGTTTGTTCCTCCACCTTCCCCTGTTCTAACCTGTTACATATAAATCTCTGAGGATAACTGTCTTTAATAGCCTCAAAGACACTTAGACACCATATAATGGATACTTTGCAAGAGTATTTCTCCTCCTAGAGATCATGGATAGTAGGTGTATCTTTGCTCTTAGTCAGGAGATTTCATTTCATGCCTTGCACTCACGGGGAAGGAAAAGCTTCATTGTGACAACTCCACCCAACTGAAGAGCATGTTAAATGGATCTTCATGGGAACATACTCTTAAATCCAAGACTGTGACTGTTGGCATCATGCATTAAAGATTTGTGGTCCAATTTCTCCCTTTTTCACATGCATGCTCCTTCCTGATGGACCATTCAGTGTTATTCATGTATTTCCTGAAGTCTGTGGAAATACAGGTTATGAAAAAGAAATATTGTGTTATCTAAAATAAAGCTCCAGGGAGATCTTACTGCTGCCTTTTAGTTCTTAAAGGTGTTTTATAAGAAAGACATGGAGAGACCTTTTAGCAGGGCTTCTGCAATTGGATTTCAACTAAAAGAGGGTCAATTCAGACTAGATATAAGGAAGAAGTTTTTTACAATGAGGATGGTAAACCACTGGCACAGGTTGCCCAAAGAGGTGCTGGGTGGAAGCATTTGAGGTCAGGCTGGACAGGGCTCTGAGCAACCTGACCTAGCTGAAGATGCCCCTGCTTATTGCAGGGGGTTGGACTAGATGACTTTTAAGGATCTCTTCCAACCCAAACTAGAACATGATTCCACGATTTTTCACACGTAGAGCACTGCACCGAGATTTCCATCTGATCTTAAGAGCACTGTTTCCTCAGAAGGCCATATGTTAAGGACTGGACAAGTAAGACCTACTCCAAGTCTTATGCTACAAGAAACTCTGAACTAGCTATAGCAGACCCAGCTTCTGCTGCTCCTCCAACAAGACCACTCAGGAGCATAAGCTCAGTCCAGCAGGTCAATGTCAGCCAGACTGCTTTCCTAATACAGCTTTGATTCAAACTAACAGCGCTATGAAAGGTTTTTACTTCTTCCAGGGCTGCCTGATGGAAGGAATTGCTGCCCAAAGATTAGTGCCACAATCTTTTTAGACTCTGCAAGCAAAAAAAACTTGTGTGGAGACTCCTGCCCAGCTCCACGGGTGCTTAATTAATATCTCTGGCATACTCAGAGACTTTTGGACAGTGGGTGCTACAGAAGTGGAAAATATTATCATCATTATGCCTGCTCCCACCAGTGCTGGCATCCAAGGGGAGCTTTCCCAGCAGATGGTGAAGTCATGAGCACGGCTGGCTTTGGTTATAATTTCCCTCATCACAGACTCTCCTTGCTGGAGCAACTTCCCTTCTTGATGCCTGAAGGGCAAACCAGAACCTGCAGAACAGGACTGCATCCTGCTGGTCAGCACCACTGACACATTCAAACCAGCCAGCACTCAAATCACTGCAAACTAAATCATCCAGGGGGGCTTTCTAATTAAAAAGGGCTTCACTTGGATGGCAGTTCCTTCTCCTGCCTGTCATAGTCAGCCCTCCCCTGAATTTAATGATCATTAAAAGGAAAAAAACCCAAAGCATTAGTCAGCTTTTGTTAAGTGTCAAACATTCCCACTCTAAACAATGAGCAGAACAAGGAAAGGTGTTTAATAGCTCTCAGAGCAACTTTATACCTTCCTAAACACTATTTCTGTACCTCTTGCTAATTGCTTATTTGCCCTGGTTGTATGGAAGAGGCTGGCTCACTCCAGCTTTGACAGAGGAGAACAGCAGTGTTTAACATGCTGCAGGAGGTGTGATATGCCTGGTTCTAATTTTTATCCTTATTTATTTCTGTTGGGGTTAGCAGCTGAGGACTCTGAGCTACCTGAGGCGTAACTAAGATGCCATTAGCTTTAAATCTGTTCCCAAGTGCTGCAAGCAGCCTCTCCATTTGGCTTAGGACATCACCTTGCAGATGAAGCTTTTGCATATGTGGGAACATTCTGCTCAAAATTCCTCTCTTCACCATAAACTTCCTAGAGACTCCGGAATAAAAGCACAGGGTAATGCTCCCCTCCTCTTTCCTGGGGCTTTTCATTGTAAAATGTGAAGGATCCTGTAGTAGAAAGAAGTGCTTTGAAACGGGAGCGAAGAGTAATCTCTGCTACTCCTTGCAGCACCATGGGAGTCCAAACACATTCTGCAGGGAGCTTGCAAACACATCAGCGTCCTGCCCACGTAGCAAGGAAGGGACTCATTGTGGAAACAACCTGACCTGGAGTTCCTCCTCATGGTGGCTGACGATGGGAACGCCTTTAGCCCACATCTGCTACGCGGCTCTAACATCACCGCCTCTAACTCGGGATTTATTTTTTATCGCTTTTCTAAAACGAGACAGAAACTTCCCCTCGCCCGAATCCTGCCTCATTTCAGGGAAGGCATCGCAGCATGGCAGTCTAAAAGGGGAATCACACGCTGTCGTCATTACCAGCCTATTCAGAAAGGCTTTGCTGAATCCCTCAGATCTGCACCACCGCTTTGATGCCACCAGCGGAGAGATTTCTGATGACACATCCGCAGTCTCCAGCGAAGGTGGTGCTGCTGCTGCTGCCTCCGGCCCTTCCTTGCAGAAGACTCTGATCTATTTAATTCAGGTGCTTTTGCTGCACACCTATGACGGTGTCTGATCATGGCAGAAGGTAACTTCACAACATTGCATACCCGCCCAACAACCCACCATGCCACAGTCCTCCAACAGGACCCATTGAGACTCTCCTATTCAAGAGAGACAGAAACACACTCAGAGAGCCAGAGAGTGAAAAGGCAATTTGTGAATCTGATCTCATCCCCAGCTTTTCATCTGTTTGATTTTCATCCATTGAGCTGGAGCTGGTTGTATGTAAGAATGAATATGCTGTTCCCTAATGGAAGCTGGATTGAAGTGGAGATGCCAGACAAGCTGGCACTGAAATGGAGAAAACATGGAAACACTGCAAGAGCAAGGGAAGATGCATCAGCGCTGTGACACACAAAGCACACCTAGTAGCTTTAGTTTACTGTAAAAAACGGGCTGCTCCCAGATGCTCAGAAATCCCTGATGGGCAGACATGAGTTTCCTGCATTTTAGGACTTGCTACGATTTAACAATGCCTTTGCCTCCCTGGCACAAAACAGCACCAGCAGCAGGAGGTGCCCAGACCAAACCAGCAGCACAGAGAGCACTGCACCTACTTACTGACCTAACACCTGGGTGTTAGCAAGTCAGGTCTATAGGGGTGAAGATGCTAAGACAGGCTTTTCTCCCCTCCTGCTGACATCCTTATGTCAGCACCACATTCCAAAGCATATCCCAACTCTACCACATCATGGTACTGATGTCAGTGCCACGATTAAGACAGCAAAGTAATTGCAAGTGTCTGCTTTTGTATGCTGATTGCTTTCCAAATAGATGTTCTCCATTCCAAATAAATCCACTATGGATTAACATTTCTCCTACTTGTTCACTATCTAGAATGTATTTGATTAGAAAAGCGTGATCAAAACTCTGCTTGACCATTTTTCAGCACTTCACCATTTTTCTTCTCCTCATCAGGGAGAAAAATGTATCCATTAGTTAACCTTTTCAAACACATTCTTTTTGTAGTCTAATTCAAAGAAGGATTATAAAAAAATCATCAGACTCGGCATGTGAATAGGTTTTTGTGAGCACAGGGAACAAGCATTCATATATCAGAACATCAGCATGAGGAGATAAGGGAGCTGTATACTGAGAGCTTATCTGAATGCAAGATCAGCCCTGTGAAACCAGCATAAACATCAAGGACAGAATCCATATATTGATGTAATTCTTAGTGCTACTAGTGCATTTGTGTGAATTTGCAATTAAATAAAGCTTATTCCTTACAAAGAAAACAAGAAGTTAAGGATACAATTCAAGGTCTATTGAGATCAATGAGAATTTTTTTCATTGCATTTGAATATAGCTCCCTCTCCCTCTCTCCCAACCTGTCTACTAGAATATTAAGAAAAAAATTACCTGAAATTTGTTTGTACTACTTTTAAACAGACTAAGAATTGAATCCTCAATTCTCTTAGTCTGCTTTCTAAACCAGCAAATCCAAAGCTCTCCTTTCATCCACAGCTAACATTTAATGTATTTAAATCCACATTAGTTTTGTACCAAATAAAGTCATTGGAAATACCACAAATAGATGTGGGTGACAAATTAACTGATGCAGGCAACATAACTTTGAATTTCCTGACTTTTAGGCAATTAAAATATCAACTTAATTGTTGGATCTGTGTAGCTTCTCTCATTTTAATATGTAAATCAGTCTCTATTACGCTATAGCTCAAAGAATGTGTGACTCTGCTTACTTGATTAGGCTGGGAATTGCTGGTCCTGCTGTCACTATGTTTACACTCTAGTGACAACTTTGCACATCAAATTCACATAATGCAATGTCATCAGCTTACTCGTCAAATATAAACTTCTTAAATACAGCCGCCGCTCTAAAATATTGAACCTTATTTTACTTCATTTACAGCTCCTAAATAATCAGCATAAGCGAAAAGAAAAACTGGAAATTCAACTGCATGACAGTATTTCTCAGAGAAAACAGCTTCCCACTGACAGGGAGATGAACCAGAAAAACAGTCCATGCCAAAAGTTATCCTCTGGCTTCCAAATTTGAGTTGCATGTTGCCCCTTTAAAATGTGGTACAAGGAGACAAACTTTAGTTCTCGGTCTCCACACATTCACCCCACCTCATTTGGGATTCAGTGTTAAGGAGCCCTGATTTATCCTGTGAAGACAGTAAGATGTCAGCTCCTGGCCATATATAGTTACCTGCAAATTGATATGAGGACTCCAGAGAAAAACAGCAAACTCAGTCATTTTTTTCCTATTATGGCCTGATCACAACAGGAAAACCATCCTGGATAGTATGGAGTGGGAAAGGGTAAATAAGTTCAGTATTTTCCCATTCCTGTAATCTTTCCTGAATCCAATAAACAATCCCAACCAAGGGACGTTTGCCTTGCCAGCACAAGGCTTTTTAAGACTTCCCAGTGTCCTTGACACCCCTTGCAAAGTTCCTCCACTGGATTTCTACCACTCTACTGGCTCACAGAGGCATCAGGCTTTAATTTCCAGGAGAAACAATGCATTGACAAGATGCAGAGCAGAGATCTGAGACTCTCTGCTGCCGGAGTGCTCCGCCACGCTGGCAGGCTGGTTTTTCTGATGTCAGGGAAATCGTGTCAGCCTGAATTTGAGACATCAGCACAAGCCTTTCTTCTCAATCCTGCTGATGAATGAAAGAGCATTTTCAATTGTGTACATCCAGAGGCCTTGTGGCACATCAGGCCTAATCAAAAGCTGCTCCATGATGCAAAGTGCAGTCAGAGGCAGCTCACAGCACAGCCCCGCAGGAGCCAAAGGGCAGCTGCAGATAATTCTGCATTTCCTCCCCTGCAGGACTGCAGAGATCTAGCAGGAGCATCCCAGCCACCAAGGAGGCCACAACCAAGCAATGAGAGCTCGACTCAAATATCCCAGGCAGGAAAACACAAACGCCAAAGTTTACCAACAACAAAACTCAACAGGCTGCTGGTTTGTCTCTGGTTGACAAAGAAGCCATCAGCACAGAAATATTGAAGAACCTGAAGGATGTAGAAGGACTGTGGCCATGAAAGGTGTTACCTCTCATGTGGCAGCTGCTGTACAGTACAAATTTGGTGGTGTTTTACAAGGTTTGTGGGGGTGGTAAGGATTTAAAACAGAGAGAAGGGTTTGGGATCCTTCTGCAGCTGATTGACTTTCCTCCTTGCAAAGGCTCTGAACATCCCATGAGTAGAAATGAAGAAGCACAGCTACTTCTGGCGGTTACTTCTGGTAGTGAGAACAGCTCTTCCACATGCTCACTTTGTATTTCACTCAGCTACTGATGGACTGGGAACTGGAATCCCAAGTAATCAGGCTTAAAAATACTGCTTCTATTACCAGCTTTTCCTTCACATCCACATACAGAAGGAGACAGAATACTCCTTGTCAGCCCAGGTTTCTCTACATTTTTTTCTCTTCTCTAAATTTTCTCTTGATTTATCTGCTCCCTGAAGTCACCACTAACCTTGCTCTCTGCCCACCTGTAATGGTTTCAGCTACCTCTAACCTTCCCAACTACCTCAGCAAAGGCAGCCTCTTCTTCCCCAGATGTAACACACATCTTTACTGTGCCAGGACCGAGTAAGGAAAATGCATTTGCCCAGGAAACCAGCAGCCTTCTCCTCAGCTCTATTTTCTTGCAGTGCTACTCATTTCCATTACACCCAGACTCAAGTCAGGATCAATAAGCGCAGAGAATCTTCCCTTGGGAGCCTCCTTCCTCATATTGATACAGAAACTATTGCAGATGTTGTTGCAGTTGTGTTTAAATTTGCTGCTCCTCCTCACATATACATTTTTATTTTCTTTTCTATTTCCTTCTCTCACAACTTATTTTACTATTTTTTCTTTGCAAAAATGTTGTTTTTTTTTTAATGGAACAAAGCTTCTACTTCTACTAAATATTTTGTAATCCATTTCTACACAGTGCTTAGCAAGAGAGTAGAAGATGCTTTAAAAAAAACCCTTGTAGGACTTGCTGGAGCTATATGGAAGTATTATGTAGGTTCATAGGCTGCCTCTTAGAAAAATAGAAATATTGAGTTCTCCAAGAACTTCACATGTGAAATTGGTAGAAAAGGAGGGCAGGAAGAAATCCTGCAGCTTTTTTTGCTCTTTGTGAAGGCTAAGTATAGTCTAGATGGTAACCTTTGACTGACATCCAGTTTTACACATTCACCAGCTACAACAGAACTACTTTACAGAATTTATTACAAACCTCTGGCTCCCTGGACAGCAGACAGAGCCTGAAAGTTCTAGCAATGTCTCAGTGGCACCTCCCATCCCAGTTTCACAAGAAGCTGCAGGCTTCAGGCATCCTTGGGGGTTTGTTGGGTCAGCAACCTTCGGCCCTCTCACAGCACACAGCTCACACCAGGCTGGGGCAAGGCTCTGGCTGTTCTACAGACTCCTGGCATCCTGCCACAGGCAGGGCACACTCTTTGCAATATCCTCACTCCTGCATGACTTCAGATCTGTATTATCTCCAAAAAAAGAAACCAAACTTAGGAATCTTTCTGGATGATGAATATTATATAGGATTAAAGCGATTTTTTTTTTAAGACCAGAAAACACTTCTTCCAGCCTGTTTGAGATACTGGACTTCCACTCAAGCCACAACCTTTATAGGTGCCTGCAGTGACTTCAGTAGTGCAGAACATTTCCATCAGAGGCATTGTTGCTGAATCAGAACACACAACAGCTTCAAGATATTTTCCCCTTACAGCTGCACTGCCCAAATCCATTGACACCATTTAGGGCTCCCCCCTGACCACTGTAACCCTGTCAATATGAAGTACAGGAGATCACAACTCTGCCAGAGTTATTTATGAAAACAGGTATATTTAGAAGCACCACCTGGCTATCCCTAGTGCTGGGCTGAGACAAAGGGAGATGGATAATAATGAAGGGAATCAAAGTAAGCTCTATTTAAACTATCAGCTTATTCCCAGTCTTAATATACAATTCAGGTCCCAGACTGGTCTAAACGTCTTCCAGAAGAGAAAGTAGCATCATAAAAACAATAATAATGAGAATTAGCTGAGAGCTGGAGGGATTGCCCCAGGGAGGCTGTGGAGTCAGCACGGGAGGGCAGGCAGCTCCCAGTGGGTCAGGACTGCTGCTAATAACTCTCATCCCTTGTGCTGCTATCCATGTCATTTGTGGTTTGCACACCAATGCTATGCAACATCTCGGGTGCAGGTAGCAGTAGGGGATGATTTCTTCCCCCATCAAGGATAAGTGGCCATCTCTGCAGTGAAAGAGGACAGAACTTCATCAGTGCACAGCAAAGCACTAGAGGCAAAGTCAAGCTCTTTATTAACTTCAGATGAAATTGGGATATGCAGAAAGCAATTTACTGAGATACATTCAGGGCACAAAGGCTAACATCCTGCTTTTAACACAAGTCCCTTAACATTTGAAGGCAGCAAATGCCCTGGACCTTTGTGTCTCTTTAGAACAAAGGCAATTCCTTCAGTACGAATGAAGGGGAACTGGCAGGCTAAACATAAATGACAGAGGGGTCACCTAATGAATCCTTCCTGTGCTTCAGGATGAGACTGAAGGAGAGCTGCCCTCTATGCACTCACCTGGCCCATTTGACCAGTGGGATGCTGGGAGCACTGGCACAAAGTGAGGAATGGAAGCTGCACTCACACATGTGCAGCACCAGCAGCTGAGGCCGTGGAGGGATCCTCCATCAGGTGCACTCGGGGCTCATTCACAGGTGCAGCCCTCATCATGTGTGGATTCCCTACACAGATGGCAGGAAGCACCAAGGCTTCCAAGCACCAACAGCTCAGACAACTGTGGATGGAGAACAGCAACTTCTAAATTCCATCTGCTCCTTTTTTGTCACCTTCTGTACTCAGAAACACATTCATCAGAAGCACAAGCACACCGGGACAGTGACAAATTTTACCATCTCTGGCTTGTCACTTCAACAAGATTAGATTATTTTAATATTAATTCATTACCCAATTTAAATCCAATTAAATAGATTTTACAAGGCCCTGGCATGGCTGTGATGCTGGGGACAGCCCCTGCTGAATGCCAGGTGTAGCATCTGTGCTAGGGCCAAACATCTGCCTCAGAGTGAGATTCTGCAGTCCTTCATCAAGGACCCCCTTTTCCCACTTTTCCCTGTCAAGGGGAAAAGGACACTGAAACCACTGAGATGGATGAACAGCTTTTCTTTTTGGTGGGATTATGATCAGGAAAATAGTTCCAAAGTTCTCTACAGATGGTTGAAATCAGAGTTGATTTCCCCATCTTCCTTCCTGGTAGGGGTGCCAGCCTCTCTCTCACCAGAAAGAATATTAAAAGCACTTTTCCTCTTTCTCACAGGGAGAAGCTGCATGAAGAAAGGAACACTCCGGTGTAGCTACAGGATAGCAATAAATCATGAGAGCTCATGGAAAATTCGCATTACTGCATTCTTTTAGTCAGGAACCAGCTTACATGGATCATCCATTCCTACCTTCAGATACATTACCTTTAACATAGAAACACAAATGGAAATAAGGAGCACCTGAACCACTCTCTCTCATTTCTACCTATGCTTTGTTACAAGTCATTACTTCTCTTAGCTCCTCATTAGCTGCCACCTACATACTTGCTTGCAACTAAGACCCAAATCCATCTCTAGCAGTGCCAGAAATCAAGAGGTCTACCAGGACCCCACAGGGCAAAAAAAGAAAGATCTAAACAGAAATGGCCTGGAGAGCAATGGGGGAAAAATAGGAAAAGCTATCGAGATGGAAGAAAAAAAGTAGAAGATGCAGACTGAAATACAGAAGGGACAGTGGAGGGAAGGTGTGACGAGCATGGGAAAGGGAAATGTAGAACTGGAACAGATTTCAGATCTGTGCAGCAATGCCCTGTGCCACCTTTCCAAAGCTGTCACAATCTGCATCCCTGCTTCTGAGGCAGGAGGGCTCGGAGCCTCTCCCCAGATGGCTGTCTGACCTTGGTGCTCCCTGCTCTTACACAACCCAGCAGAGGAACACAACACTCACAGAGCTCCAGCACCCACAGCCCTGCCCCCTCTAACACCCCACGAGCCCACACTGCCAATCTGTATTTTGGAAAAGGACAGGATGTTGTTATAGCTCTCCATAGGTCCCCATCTGAACAGAGACTATTACGGCATAAATGAGAGGAAAGGGCCACTGAACCGTGTGGCAAGTTGCCAGGCTGTGCTGCAGCCTCCAGCGGTTATGCTCAAAGAGATTTAAAGTCCAGCATAACCTTGATTTTTAATAGAGTCACATTTAATGAGCTTTAACGTCCACAGTAATAATTTTCTTATTACCTACGCAGGAGTCGGAAATACAATCAGAAGAAATGTGCTGCACTCCAGTCCAGTGAAGGGATTTAACAATGGCCAATACATTATTATCAAAACCATCAACATCATTGTCCTTAATGCCTTTTTTTGGTTGGTATAATTATAATTCTGTGAACCATAAGCATAGCTGTTGCATACCACATGAGCTTGCTGGATGCATCAAACCTGGCTGGCTGGAGGCCACACAAATCCCTCACCTCGCCAAGCAGGCAGTCAGGTTATATGGCAAAACAGGACAATAAAATCTTACATTTACCTCTGTCTAAAGGGAAAATGCAAACTTACATACGACCTTTGCTGTCCTCCCAGCTTTTATCCACACTCTTCCTACTCTGTCCTTGCTCTCTCTTCATCCCATTCTATTCTGACACCAGGGACCTCCCACCTCAAAAGCTCAGAGAAGTGAATTTGCCTCTTGCATATGCCACACAAATGCGCTGGATAAACAGACAGATGGGGACTGCAGCTGACAGAAAGGGGTGCAAGAAAAACTCCAATTCTTGTTATTTTTGTACAGAAACAGCTTCACAAAACTCACAGAAATCTGCTCCCTTATCATGCACAACAAACCTCCCTCCCTGGGGTAGCCAATTGGACAGTGACAAACAAAGCAGAGGGAGTTTCTGCCACACGCTCCCCACTTCACACCTTGAAAATACACTGAAGCAGAAGGCATGTGGCAGCTGTTCCTGTGGGCAGAGCTAAGAAAACAGCAAAAGCTGGATCTTCCATGTCTTATCCAGAGGGAGACAGTGTGAGTTTCCTGGCCACACAAATCCATGATGTTGAGCCACTGCTGAACAGCTGCTGTATCCAGACTGTGGATGCAGGATGGAGTCAGTGCAGAAATGGATGCAGCTTGCACAGCACACTTGATCAGCTGCTCCCAAATCCACCAGGAGCTTTCCCTGCTCCAGCAAGGAGGCCAGATCTGGCATTCACCTGGCTTATTTAAAGCCAGCTCAGAATAACCCAGTAACCTTGTGGTCAGCACTGTAACACCCTCAGCATCTCTTCACTTCCCAGCATTTGCATCTGACCATGCTGCTGAATGCTCCCATAGCAGAAATGAGAGTTTAGGTACATTTATGCCAATGTGCCCTGTGCATGACAATGATGCACACAAGCACATAACTACAAGAAAAAATGCCCAAGATTTTTCCACGTTACCTGGCTTCCTACACCTTCACCCTGTCCTCAGAGTCATCCACAGGTCTGCTCCATCCTTCAACAGC
Organism: Irena cyanogastra; assembly: GCA_013397155.1. Taxonomy (NCBI): domain Eukaryota; kingdom Metazoa; phylum Chordata; class Aves; order Passeriformes; family Irenidae; genus Irena; species Irena cyanogastra. The sequence continues at coordinate 311,007 of VWZV01007375.1, forward strand.
TTTTTCCCATTTTGTTTACAAGAACCACTTCCAGATGCACTTATAGGCACTCTGAGAATCCAAAGGGCCCTCCTGTGACTTTGGTAAATGACACTGAAGTACTTCCCACCTTTCTAAGTTCTGAACCTGATGCTCTCTTCCATCTGAGCTGGTTACCAGAAGTCAGAATGATGTAGCTTGGGACTGGGGTAAAAGGAAAAAAAAAAAAAAAAAAGCATCATATCCATGAGGCTGGAAATACCCTGAAACCCAGCAAGCTGTTTGCTTTCCTGTTGGAATCAAAGGCAGAAGAGAAAACAGCTTTAAAAATGCATCCCTTCTGAGCTAACGACAAACCTGGTAACATCCCAGCACAGAGGCGCCTCACAAACAGCTAAAAGCAACTGCACAGAAAGGCAGCAGAATAATAATTCTAACACATGACAGGAGGAACACATTCCCCCAGAAGAGGTGGTCTAATTACTGCAGATGATACCCCAGAGGTTCATTCATCAGAGACACGGGGCTGACCCCACCTCTGCAGCCTCCCTGGGCACTGTCAGCCCCTGGACCTGCAGCATCAGATGTGCCTGGTACTTGGGGCATAAGGACAGACAAGGGCACAGGGCAGCAGCATCTACAGCAATTTAAACCCCTAAACCCCAGTGCATTTCAAATTGCAATGCAGGAGCTATCCCCAAGAACTGCCCACTGGGGGTCTGAGACTGGAAGCTCCTACAGACAATTGTCTTTTCAAATGTTTGCCAAGTGTTTCATGCTTATGCATCTGTTAGAGCACCCACTAACAGGAGTGACAGAACTGTCACTTACTTGTAACATGCAGTGAGCTCTTTGCTTTATAAACCACCCCATCTGCACTTCTCACCATCATATTTTTAAGGCTATATAGTACCATAATCCACTATAAGGCGCTGGAACAAACACATTCTCAGCAGTAATAAAGTGCCATTGTTTGAGCAATGGGAAAACAGACAAGCTACTTTCTGAGAATTTCAGTTTCATAACAGAGAAAGATAGTTTTTTCTGTTAGTTTTTCTGATAGGAGGGGTGTCCAGGGCTCTGTCCTTTTGTAGGTCTGAAGTCTCCAGCACTTGTGACCTTTGGGAAAAACTCTGTTCTTTCAGTCTCATCTGAGGGAGGATCCTGACCTCCAGACACTGACCATGTATGTGCACTTAGGACACACCAGGTTTGCTCCACACAGACTTTCAGTTCTCTTTCATTTTTCCCATCTCTTCTCTAACAAATTGTTTTGAGGCCATGAGAGAGTTGCAGCAGTAACTTCTCCTGGGCTCTTCAGCATAACTTGATTCTGCCTGGTCCCTCACAGTGTTACAGGTGATGGTTAGGCTTTATTGATATTCTTACCTTGATTTTCAGAGTCTGAGAGCATGTCTGGAGGTGGCAATTTTTGGGGTTACTGTACTAAAAAGTCTCACTCATGTATGTGAAAGGAAGACAGACTGTACTGGAGTGCCACAGATTCTGTGAAATGTATTTAGCTCAGTGAAAGATGTACTCTGCTTTCATGGAGTATTGAATGTAGCTGTGATTAATGGGGCACATATACACTGATAAACAATATTAATTTGTTTTAAGCCAGGTCTGAAAAGATTTCAACCACTTGCTTCCCTGCAGCTATGAAAGTTATTTCCTGCTGTCTGTACTACCTCAAGGGCTAAACCAGCCCTGAAAGGAAGGAAATATTTCCTTTCACTCTGTCAGCAGCACCAGCCTATGAAGGCTGTTGTATTGGTATTTCATTCATCACGAGCAAATTATATGAATTATTATTATTTAGCTTTACCACCCACCCTCTACCACACTGCCACAGGACTGCCACCACACATTCACTCCCTCCTGCACCCACCCAGCTTTTTTCACTTTCCACATAACCACTCCATCAAGCACACTGTCTGCAATGCCTCCATCTGCTTCTGCACTCAGTTCCTCTGGCAACACGGACGAACAAATGCATGCCCAGGAGCAGAAGCCAGCAGCCTACCTGCAACTTCTTGTGGGGACTGAAAACCCCCAACGCCTTCCAGACTGCCGGAGATGGAGCCGCCTTCCTTGAGCACCCGCACGAGCTCGCGCAGCCTCTCGCACTCCTCCTGCAGCTGCTGCTGCTCCTCCTTGCGCTGCTGCTGGGCCAGACTCATCGGGTTCATGCTGAAATGGAGAACTTTGGTTCTGCTGGGGTCGTAGTCGCCCTGGGTGGAAGGAAAAAAAAACAAACAAAAACACATTGAGTAACCGATCCGACCTCCAAGTCCACCCAGTATCGCTCTGTGAAATAAAAAAAATGTTACAGCAGAAAATAAGGTGATATTTATGCGGTGACAAGGTTTTATTACAACAGTTGAAGGCAGCCAAACCCTCCTTGTTTCTCCTTCTCTTGCTACTCCATCTTTAAAAAAAAACCCTGAAACAAGGGTTGAAACAAGGCAAAGAAACAACACACAAAAAACAATCAAACCAGAAAAACCCACCAAACCCCACTTAACAGAACTCATTCCCTGGCTGATACTTCCACAGTCAAATTTAACTCCAGAAATGAAGTTTTATAGCTGTATTTAAAATCTCTTGATAGCAGGAGATTATAATGAACACCCAAACACACCCTTAAACTACAGCAGGACACCCAGGGCCAGCCTGATTTATTGCTCAGATAAGCCAGCAACATCCATGGCATCCAAAGGTGGAGCCATTAACAAGTTGTATCAGCTCGTCCCAAACAAGGGAACAGATATTCCATTCTTTTTTTCTCAAAGGAGAGCTATATTTACAGCAGTTTAAATAGTCAGTCAAGCCCTAAGATGGCAAATTAATATTCTTTCAAAGTGAGAGGAAAACACTGATGTTTCATTTGTGATTTCAGAGAGACAATTTTCATATAAACTACAGGAAGCCTCACAACCATAAATGTAGTAAAACATGTGCTAATGCTGGCTGCCACGGCACTCTGCCCAGCTGAAACCCTATAGCAGTGCCTGCATAAAAAGCTATTTTATATGGTAATATTTTTCCTTCAATTAAATCTCGGGACCTAAAGTGATTTTGTAAACATTAATTAACCCTCAAGAGCAGCATGAGGTAGGTATTATCCCAATTTTATCATTTCATTTCCATTAAAGACGTGATAGAACTTTATGTGGTTTTTTTTTCCATGCAAACCAGAGCAGAGACTGAGAGACTTCATCCTGCATTGCTGGTCATTGCTGCTAAGAGACCCCAGAAGATCCCACTCCCAAACATCTTTTATTGAAAATACTCTCTGTTCTCTGTGAAGCTCCTCATCAGGCAGTGAACTGCTGAAACTCACTGCCCCAGAGCCTGGCAACAAAATGGTATCAAAAACGGGTTTGACAAAGTCAAGGACAACAGCTCCACAACTGGGCCATGCCAGGGCAGGACATGAGAGAATCTTCCAGCATCTCTGCTTGCTAGAAGAGTGCTGGAGAGCGTGGACAAATTTCTGGGCTTTCACAAAATAGCAGCTCCTATCATTGTGGTCCAAGATGCTTTTCTGGGATTTTCTTCCCAGAGGAATAAAAAAAAAAAGAGGGGTGTAGTGGTTCCTCCTAACTATTCTGAGAAACCAGTTTGACCACAGCTGTGCAGCTGGCTAGGAGAGTCACTGCTCCACAGTGTGAGTGCAAGTTACAGAGAAAGGAGACCACAATGTATGTTCCAGGGCAGGAAGGGGTGGGAGGAACTCCCAGAGGTCTGCCCTGGTCCAAGAGCTCACTCCAGGGAGCTGGAAAGGCTCAGGCATGGAAAACTTGGGTTCCCTTCCCAGCTGTCTGCAGTCCCCACAGTCAGGAGTACGTGGTCTCCCAGCCCCTGGCCTCACACTGAGCAGGTGATGCATGTTCTCCTACTGCCCAAACCTCACTTCAGTGACCTCAGGAACACCTGGGAGGGCAGCACTGCCCTGCAGCCCCACAGCAGCAGGGCTTTGTGACCCCATTTCCACAGCCAGGCTGAGACAAATCTCCCCTAATTGCCAATCAGGCAACTCAGGCCAAAAGAAGAAATAATCTCACCATCAGCCTTGATCAAGAGAAATTCAGGTGAGACCTGAAGGACACGAGCAGCATCTTGGGGATGTCAAACAGAGGGAGAAGGAAGACAGCTGCAAGACCAGCTCATTAAATGTATTTTCCCCAGCACACTGGCATTTACAAACCTGCTTTTGCACTCAGCTTGTTACCTTCTCATGCTATTTGCACTTCAGGACTCCTCCAGACAGGTCAGGGCACTCCTCACGCTCATGTTTTGTCTTTCAAGGGAAGAGATTCAACTCCAAAGTTTGCAACAGGGCTTACTCTGGCTGCTAGGAGGATGCTCCAGTGTCAGCTGTGGATCCCAGTGTTCCTTGGGCAGCTGCTGGTGCTTCTGCCCAGCTGGGAAAGGCTCTGGTCCTGTCTCCCTTGCCAAGGTCAGGCAGAGCTCACAGCTCCTCATCCTGGCTGCCAGCACCACTCCAGCTCCAGTGCAGGGATCACCACCACTGCAGACACAGCAGCAGGATCCCTGTGCGAGGAAAGCCTTGCACACCTGGAGGCTGCTGCTACCTTCCTGCTGCTAGCCCACACTGCACCAATCTGTTTATTCTGCAGGTTATTTACTCCTTTCCATCATCTATCTGGCCTTTCTATAAAGCTCTGCCACGAAGCTGCAGTGCTTTGGCTCTTACAGATCTTTCAGACCATTTATCCTCTCCTTTCATAGCATGCCCCCCTTGAAAAATCTTGTCCTAAAACTCATCACCAGGACTCAGCCTTATTTTCAGGGTTCACCAGCTCCCCTCAGCACATCAGTCTGAGGCTTCACTGAGACAAGAGAATCTCTTAAAAGCCCACAGTGCAACGAAGGCAGTGGCAGAATCCATCTCATTTAAAATTTCTGGGAGATCACTAACATATTTGCTATGCTACTCACATTTTTGGGCTAGGGGCAGTAGCTTTCTCTTTCTTCTACACAGCACACATCAAACCAGTACATTTCTCCCTACAGCTAAAATATTAGTGCAGCTGGTTTATATTATAGCAATGCCTGAAAGAAACCAAGCGAGACAGGGATCCCAGCATGCCAGGTCCTGTACAAACCCCACAGGGAAATGCCAACTAAAGCCCAAAAAAGCAGACAACAAAGCTCTGAAGGGGCAGTATGTGAGGGGAGTGCAGGTATGGAAAGATGCAGCCTCTGGTTCCAGGTTCCTCAGCAGCATTACAGAAAACATCTTCAGAGCTGCTCCTCCTCAGCACCAGACCATGCTGCCACCCCACAGTCACACCAAGCAGTCTCCAGGAAATTTACTGGCACTCTCTGGAGTTCCAAATAAATGCAGGGAACTTTCCATGGAAACTGTGCAGACCAGAGGCAGTGTCTGATGAAAGGGATGGGTCTCATGTGTAGGCAATATAGAAAGTCAAAACAGTATCACAGCTTGAGACATTTGGAGTGTTTTCCCCAAATTTCTAAAGGTTGGGAGTAACTTTGTGTCATGAAAATGCGTGGTTTAACGTTGGCTCTACGAAGACTCATGGCTGGAAACTGCTAAATATAAGAGACAACAAAGCAGCATTAAAATCTCACTAGCATTTGATGGAGATGAAACCCTAATGCTGGTAGGAAACCAGGGATTGAAGAAAGCAAACATCCTCCTGGAATCCCTTTCCTTCTGGAAAATGTAAATTGCTGTTTTTCTCTGTCAACTGCACTTCCACCTACAATAAATTAGTCTTACTGATCATAATTTTGTCCTTTCAGTTGTGCAGCAGAACCTGGAGAATTGTTTCAGGCACTGGGAGAGAAGACCTGAAACAGATTTTCCCATTTAGAAAACAATTTCTAATCTTGAGTGACTGAAGAGAAAGACCAAACAGTGGCATTTGAAAGGCAGGCAGAGAAGAGACAGCCACGTTCCTTGAACAGGAGCTGGGACTCCCCAAACAGCTGCCCAGGCACAGCTCCAGATGCTGCTTCTGTGCTGAACCAACACATGCAAGGAGGTATTGCTTAGCAGAGTTAAAAGCATCTTGTAACAAACAGTCATGTATCTCTGCTTTCTCCAAGAAGCGTGAAAATCGTGCTGCAGGTTTGGAAACTTGGCCTGAACGTGAGGTTTGACCAAATCCACTTAAGCTCATGGTGCCTTTAGAGGGAAATGTGGGACATTTGGGCAATGCAATTGATGTGTGACCTACAGAGCTCTGTTGGAAAGCCATCCCACCCCTGGCTCATTCAGCAGTAACTTGGTAGCTTGTTTTGCTCATCAGCACATCATGGCCAGTGTCTCAGACAGCAAAGATAACACATTACTGCCAGCTTCTCAGCAGCATCCCCTCTTTATCCCTGTTTTCCAATACCTTAAAAACCTTAAAATACCAGAAATTTTACCTTAAAAACCAAAAATTGTAGAGATTCTGAAGAGTAAATTACTTGGACTAGAGAGAACTGCTGGCGTTCATTGATTCTTTTTTTCAGGAATAACATCGAACAAGCAATTCAGATTTGTCAGAAAAATGTACACCGAGCTTCAATTTAGGGGGAAGCAATAAATACCTGATTGATTGCAACCAAACCTGGTTGGCACTTAAAAAAGTGAATTACTCATTCCTGGAAAGCAAGATGTTAACTAGCTGATTTGGTGCTTAAAGCAGCAAAACCATTTTTTTTGGCTCCCAGAAGGGCAACGGACATTTTATAGAGATGATTTGTTGATTCCACATTTTAATATGCTCCACAATTTGTGAAATAATGTTGTTTTGATGCATTATCCTCAGCCTTCCAGACATATGCCCCAGGGTATCCACAAGGGAAACTCTCATGAACCGCCCCATTGCTGCTGTCCCAACTGTGGAGTCACTGTGTGAGACAAACACTGCAGATGCCACACACAAATATTGGCTTAATTCAGTAAGTTCTGCCAGAGTGTGCTTGGAACAATTTAGTAAGACTCTGGCTATCAATAAACTTTCTGACAAAAGACTATGGAAAAAAGAATTTGCAACAGGGCCAATTTGTCATCTAGAACCGAGGTACAAGCTCAAGTCAGATGCTGCTGCCTCCCCTCTCACTTACATCTTCCAGCTTGAAAAAAAAAAAAAAACACCCCAGGGAGATAATTTACTGATGCTATGTGTCATTTTTTAAAACTATATTATCACCAAACAGTCAGCATGTTGGTCTACGTGTTGAAATTACAGCTCAAAAACTTCTTAAGTAATCTGCCCATTAGGGAAGAATCAGTCAAGTGCCAAAGCAATGAATGAAGACAGGACTGCTTTAATCTCTGAAAAACAGAAACTTTTCCTTTAGAAGAGGAGTTGTTTAGAAGAACAATGAAAGCTGCCAGTGACAGCACCTTGAAAAGGGATGAACTTATTTTGGCATCTCTCCTCCTGGTTGTTTGAAAACTGCACAGTCCCAATTCAGCAATGTCTTTCTCTGGGAGCTGTAAAAGCTTTTCTCTCTACTCCATTCACTTTCACAGGCACACAGGTAAGAATAAAGTACTTAATGCCATGTGGACCACTTTACATTTGATGAAACATTCAGTGCTTAACAACTCCATTTAAGGTCTATTCATCTGCTGCAGGTATTTCTGATCAGAAGGTAGAGCTGGTAGCAAAGGGAATAGTTTCCATTGGCGTGAATATGTTTATCTAACATCACTAATGAAATTAAAGAAGTCCATAGATCCCAAAAAAAGGCACTGACTGTCAGGATACAATGTCAGCAGGCACTGTGAAGGATTTTCAGCTGACTTCACATCCTCACAAGCTCCTTCTGTTTAACACTTTGGCAAGCAAAATCATCAAAACCCATAGATGGGGCTGACATGCACTTAAGCACCTCATTTTTTTAGTCTTGGTATCTATCACAGCCTTAAAAGATTGTGATTTCTGAGCAGCACAATAAATTCTGGTGGAGCATATGGACAGCTGAGCTTAATCACTGCTGGCTGGCAATACAACAGCTTGTGCTTGGCCCTGCTGAGAAAAGGCTGGCAATTGGAAGCTCTTCAAGGAAAGGACCATTTCCTCCTCACGTGACTCTCGTGCACGGTGAGAGCCACCCAAACACTGCTGCCTCCTGAGCTACGGAATTTCTTCCCACACTGACTTCTTAAGAGAGAAATCTCCAAGGTTTCTGGACTGGGGCATGCTATTCAGTACTGGAGAACTTAAATAGAAATGATTTAAAGAGCTTAGTAGATGATATCAGCTTTAAATGGGTCAGTAGTTACCTTGGAAGAATTGTGAAAATAAAGACTGCATCTAGCTGTAGGAGACAGATGGAAAAGTTTCTTACGTACAGATACAAAACATAAAGCATCAGCTGGGGGTATGGTGGAAGAGACGAGTTTGAAAAGCATCCAACTGGCCAGGGAATGCTCTTGCTTCCATTTACCACCTCTTGTAGGTGAAAGAGTAGCTTAAATTGTAACCACTAACACACAGCAGGTAATTGGTATATGGAGGAGGTCAATGTGCAAAACTGAACTGCTGAACTCTTGAGCAGAGGATGGTACTTCACTGCTGGCACAGCCTGGTGGGACACCTTGGTAAATCCTGGATTAAAACAGAGGTGGCACACCTTGAATCCCTCAAAGATAGGACAAAATGTGACAAAATGTTACTCAAGGTTTCTGGCTGGTCTTTCACAGTGTCAGGCTCCAGCTACTGAATTCTTGCAAAATCCAAGTTTCTGATGCTAGAAGAGCTGACACTGCACTTGGGGACCTGCAGGTTTTCTTGGGATTCAGTGCCTCCTCCTGACCATGGATCCTTCACACAGCTCAAGCATGCCTTTAAAAGGCTTGGGTTTTCTGGAATGACTGTCTGGCTTCACTGCAAACATGTGTTATTTGTGGGTAAACACAGCCACACAGGCTTTGCACACAGCTAATGAACACCCCGTTGCTTCCACTGAATTATGAAAGCAGACAAGTCACATATCATTAGAAGTCATCTTTGAACATGTTTATCTTCAGCTTACCGTTAATGGCTCAGCATTTATGTCAAGAACTGTCTGCTGTTAGTCCTGCATCAATACCCATCGGAAATTTCATTCAAAGATGGAGAAGAAAAAAGCAGCGGGAAGGCAAAATTGGAATTTATCACCTGAAAGGCACAAACAAGGTCCCCAACAACTACAGCTCTTGCTGTAGTAGCTTATTACTAGAGTCTGCCTGGCTTTCCATGTGAGCAGCTTCTCCTGATCTACCTGAATTTTAACTTTAACAGCTTAAAAAAAAAAATTAGTTAGTCAACTCTCTCACACAAAAGGCTATTGGAGGCATTTCTGTACCCAGCATAAGGCAGCCTCAGAAAGCTTAATCCTACCTCAGGAAATGCCATTTTAATGGAAATTCTGTTTCTTGGTTTTGTTCTTTTTGTTTCTTTGCTCAGGCTTGTTAAAGTGATTAGAGTAATACCCAAAGTAAACTGCATCCCAAAGAATTCCCTCTGTACCAAGGGCACAAAGCACAGCACGCTCACCAGCCCCAGCTCCCTCTGTCACACAAGATAACCACACCAAGGGATCTTTAAAGCCTGTGGAACAGGAGCTGTATTAACAAAAATGGATTGCAAAGATGAGACAAAGCAAACTAACAAATAAGCAACAACCGCCACCTGCTCCTTGTAGCTTTGCCAGTCTGTGCATGCTTGACATCAGAAACAGGTGGGGGATAAAAAAAAAGAAAAACAGAAGGTGCTGGATGTTGGGAAAAGGCTCATTTGTTCCCACCAGGTCTCATGGCACTTTTTCTCTCTCCATGGTTTTTTTTGCGCACATCTGCACACACACAGCACTGAAATCTGGCAGCAGAAATTCACTTGGGCAACCTTTCCATTGTCATCTTAGCCAGTTCTTAGTGCAACACCTGCTACTTCTTCTGCAAACAGGAAATCTTTCTCCTTGCCCAGGCGATGCTACCTCTTGTTCATACACCTTGAGTCATTCAACCTTTCACCTCCGGCCTCCTGAACACCCATGTCAGTCATTTCCAGAACACTGAAAACACTCTGAGTTATGCCTCCTCATCCCCAGTAACTCCTCCACCAGCCCAAGAGATTCCACATCTTGCTCTCAGGAGCAATGAGTAATCCCACATCACCTTCCCCCCTCCATTAGCAATGCTACCTGGAGCAGCTGCTCCTCCCACAAAGGCTTCCACAGGGGTTTTTCTCTTCCTTCCTGAGCAGCTCTTCCACACTATCCATACTCATTGATATTCCTCCCTATGGCCTCTTTCACTGAAGCATCTACAGCAAATTAGCAATGAGACAGGGAGGTGGTTGGAGTTAGGCTGTATCACAGACAAAAAAGCTCTAATCACCCTGTTCTAACACCAGACCATATCTTTGGGTACAACATGTAACACATTTTGGACACTGCTGCAATGGGAGTAATAAAATAAAATGTCTTAGCAGTGGTGTGGAAGCCCTTCAGGTACAGTTTGAAAAGGAGATCTGTTTTCTATATCTCTTTCAAATGTGTTGTTCCCTGGAGGATGCAAGGCTGTAATTTGCATTAAGTGAGGCATTCAGATGAGGGATGCAAACAAACGTGACAAGAAGGTTAAGAGTCAGGACAGAGAGACATGGAATGGCATGAAGCTGGGATAATCTAAAAGAGAAAATGCATCCAAATGTTCACTGTCCTTCTCAATTGCTGCTCTTCCTTTTATTGAAATGGAAGAAAATCATAGTCTGCTCTAGGATGGTTTGTTACCACCTAGAGACTTGAATTCCAGGGTTTCTACGCTAGTTTTTTCAAGTCAAGGATTCCTGTCTTTCCTGAGAACAAAGTCCATAAAAAGTTGCTATTATTTACAGTCTAGTAGTGTGCAGAGGAGACCTGTGCTGGTTCAAAAACCTCTGATAAAGACACTGAAAATAAAAAGCACATAGGTTCTGAAAACAGCCCCAAAGAGCTTATAGTGGGAGTTATAAAAATTCCTTTTCAGAGATAAGTCTTAACTTTATATGGTGAGAAATGCTGGCTCTCACAGATCTGAATTTCAAAAACCATTCTATCAACTTTCCCATACAAATGAAGTAACTTTGGTTGAGAATATTGTTGAGAGGTGTCAGACCAAATGTAGGTTTTCAAGAGATGCACACACAGTTTACCCAAAAGTTTAACTATTTCTTTGCTGCTCTCTTTTTTATTCTGCAACATGCACATACAGTTACTGTTCAGTAGACCAGAAAGACAAGAGACACTTGAAGTAAGAGTTTTTTGTAGTATTCACTCCAGTCCAGATATTCAGCTGCTCAAAGCTTTCCTTCCTGACAATTGCTCTATAAATCTTGCTTTAATGCCTCCATAATTCTGTGTTTCCTGGTAAAGCTCTACTTTGGAATGAATTCAGATGGGACTTGAAGGAGAGATCTCAGAGGAGAGAAGCAACACAAACTGGCTGTGCTAGACCAGGACCCTCAGTATCCAGACAGGAAGGGAAGAGTCAGAATGAAGTATGACAGCAGAGGTCCTGCTTTCAAGACTATAAAGCAAAGTGAAACTGCAAAGTAATAGGATTTTCCAGTTAATGGATCTCATTAGCAAAAAGAAAAACCTCTACGGGTATTTTTTTTAGATACTATCTGGTACAAAAAGAAAGATGCATAATTAAAAATTATGTAAAAGCCTTCATGGAAGCATCAAAGTTCATCTGAGCATATAAAAGCCTGAAAAACAAGTGACAAGAAGTGCTGTCAATCACGTTGTGTATCTGTACAGCAAACACATGGCACAGGCTGGATGGTGAGGTCAACCACAACAGCAATGCTGAAACTCCTAAAGGCTTTAAGTGCACCCCGAAATTTTGATCCTGTAATTTAATGCATATAAAATACTATTGTATGTCCTTGCATGTTTAATTCCAGCCTGGCAGGGTACAGAACAAACCCACTGTGTTTGTGTGAATGAATGAGCACCCTCAGCCCTGCCTGCCCCCCTGAGCTAACCCACCACCATGACCAGATTCCTGCCTCAAGCTGGACACATTTCCACTCCAAGAGCAAGTCAAGTTCCTTTTCCCATCACACAGAAACCATGACAGACGCAAGAGGTTTGGAGGACTCATTTCTGACAGCCTCCTGGAGCAGCTGGGCAGTGTCAGAGTGGGATTTACAGCAAATGTGCTGCAGGTTAAACAAGCTCCAGTGCAGCCTCTCCCTGCGAGGGGTTATTGCCACCCACGCACCTTCTGCTGTGGCCAGGCAGATGGGGAAAAGGAGGGAAACAAAACCTGTCCCTGCAGCACAGCGAGGGGAAGAGCAGCTACAGCAGAACTGCCAAGTTTTATTCATTTTGGCACAGTCACTTCACAGTGATGTGGTGGTTGCCTTGCCCCTGGGGAGAGCTCATCTTCCCCAGTATCACCTCAATGTCCAATCAGGTACAGGTAGAAATTCCTCTAGTAATGGACAACTGGGTACAGGGAAAAGTGAGAAAGCTTCCAACATCTCAGAAAAACATGTATCCATGGACGTACCATCCTTTTATCCATGCACTTACATCATTCACCATGAGGAGTCACTGCAGGTTCCCTTAGCTGTGTTGAGCAGGCAGAACCCTCTTGTGTTTGCTCTGCTCTTTCCCAAGTAAGAGACCTGAGTGTCTAAAACATCCAAATATCAATTCAGATTGGTACATTCTCTACTGTCTCCTCAAGGCAAATAGACAAATGTTTGGTTTTCCCTCCCTTTTCACCACTTGATCAGGTTAATTCTTTTTTAATTTTAAGCAAGTTGTAGGATCCCTGATGAAAAGAGCTCTTTTCCCCTTCTCTAGGAGCATGAAAAAGGTCTCCTCCATCTCCTTCCTTCTCCCCACCTTGTGATGATTACATTCTTGCCCCAGGTTTCCTCACCCAACTCCTTTGAGAGCTGGACTCTGCTCCCTTGGTCCCTATGCAGAAGGGCATCACTTTGACTCCTTTCATTCCTTGAATATTAAAAGTTTCTACAGACTTGGGATTAACAAACATTAGAGATGTCCCAGGCAGCGAGAACAGGGCTGTCATGGAAGAGGTTGCTGTGCATACAAAAAAATCCTCAACTAGAAGAGTCAGCAATGCAAGCAGAATTAAAAAGCACAGTTAAATAACCCTAAATCCTCATGCATATTTATAAACTACATCACATCAAAACTAAATCAATACCCTCACTAGTTACACATGGCCTGAGAAAGCAAGAGCTGGTAACTTGGTTGAGCTTTGCCCATTGTACTGACAAGACCCAGAAAGTCTCCAGACAGGAGTAAATGCCTGGGCTGTGAAGGGGGAATTTCAAGCTGCAACACCACAGGGTAGGACAAAGCAGAGGGGAGAGAAGGAGCAGCCACCCACAGATGGCACAAGGAATTCACCTGAGCCTTGGCAATGGAGCAAAATTTCAGTATAAACCCTTCTATTCCTATGACAAAGAGAAAACCACCTCTGGCAAGAGAAGAGGTTTCACAATTTCAGCCACATCTCTGTAGGTGACATAAACTACATCCCCCAACATCTCCTACCCCACGTGCTGGGTGAGACTGCTCACATGGGGACTTCCAGCAGCACAACCATCTGCTTAAATATCCCTTCTTGGCCTTCTCGGGGGGAAAATACTTCTTAGTTGCCTGCAAAGCTTCAATTACTAGTCATGTCTTTTCAAGTAAATGCAGTTTGAACCAAAGATCTGGGAAAATGCTTTATAAAGTCACACTGGGATCACCAACCCATTAGCAAAATGTCTCTGTCAAACATGCTAAACCTGACTTACATCACCTCATCCTCAACAACACATTTTCCTTATTCAGGCTTAGACTGCTGTGAAGTTGAGCCAAACCCAATTTGAATCTACCTTGAAATATATTTAGTAGACACAACTGTTCAATCCTCAGTGCATGACTTACTGTTCTGAAATACAACTGTCCTGACTCCAGTTTGATTTTATTCCACCAGTTTTACGTCACTGCGCTAATGGACTGGAGAGCAACCAGCACATTTTGCAGAGAGATGTGAAGGGGCAATGATCTTAAACTTCACTGCCAGGTTTTTCCAGAATTATGACTGCCAGGTCAATCTCTAAACTGTTAAGACCCTACAAAACCTCCTTCAAAACACAGTATTTCCCGCTGTATAAAACTCAGACTTTGATTTGTATCATCACTTTCCTAATTTCCAACATATGTCACAGCATTTTTATGAAAGAAAATGGTGGATGAGGGGAAATTCTGCTTTTCTGGTGTTTCTCAGTGAGAATCCAGTTCTGCAGCCTTCGTGTAACAATCCAGAGAGGAGAGGACGGCTCAGCCTTACACTACAGCTACCAAACATGCTCCTGCACTGTGGTAGTTACTTCTTTCCCATTAAGTTTTAATTAGACAACACATGCATAACTTGGAAACACAGCCTGGCTGCAGTTGAGAAGGCATCTTTTCAACTTCATTCGAGCAAACCTGAAAGAGAGCCTTCCTGTACTCCTCTAACCACAGATTTTTAGATCTTTAAGCACACAATCACCCTGAATTTCAGGGGTCAGACCATATTTGCTAGGGAGAATGCAATTTTCCTTCCTTGTAGGAACTACCTGGTCCTTTTCTATATTTCAGTTACTGTTTTGTTTTCAATGCAGCTTTAATACCTTAAAATTACTGCTACTTCAGCTGCACTCTTTGGTGGTACAGGGTCTCCAAGGGAGCTAAAAGTATTTATTGAGTTACTTACACAAGCAGAACCCCAAAATTGTCTTTGGTATGGAATATGCTGACAGACACCAGGGATTTTCTGCCTGAAACTGAGAAATAGACAAGCACCTTGGAATTCATCTGACTGAACCAGCAAAAAGTGGCCTTAAGAACAACGATAAACATCTCAGTTGCATAAATTTAGACATTTTTATCCTCCAGCAGGTCAACAGCAGAGGAAAAAAAGATCAAGAGGGGTGATAAGTGAAAAGCACATTTGATGTCAGTGATTTCAGGAAAAAAAAAATATTATTTTCTGTAATCACTGTGAAAGGAGTACAAATCTCTGCCATCGTCTTGCCTAACAGAGCTCAACAATGATTACATTTCACTTGAGAGGAAATATCAGTTTTCATTATTTCAGCCCACTCAATCACTCCTCCTCCACTTTCTGCTCCAGCTTCAAACCTTGACTCGGATGTATTCACTTACTGGAGTTTGCAAATTGCTAATCACCCATTGGCAGTATTGATCTGCACGTTTTACTGCAGTCAGAATGAGACAGCACTGGCTGGTGAATAGACTGTGAAGACTGAAAAATGAGATTAACCAGCTCGCCTCATACAGATCCAGTTATCTGCTGCCTTGTTCGCTTTTCATGAAGCTTCCAGAATGCAGCAAACTGAATCTCCTTAACTCACAAGACAGGGCTGATACATAACTCCATTAGAAGAAAAGATCAGAAAAAGCAAGTAACACAATTTCATGGAAAACAGGTCTTGTCAAACAGACTTGAAGAGATTTCAAGTCTAGTTAACTAAGATAACTGTGTTGACATAACAGAATAGGAATTCTGTAATATATTTGCCTCGGTATCAAAATCACATTTTCTTTTAAAACCAGCATGATGCAGAATCAGACTATGGCAGTTTTTAAATGGGCCAAAAGATGATGAACTAATAGTGACATTTCCCTGTTACTTTCCCAACAAGAATTGCTTCTTTGGCCGATCGTATGCAGTGCACATTCTCAAAGACACATAAGAAAATAATAAAACCTTACTAAAATATGCAGATAACACAAAGGCAGAATTGTAGCAAACAATAAAGCCCGCAAAGATAGTTCAGAAATCTGATTGTGCCAGGAACAATCATTCCCTACGAATTCAAATGCACCATGAGAGATCCCAGAGAGCAGAACAGTCTCAGGTACAAAATACAGCAGGTACTTTCTGGGAGACACTGTCTGTGAGGAGGCCACAGTTAATAACTAAGGGTTACCTCTAATTTAATGCTGTGGGGAGGAAAAAAAAAAACAAGGAACAGCCAGAATCTTTATGTATCATTGAGTAGGAAGGACTAAGGAAACAATACTGTCCCTGAAGGCAGCACTGATGAGACCCCTACAGTGATAACACACCCAGGTGAGGTGTGCAGGCGTGAGAGTGTTGTTAAAAATTAAGGAAAGTGGTAAGAAGATTTCCATGAATGATTCATGGTCTGAAAAAACACAACTTCCACTGAGAAATTAATGGAAATCAAACTATTTCGTTTGCTATAGAGAAGGCAGAAGCAATTTGATCTGGGTTTTAGGTGGAAATCTGACACTAAATGGTTCTTTAATGTAGCAAACAAAAGCATAGAGAGAACCTGATAGCTTCACTTCATGGTGAAGCCAATGAAATGGAAATAATATATATTTTTAATAGGGATGGCTAACCAGGGAAACCAATACATTGTCTGTTACTTAGTGTCTTTAAATCAATATTTGATATCTTATTAAAAAGAGTCTATGGAGCAACCACAAGTCACTGGGCAGATTTCTCTTTAAATTATATTTTTGTGTTATATCAGATTAATAGATATTCTTTTTGACTATAAACCTCTTAATTCAACTCATTCCACCTTCCCAGATTCAAAAAAAAAGTGTTATCCAATACTTTTATCCATTCTCTCTCATATCATTAATTCTCCCTCTTACTTTCTAAGCCTCCAGACAATTCTGTAACTTCAGCATTTATTCCTCTTAGACATAACAAGAACTTAGATGTTATCACTGACAGTTTAATCTTTTTCAAGGAGAGTTTTAATTTGTAGAGAAATTATATTAGAATCAATGCCTCTAAATATAAAAATACTTTCAAATCTATGCTCATTTCAATATTCCAGAGTGGCAGGGCTGCTCAAATCCTCAGGTGATGGAAAATCACAATGACACTTAAGACCCAGCCACTGAGGTTGTGCTTTTTTCCCCTAAAGGAAATGTCTTTCTCACAGTTGTAACAACAACTTGAACATACAGATGCTGATCCATACAGATGTAATCCAGCTCATTGGAAAATTACAAGGGTTATTTGGTGATTAAGAGTGCAAAAAATCAGAGAATGGAAACAGATTTGTCACCTGCCATCTTTTTTGATTCCTAGGCTTTACATTAGGGGAGTGTCCATCCTGATTTAAAGGCAGTAAAGCCAATTTAAGAACTACTTTTCTGGGAGATGATGAAGACAGAAACAAAGATGGACTGAGATGTGAAAGCTCTGCAAGTCACAAAACACAAACACACCTCTATCTACAACACCCCTGACCATGTGTACACACTCTTTGTAAAATAACCATTCTGCACATGTGTTCACCTTCACTCAAGAAGCTTTAACAATCTCTTACATTTCCACCCAACATCCTGCTGCCAGTCTCCCACCCATCTGCCACAGCTGCCCTCTGAAGGCAGCACCTGACATCAAGTCTTGAGCACTTTTGGGGAGGCATCTGAAGGACTGCAGAGTGGAAGGGGAGCAGAAAAGCAAACACCCTGAAAAAGCACAATGTCTCCCTGTAACCCCATATTATTTCTACTCCAGCATGCACGAGTCACAGTAACAACAACATGACTGTGGTTCTTCGTGTGCCTCAAACACAGCTTCAGACAGATAAAAATTGATGGTTCTGCCCCCAGGAATGATCTGGAACATCATGAGCTGCCACACAGGAAGGACAGCTTCACCAGCCAGCTGCACACTGGTCTTCTGCAACAGATAAAATCCAGCCCACTACTCTCAGGCTTTGTTCCCCCCAAATACCTCCCTGCCACTGCCAGTAATTCTAACCCACATTACAAATGCCCTACAGGAGACCATAGCATGGTTGCCTCTCTATACTAGTAAGAAAAAAAAATTACAAATATCTCTAGTTCCTCAATACACGCCTGGTTTCTCTGCATCCATAATAAGCTTGTCCACATTCAACTTGAGAATACCATTCAATTTTATGAATTCTGCCTGGATCCGTACCAACCGCAAACTCTAATTTGTTTTCTGAATGTTATCTCAACTGTAAGAACTGATCAGTGCCTTCACTTCAGCTCTGCAGCCTGTATATTAAGTTAAACCACACACAAATGTGTGTTTGCCTCTCTCAAAAGCTGTTAAATGAGATAGTCTCCTATGGAAAAAAAAATGGAATGCTACCTGGCACAGAACAAGGAGTGCTGCTCTGCCAGGTGAGATGGCCAGCAAATTTTGGGTTCCCAGGCTGGGCAGTCCATGTGACCTCTGTGAAGATCAGCCAGCTGTGCCCAAAAAAGTCCAGAGCTGCTCCAGGCAAACTTAACTGTGCCAGAATCTGACAGTGGACCAAACCTGGTAGATTTGGACAGGTGTAATAGATGCTCAAAGGAAATGTGTTACTGCAAACCTTTTTCTTTCAGAATTGTTTCCTTTCCTCAGTGATCTCCAAACCACACTGTGCCAACAGGCACTGCTGTGGCCAAGGGCCTGAGCATCTCCTTCACAGCACAACTGACCACATTTCAGGGATATTATCTACAGATGCCACAGAAGCCACTTGCACTCAGTCACACCCACAACAGAGCTGGAAGTGGCATCAGCTCCTGCCTGCCAGACCTGTGCACTGCCAATAACCCAGCCACATCCCCAGCTCTGCTTTGGCACCATCTTCCTCTTGCTGCTGCCGAGCTTTCTCTCCTGCCTCTCCCCTCATGATCATTTACATACAGGTTTTACTTTTCCAGACATAAGCTTAATTGACCAAATATTTCTAAATAAGTGAAGACGAGAGTCTGAGTCTTTTGCTTGTAACAACCTTACTGCTAATTTGGGCTTCTGTCAGGGATGGGTTTTGTGCTACCACAGAGACCAGACAACCTTTGCATTCAAGAGATTAAGAACTTGTTCCAGTGTTCCTGACACAGGGTTGGGGGTGGAGAACTACTCTTATTGTGGGTAAGTCACTGTGCTGCACTGCCAGTTCTCATTTGGGCAGCTGCTGCTGGTCCAAAGCATTATCACCACTGAAATAGTCATGTGTAAATAGAGTGCAGAGGGCACCCTCAAAGAACAAGGTACTTGAAGACAGAAGATGAATTAAAATCCAGTTTTTTTGTGTATTACTTTCTACAAGTGAACTCTCAAGTCTCTAAGCTCTTGAGAAAGAAAGGTAGCTGAAAAAACACAGGGAGACAGGGGAGCAACAGGGGAGTGGAGTAATGAGAGATTTGTCTGCTAGTGCCAGCATTTCAAAAGACAAATTTTACTTATTTTCAAACCAGACAAATATTTTCCAACTCTCTTTCAGGAAATGGGAACATGCAGATTGAGAGCAGACCCAAGGTTGCTTAAACCCTGATCTATAACTTGGCTGCCAGGGGATGCTGCAAGGGATTTGTAACCTTCAGCCTTGGCTGGTCTCTCAGACATGCAGCAGCCTTTGAGCAGCTGTGACAGGCATCCCAAACACTGCAGAAAAAAGGGAGCTGGTGTGGGGGAGAGGAGCTGGAGGAAGAGGATGCAGGTGGTTCCTTTGTAAAGCACAAGTGAAGAGAGCTGAGAAGGCCCCTCCATGGGACCACACTGTTCCTCTTAGCCATAAACAGATCCCTCCCAGGAAAAACAGCATGAGGTAAGGTAAGATATTCCAGACTTGATTTAAATGGCTCCATCCCTTGCAGTCACATTGACCAGAACCACCTGAAATCTCCATTTATCACCTCCCTATTTTAAAACTAATCGATACCACTGCGGGACAGCAACTTTCTGTATAAGTAGAAAACAAGATGGCCTGGAGCCCTGGGAAATTCTCCCTGCTCGATTCCAGCTCTGCTCCCGTGTCTGCATCACAAACTGCTGGGGCTGTAACATGGCCTTAAACAATGCAGCAGCAGCAACTACTTTGCTTCCAGCAGCTCAACAAGCCTCGAGCTGTGAGTAGAGAAAGAGCCCCCTCTGCTTGCTTCTCCACAGCAGTGTGAGCATGGGACCAAGAGTTTAATCAAAGGGAAGAGAAGGAGTAGGTGGGATGTAGGAGCTGTAAGCACCGTTATAAACCCGTGTGTGCGTTCAGAGAGTTTTGAAGGGGACAGTGAACACCTGAGAAATAGAAAAAGGTGCAGTCCACAGGCATATGCAGCTCTCCAGCTGTAATTCGTGGTGTCTAGGAGGCTAAAAGCTTGTGAGAATGAGGGACTGAGTTGATCTGTACTCTGTGGGCACAGGCAGCAAAATGCCACCAAGTGTTCCATGAGAGTTTTTAAGCGTTTGTCAAGAAAAGCTGGGAAGGAAGTTAACTAGCCAAGGAGGGTCCCCAAGAGAGAGACAGAGGATGGCAAAAGTGCTACAGTATAAGGAAAAGATGACAAAGAATTTGTGTGCACCCTTGACCCTCCTGGGTTTTTTCAGATGCATAATTCCTATGCTTGATGACTGGTTGGTTTGAGTGTCAGAGTCCACCTGAATCTTGTCACCACAACAGGCTATACTGATGTTACTCCCAGAGGAGATACACCCACTGGGAATTAAATATCCTGGCACAGAAAGGTTTTTAAATATCTCTGCTCTTTCCTTCATTCCGTACTCTTGCTAGTAGCACACACATTAAAAATAGCAGAGGAACCACGCACACTAATAACACAAACCACAAGTGTTTGCATTAAGTTTTACCAACCTCCTATGTAAATCAGCCCATAAAGCCTGGTAGCCCGTTATATACTATTCAATTACTACAGCAAGCATCCATCCTGTGCCTTTCACAGTGATCTGCAGCCTGGAACAGGTTCATAAACAGCTCAGAAAGGCAGCTGCTGTAGATTTCACTTAACTCCTTATCTATCTGTTTTAAACGGATTAAATGACTATGTCATTAAAATGCTCGAAGTAAGCCTTTGATCATAAACTTCTCATCATTTTACAGTTATTGAATCTGATCCCTAATGAATCTTATTCTGCCATATTTCTGTCTCTGCTCCCAGCCTTGCTCCCCATTAGTCCTGGTTGCTCAGTCCTAATGCGACTGCTTTGTATGCCTGACCACTGCCTCCTTACAGCCCTCGATCGTAGCTGCTGATTGCCCAGCCCAGAGGAAGGATGAAGTGCAGGAATTTCATTTGAGGTAGGGTCAGAAGGAGCGAGAAAATAATCCACAAAATACCAACCACACCAAACACCCTCTCCATATTCACCGCACAGCTGCGTGACTGCAATTCCTTCCCGAGTGCCCTGCACGCCGTGCACCGAGCAGAGAGGGGGGCTTGGGCACTGTGCTCTCCAACATCTTACAGAAAAAAAGATGCTTCATTTTCATAGTAAAGTGGCACAAGAAGAAAGAAAAGCGCTACTGAGATCAAGGGATTTTCTGTCACAGCACACCAGCAGATTTTATCAGCTGCAAGGAAGGATGTGCCTGATCTCAGTATGTGCAGAGGTGGGGGAAAGCTTGTGGTGTCCAGAAGTGCCCCAGCACAAACATCAGACAGCAGCCCCTGTCTAAGCACAGCAAGCAGAAAGCCACTGCAGATCCTGGGAAAATGGAGGGAGACAAAACATCCAGTTCCCTGCTCTACATATGAGCCAGTAGGGTTGGTAGTAATCAAGGGAGAACAAATGTTTACTGGTCTGCAGTGATCACCAGAGATGGGGACAACTGAGGTCATTCTGCATTCCAAGTTTTGCTCCAGACTCAATCAGGCTACAAAACCAGCTATTAAATGTGGTGCTAAATCTCATCTCTTGCACCAGTTCAGTTTTGGCAAATCCAAGGGCCCACACACAAGGGCTGACAGGAGGAATCTGCAAACATTAAAGATGATAAACAGAGAGGGTCTTCTGACCCTACTACAAAGCAGACTTTGTAAAAATATTTGTTTTTAGAATCAGTATACGATATTCTGAGTCTCTGTATTTTCTCCTTGAGAAGAAAACAATCATGTTCTGAAATTTCAGAGACCTTTTTCCTAGGGAAGTTCATTTCCACCACAACAGGAAGAAAATGGCCAGGAATTCATGTCTAGCTGTCATTCAAAACATTGTAGAAGAATTCCATGGTGAGAGTGGCTTTTATCCTTCAGTATCAGTCAGCACAAAAGGGAAAAAAAGAAGGTCCTTCTAGTAGCCACCGGAGAGGAAAGGTACTGTGCAACCTTACATGAGCACCAAATGCTTGTTTCAGCTGTGAACTCTATTAAAGTCACATCAAAGTGTTAAACTGAATGCTGAAAAACTGCATGTTTGATATGGAAGAGGCCCATTATGTCAACTTGCACAGTCCTTGCCAATGCAGCAGACTGACTAATGTTAATCATTCTGCGTTCTAATTATCTTACCATTATAGCAATTTCCCTGATGATAATACTTTTTTTTCCTTTTTTTTTTTCATTTTGCTGTTGTTCAGTGTTTTTCAATGATGCAGGCTGTAAGGCTTGGACCACCTCTTGGCCATTCCAGTGTTTCCAAAGAATACACCAAAGGGTGTGTTATTATCCCTCTCCATCATTCCCTTGGCTTTCCAGGACATACTTCGTACTTTTAAACAAAAGGATGGGAAAGAGGCAGATGCTGCTTTGCTTCTGTCCCCTCACATGCTGTGCACTGGAACAGATTGGCTGTGGAACCCTCCCAGTTGCCCCAGTGCTAACCTCTGCTAGCACTGGTTCTCTGGCAGAGTGTCCCAGTGCTGGCTACAATGGCACAGCAGGATCCAGCATCTTTGCTATCACCCAGCTGGAGTGAGACTGCCTCAGTAATTGTAGCAGAGCAAGAATGGATTTAATTTATTTTCTGCTTTACTCCAGTGAGAGAGAGGCCAGATTTACCCAGTGGCCTCATTCCTACCCCCAGAACATGAATTACTTGAGGATTTCACAGTGAGTAGATAGAAGCAGGGACACAGACAAATTCCTAGAACCAAGGAAGTGATCGGTCTTTTCTGCCTCATCACCCTCATGTACATATTGTGACATTTTAATTAGCTTCCCCCATGTCTGACAGACATCCTGTGTCATGCAGAGAAACCACGGTTTACTTCAGATCTTCACAAAATTTGGGAGCTTTAAAAAAGCCCACCAAACACCAAAAAACCCCATCCCAGTCCCCTCTCCCTTCATACCACACCCAAGCAATTCAATTACCTGCCAGACAGCACTAAGAATCCATTAGAGAAGAATATATTCTGCATTTGCTGTGGAAATCTCCTGGTGATCTTATCTGTCTCTCAGTTCAAGCTCAAAGCTCAATTGTTTTTTCTGCCAGTGCAAGGAGACTTCAAGCAGCACTGAAATATTTTCAAAAGGAGACAGTCATCTCATCTTCATTTCAATTTTACAAGAGTAAGAGAGATTTGTGGATAAACTGAAACAGTAAGAGGAATGGCTATGGGGCAATCTATTGGATTCTGAACAGCTTTGAGTTAACTGCTCCAACCAGCAAATTCAACATTATCCTGAGCTGCCTGCCTGAAGAAATAAATACTTGGGAAGCAGCCTTGCCCAGATACAAGTTATCATTGAGTAAACACGTAGAAGGGCATCATTTCTAACTTTCACACATATCTAAAGGACTCAGACTATCTTTTTGATCCCCTGGAAGCAGGAACATCAGTAAAGAGCATTAAGTTGAACTAAACAGCCAAGGAACTAAAATGGAAAGGATGAAAGGGTAGGTTTAGGAGGAATACACTTGGTGAATTGACTGACAGGTCTGTTTGCAGCCTGTCCAGTGGTTGTTTTTTTTTTTTCCCTCTTGGATGTTTGAGAGAACGGACCACACAAAAATCTCCAGATACAGACAGAGATCTGTCTTCTAAGCACTGTCAAACAGAAGCATCACACTCAGAAGATGGCAGAGACCTTGAGAAAGCAGTAAACTCAAAAGACACTGACATTCAATCCTCAAACTGTTTGGCTGTAGAAGTTACTGTCTGTGTGCCACCATGGCACAGCGCCTTGGCAGCACGGGGGAAACCATTTCATATCATAGTCACTATCCCTTCCCCTCACCACCTGAAGAAGATCCTGAGGAATGTCTCCAATACTGCCCCCTCCTTCATTTCAGCTTCTGTGAGCCTGATGGGCACAGTCTGACATGCTGGATGTAGCACACCCAAGGAAGAAGCCCCAGTCCACACCCACTGTCTGTTCTCCCTCCTGAGCAGGCATTTCTCTCCCTGTCTGGCCACCTTTGCCATCCTTCTGACCACACTCCAGCTGGATTCTGTTGAGCCAATGTAGGTGATAGTCCTGTTTTACACCCATCTGTATCAAGTCATGTCTACATTTAAATACATTGATATGCATTCTAATAATCATCTGCAAACGCACACATATATATGTATGTTTAAAAAATTAAAGCTTGTTGTATTTAAATGTTCAGGCAGCTCCACCATGTTAATATTAATCATAAGAGCTCGCACATATCTAATCACACTTTTCCTTGCACACTGACCCCTGAGCAAGCCCTGACTCCTTGGGAAGTAACCTTAAGGTCAGCAGCTCTGGCTGTGATGGATCTAGAGGGAAAGCAGCTCCACAGCTGAGCTCCCTTGCAGACTGCTGTCAACAGCTTTTCACATCCCTCTACTCATAAAAATGAGAAAATTTCTGTAATTACTACTGATTGGAACTGTGGTAGCACTGCACAGAGAGAAAGAATGCATTCACTGGAAGACAACCAAAAATACACAAGAGGACCTCTGGAGAGCTCATCCTTGCTGCACAGTCTTCATGTAACTGGTTTTTCAAGTTTGTCATCTTACTAGAGCCAGAAGCACAATGAACCCCCTTTTCAAAAGCAGTGTCTTTGTTCTGAAAGGTCACAATCTCAACTGAACATTTTCTGTCATGTCCAACATGCACAACAGCTTTCAGGGAATTTTTATTTTGCTTTAAATGTCCTGCCAAAAATGCAAAGAACAGGCACAGAGCTGCTGCATCATTTAGGAAACGTGGGGTTTAAATGCTTCAGAGGAAGCAGCAGAGTTCTGGTGGAGCTGAGCCCCGTGCTGGGGTGAGTATGGCTGTGATGGATCACCTGGGAGCCCTCCCATCTGCATGGAACACAGCTGGGCTGTCCAGACACCCCTCCTGAACACACAGAAGCCCCTCATGGGACACTGCTCATTTTTTAAAAAAGATATGAAGAGGATGCACTTCCCACAGCACTTCACTTACCCTGCCACTCCAACTGTCCATCCTCATTTGAGCAGAACAGCCTTTCTACCTAAATTAGGCATCATCTTCCATTCCACTGTTACCTGTCTTTCAAATTCTAGCTAGGAAAGCTGTCAAAAACAATTACTTTTTTTCTGACTTGTCTGGATCCATGTCTCTTTAAAGTCTTATCAAACAAGAGCAAATGGAAATTGAGTCAAATTTGGACTAGGAAGGGCCTGTAGCATGATCTGTGTTCAGGGTCTGCTGACAGAAATGCTCTGTTATTGGGGTGTTACTTACCCACAAGCTTGCACTGCCAGATGAATGGCAATGCCACACATCCCAGTGACAGAGGCATGTTAAGATTCCTTCCCACTGTTAGAAGAAATTCTTCAGAGAAAACCCATTTTTATAGTGTAAATCTCTGCCTCCAAGTGTCACAGAGGTGGTAGGTCAGGCTGATCAAAGGGAAGAGCTCTGGATACGTTAAGATAACACACCAACATCTCACATGCTTGAATCCCCTGACAGAGGCCACACAAAACGTGTTTCTCTGATGCACACTGCCACCCTCAGCAATGCCTCGGCTCAGAGCATCTCCTCATTTCCTCATGTACATTTTAACATCATTACAAGCACTGCCCACTCTTGACTGTGACATGAAACAGGCAGATTTTTCCTCTTCCCCTCATCACGCACTCAGAGAAAACATTATTAAATTCTGACTTACTTCTTTTCCACAATCTGGGTGACACATCCTGGCCTTTTGTCTCCTAGAGATGGTGTCAAGTTCTACATATACCAAGTAGTAGAAGAAAAATATGGCACCATAACCACAGTATCTTTAGCAAAAGAATACAACTGCTGAAGAATATTACTGAAAACTTGGACTTTACAAAGCCAGACCCCAACAGAAATGGCAAAGAAAAGGGCAGTGTGAAACTGTGACCTATTACTTTGTTTTAATCAAAAACTCAGAAATAACTGGGTCATCAACCAAAGGCTGGAATGGTAATGAGTAATGAAAAGCTAAAAGCCTAACGTGAAGAGAGCTGCAACTTAAGGACATGGTACTCATAAAAGTCTGAGAGGAAGCACAAAGCTTCAGTAAACAAACCTTGCGAAGCGTTATTTGCGTTACACAGGTCTAAATGACATTTTTGTTTTGTTTCTGTAACATGGAAGCAGAATTCAAAGCAGCAGAAAAATAATAGAAAATGAAGAAAGAACAATTGAAAACTAATTTGTGCCACTGAATGACTACAGAGAAAAACAAGAAAACTATAAAGGGACAGTCACTCTTATCGCTTCCTGAAACTTTGCTTTTTCCTTGTGAGATAAGTAGGATTAGACAAGTTTAAAAGTGAAGTCTCATTTTAAAATGGTTGTGTCTGTCTCATCAGCCTTGGCTTTCACCCACAGGGTGATTCTGGGGATCAGTGAAACACACAGAAGCCTTCTAAAGTTCCTACTTACTACTACTTGACTGGCATGCATTTTAAGTTTTTGGTGGGAATTTAAACACACAACTGAGAGTTTGAACATGCAGTTGTAGATGAAATGACTAATTTTTGTATACTGTTGCTCCTTTTACCATACAAGAGCACCAACAAGAGTGGTGTCTCTGTCCCCATACTCCCATGAAGGCACTGCACACACCCCAGATTAGTGGTCTGGTGCCATGCAACCAAGCCTTGCACGACTTTTAAAACATCACCAGTTATTCTGCAACACCTGTTCAGAAAACCAAGTTTTGTTCCAAGCCAGCTTTCCTGTACCACAGAAGAACTGGAACAATTTCCTGCTGCTTGTCCCTGCAGAACACCCGTGCTGTAGGAGCAGCCTCCTCCCTAGTGTAGCAGCATCCTCATCTGCATTTTGTGCTTGATTTTTCTGCTCCAGCATGGATGGCACCTCCTAAAGGTCATGCTTCCTGTGTAGTGGTACAGCAACCTTTTCCAGCAGGCCATTTCCCATGGCCCAGCTCTCCCTGCCTGCTCTGAGCATGTCCCCGTGTTGCTGCTCAGGTGCTGACACTCAGTGCACTGACCTTTCTTGTTTCAGAGCTGTTCAGAAAATCCAGCACTCTTCATTCCTCCCCCTCTACTCATCTAATGAGCTTTGTGATGCCACACAACCACTGATATTTTCAAGGGTAGTGGCAGGAGAACATTAATGAATTTATTCTGGATTTTCGTGTTAAATGTATTATGCAAATGTTAATCAGTTTCTGCAGAACTTTGAGAAAGGTGCTGCATGAAATAAACAATACGGTGGCAGCTCTGGTAGTAGAATTTATACAGGTGTTTAATATTCAATGTGCGAATTCCTTTAAAAAAATATTTTTTAAAGGGCATGTTGGTAAAATTTTCCTGCACAAATGTGAACCTATGCACTCACGGTCCCTGATGTTAACAAACATTAGCAAGTCTGTTCTGTGCGTGTCCTTGTTTCATTCGACATCCACTCTGCACATCACATTTATCAGGGCCACCAAGGCCATCAAACAGCTTCTCCTTGAACCACCTAATGACAAACCTACAAGTAAATGACATGTTTATGCTTCTCCTCTCTGCTCCCATGGAATGTTTCTAATTTCTGTTAATTCTAATAACAGCAATGTATTCAGAATTAACACACACAAATATTTGCATAGCCCCAGCTAATTCAGTGTCACGTAGTCCCCAGGGGCTGGATCACAGCTGGTTCTACACTCCTTCCATTTTACACCAGTTCTAAGATTTCCTGCAGTACCTAATCCACGTGGCACAAGATACATAACATTTTTTTTCCCAAATAACATGCATAATCCTTGCAGCACAATTTATGGGCACGTTATAGGGGAAGCTCTTTTCCGTCCCATTCATTTGGGTGCCACTTTAGCACACTCCCGTAGCAGCTCCCTGTGAACACCAGGGACACCCACACAGCAGAGCAGCTCAGACTGTTTCTCCTACCCAGCTCAAGAGCTAATTGAAGTGAAGGTGGTGTGACAGCACAGGTGTTGCTCAGCCCAACCACCAGGACATGCTGGGTGACTCCACGGTGCTCCTCTGCCCCTGGCATGCTCCTGCCAGTGCTATCTCATCTCCACTGTTGTTGTCATCCCCAGAACCAGATTCACTGGCCCCTGCTTCAATCAAAGCTAGCTTCCTGTGTGAATACTCTCTCATTTTATGCAAGCATTACACATCCCTGAGCTGTCATAAATTAGTACCCATAATGTCTGTTTAGCACGTTTTTCGTTGCTGTTTTGAGCAAAACTGTGGAGTGATCCCCAGAGTGGTCTCTGCCTATATACACTTGAGCAGATACACTTCCTTAGGCCAGTGCAGACCTGCTGCTGCCTGTGAAATTTAGAAGACAAGCTTTGCCTGTAAAAGATGAGCTTATTGCTGATCAAATCCCGGAGTCTGTGGAACGGGTCACAAATCGCTCTGTTCCCCGTCCACTCTCACATGCTCCCATGAACTCAATGCACTGGATGAGTGGGGCAGCACAATATGATCCAAACTTCTGCAGTCCTGGACCTGCACTTCTCTTCATCTTCCCTTTGTAGATCTTCTGCTGTAGCTCTCAGTTACTCTATCTCATAATTAAGTCCCTCTGGAGTACACATAAATTTGTTCCTACACCTTGCCAAAAGCAGTACCTGACTGAAGAGATGCCAAGTTATTTGCCCAGAACCAGCTAAAGAAGCCTTCTAGGGGAAAAAAAAAAAAAGACTTGAACTTAGGTGAGGTTTTCAACAGAGACCAGCTCTGCCACAGAGGCTAACACAGACCTCAGCATGCACAGATGAAGAAAAAAGGACAGAAAGTTTATGAAAAGAGAGATAATGGAGATAATCCAGCAAGAAGACTTGTGAGCATTTGAGAGGCCAATTAGAGAACCTTGAAAGGTTGACTATGTCCTTTTAAGTTTTATAACAGTGTAAATGATTCATTCATCATTCTTTACTGGTCACAAAATGAACAGTTAGACTGTTAAATGACCTCAGCTTTCCCTTGGGTTCTTAACTCCAAGCTACTCACTGCCCAGCTGCCAAAGCCCTAACCATAAAATGAGTCATTAATGCTTAAAGAGGAGAAACAATCTCTGTCCACCTTCCCCTGGGGTACAGCTCCCAGATGTTTTGTTATTCCCTCAAAATACAGCGCTAGAAGAAGGAGGAGGCCAGCCCAACCACAAAGATAAGGGGGAACAGAAACATGTGAATGCTCTAGATGTCCAGCACTTCTACCATTCATGAACATCTCACTTCTGGAGAACTAAACCCAGCAGGCACTTCCCTCAAGGACACCATAATAAAAGGGCAATTCAGTCCCTTCCATTCTAACAGAACAGTTTAGCATAAATTCCAGCTGCTGTCTGGGGTAAGCTTTCTGATGACTGTCCCCACACTGTGTAGTTATTCAGCTCTTTCTGAGCTTTGAAATAATAGGCAAAAATCAATCACTTCAATATGTATGAATAATACTGCATTTTTGAGAGTGTTGTTGTCTTATTACTGACTGGCACAGTTACTACTGTGAGCAAGGACAAGGCAATCAAAGTTGGACAGTGCAGAATTTGTGCCAAGTCAGGACCCTTTCGAGTTTTGCAATCCGCTCCCAGTTTTCTATCAGGTTTTCTTGCCTGCCAGCATCCACAGGTGATTCTTTTTACTCAGAAACAAGCCAGAAAATACAGACTCTTTCCATTTAGCCTCATAAATACACATGCACATGCTCAAAGAGATTAGGCTGCCAGCTTGGCTATGGGACTAGAGGTGATTTTCAAGCCCAAACACATCTCAGTGTAAAAAAAAAAAAATCCATCTACTTGCTTTTTATCCACACAGATCCACTTATCTGAACTCTAACTGGAGTTTCATTTTTCTCACCAACCAGCTGTGAACTAATTACGAGGACTTTAACTAGTCCTGCTCCCTCTCCAAGCATATGGATCCAATTAAGTCAAACTGCAGCTGATTTTAATCAATCTTCCTTGAAGCAGCCAACCTTGAAGAATCTCTTCTTCAGCTGGAAGAGTAGAGGAGAGCAGGAAAAGCAGGAGAGTAGTATTTGCATAAGGAACACTTCACATCCGCTTGGTTGCCTGTAAACACAGGGCTCCTGGCAGTAAGAAATGCTAATTGAACACTCCTCACAACTCTTTCCTCCCACTTTATCCAAAAAGCACTGATTTGATCAGTCTCTTTTGTTCCTGGCATCAAGCTGCACTTTTCCACCTCTGGAAGATGGTCCAGATCATTTCAGATAACTTCAACAAACCAAGCCTTTCTCTGAAATCTCAGCCTGCCCGCCACGGGCCAAGTAGCAGCAGCTCAGGTTTCCTGGAAATGTTTTTTCACTTCATGGAAAGGAAGAAGGGTAGAGGAGATAAGATACAATTGTGTGTTTAAACCCACTCTTTTCATATTATTTGAATCCCTCTGCTGAGCCATGGTTTCAAATGTTTTCCTTAAGATAATATCCTGGGCATCAGGGAGGCAGTCTCAACCGGGTGTCATTTCTCTACAGCTCTACATCTCCTGTGTTTTTGTAATCTGAGGTTTTCATTAGCAGTTAAGACTGGCCAGTGAGTGATATCCATGCTAAAGTCTTTATACCAGTGAAGGAAAATCAATGCAGCCTGCAGCTAGGTGTCAAGAGGCAAGGGGTTTTGGAAGACAGGGTGTGTGGAGGTGGAAAACACCTTCAGGCATAATTCAAGCTGTCCCCACACAAGCACAGAATACAAAAAGATGTCAGATGGTATAGGGCTGCGGAGAGGAGAGATATCAGCAACTCAGTTCACTTGCCAATACTGAGCTCAAGGAGTGTGACTCACACACCAAAAGCACCTTTCCAGATGCTCATTTGCCCCCTGCCCAGTCCATCTGGGTCTCCTTGCTCCCAAAGTGGGCTTTTGTGCAGAAATCAGCAAAATTCCTGTGCCAATATTCAGATACAAAAGGATGTGAGAGGAGGAAGTTCTTCACAGAAATGGAGATTAGACATTGGAATGGGCTGCCCAGGGAAGTGGTGGATTTGCCATTCCTGGAGGCGTTTAAGGAAAGGCTGGACACGGTACTCAGTCTGGTGGTGTTGGGTCATAGGTGGGATTCAACAATCTGAGATCTTTTTCAACCTAAACAATTCTGTAATTTGGAGACAAACGTTTTTGACACTCCACTCCTTTCCACATCTCAATACATTCAAACTGACATTTTTAATTATGAATTTTTAGCTGTAGCTCCCTAGATTTCATGCACCAAACACAACTTTGTGAACTCAACAGATTCATTCCAGTGTGAAGCACTCAGAGCCTTAATTCTACAACCTGTCTCTTCCAAATTCCCAACTTTAATGTCCCTTCTACATATCTTTCCTTTAGTAGATAAAATTCCAGGAGTCAGAGGTTTTATTTTATAAGAAGGAACTGCAGACAAAGATTTGTCAGAAATCACCCCCATTCTACCTGGTTTAATGTCAGCCCCTTCTCTTACACATTTATTTGATTTGAAGCCATGCTTCTCCCATGTTTGTAGTTCTAGTCATCTTCCTAGTTCAGTAAAACTTCCTTGTAACTCCTGTACGTAGTTTGTCTTGCTTTTTTTCCCTTCATGATACAGACTTTATTTTTAACCCATCATTTCCCAATGATTTCTTTCAGAGGTGGGAATAAATAACCTGTCAAACTAGCAACACTTCAGTGACCTTATCAGAGTGCATAATGACATTTTCAGTATATTTGCTCAGCACTGATAGAAGAGGTGAATTTCTAAGCTTATCCTTAACTTTGTGGGTTCTCACTCTAACAAACCTTCTTTCAATGTGTTTATAAAAAGAGTCATTTTAAGCTTGGCCTGTCAAGGTATTTGATTCACAGGGTGAATAAAAATTGGGAAGGCTGATGTTTTTCCCTCTGAGGAGATCTTGGCCATTCAGGTGGGCACACACTGATCAATACTGACACTTTAGCATTCAGCTGACATATTCCTGTACTTGTGCTTTCCTCTCTACTCCTCCTCTTTCAAAAAAACTACTTTAGGCATCAAGTCCTCTAAAACACAAGTAAAGTGAGACTTTAAGGAGAGGGGGAGCTATCTCCTGTTAAATTAGGAGTTAAAGCTATGTCCTCAGCCTTGGCAAGGGAGATGGAAGAGCATCATTACCAGAATTCAGCTCACTAACTCAAAGATTTCTCTTTCCTAGCCTGCTATTCAAGACTTGGCATCTCAAGTCACTTGGTTCATCTTTGTATGAACAAATAGAGCAGATCTTCGCGTTATTTCGAGATACCAAAAATAAAATAGGGAATTCTTCTGCTCAGGCCTTCTTGGAAAGCCAGCAACCACTCTAAGACCATGTAGGCAGATTAACCATGACCTGAGCCGTAATCTGCTCTGAAACCAGAGCTGCTCGTGTGTTTGTTGGAGACCTAAGCTTCCAAACCCCGGCCCAAAGCTTTCATCTCCTTCTGATGACTGAAACCCAATTAAAGGAGAGCAGGGTGACAGGTTTCACACTAAACATGGCTCAGCAGAGATGCTCAGCATCTCTTAGCTCCCTGCTTTATCAAAGCTGTCACTTCTCCTGTCTCCAGGAATGGGTTATAAAAATAAAAAAAAATTTGATTCACGTCTAATAGGTAAAGATAAAAATCAATGGTCTGGCTGAAATCTGAGTAATTTCAAACCTGCAGGTTTTCTACCATGAAGCAATTTGCAAAAATATGAGAAAAACAAAGATAAAAAATTAAGATAATAGAATGCTACAATAACAAACAGTTCAACACATCAGAGAGAAAAGAAGGAAGAGATAACACTCTTCACAGAAGGGTGGGCTTTGAACCAACAGGCTCAGGTTCTTGTTTGCTCCAGCATCTTTCAAACAGGAAACACCACACAAAAGCTTGAAGCAACTCCCCTGCCCTTCCTCTGCACAGGAAAGCTGCTCCTAGGGTGACAACAAGCTGAACAGCCAGTCCACTTATCTGCTGCAGGTGCCCTTGCATGAGATTCCATGGATCTATCCCAAGTGAAAAGCTGAACACCTTCTGCCCTAGAGGACAGCACTAGGGAAAAGCAATACACACAGAGCAGCACAGCAAAAGGAACACACCTCCCATCCTCCTGACTCCACAGCTCCTGCTGTCCACGTCTGTGGATGCTGCCAGCTCATCTCCTCAACAGCACTGATGGTTCCTGGCTTGGAAAATTCTGCCTGCTGAGGTGGTCTCTTTCCACCATCGATACCAGCAGAGAGGAGACCAACAAAAACAAAGCTCAAAATCTCCCATCCACACCATGCTTTTCTATGCTTCCTGTCTATGCTCCCACTTTGTCATGAATGGATTTGGGAACAGACAACTTCTAGTGGTGGAGCTACTTAACGTGGACCAATTTTTAAGGCTCCAAGAACAGAAGCCCTAGAGAGAGTCATCCAACAAGACAATTGAATCTGTGTGATTATATCTGACACCAAACCTCTCTGATAGCACGGTCAGGAACACAGGTGTGACAGTGCAGTCAGCACAGGCTGCCCAAAGGAGCCTTGGGGGGATGGAGGGCAGGGAAGCTCTCTGCTGGGAGCCTTGGGCACATCTGTTAGAACAGCCGCAGCACACGGAGCACGCCAGGCTCTCCAGCTGCTCGGGACCTCCACACTCCTACCTGCAGAGTGAACTTCTCCAGCTGCATTTCCAGAGATCTGTTCTCCTCTGCCAGCTTGCTGCGTTCAGCTTCCAGCTCCTCGATTTTCAGCCTGGAGAAGAAGGGAAAATGAATAGACTTTGGGTGTCCCTGCACAGTCCCACCACAAATAATGAAGAAAAGCATGAAACCAGAAATAGTATCAGATTATTCCTGCATTCAGTACCACAAAACTGCATGACTGAGGCAGCTAAATCATATGGTTAAAAGTCATGTGTTTATATGATGAGAATATAATTTGTAAAAGTATTTTAAAAATATACAATTTGAATATAAAGTAAGTTCAGCTTGGATACCTTCTAAACCACAGACTGAGTCTAGACCATCATGTTTAATAACCACCAGCAGCTAAAACCTCCATGAGGCATCAAATCTTTTTTTGATCTGATTTATACTTTTGGCCTTCACAACACTCCTTGGCAGTAAGTTCCACAATTTAATTATGTGCTGTATGAAAAATTAGCTCAGTTTGTTTTATACTTCACATGTGATTATTTCACTGAGTGCCCGTTAGTTCTGCTATGAAAAGTCGTGAATAATAATAACACTCCTCTCTCCACACCACAGTACAGGCCTCCTCTATTATTTCTTGAAGAATCTCAGTTTAGTCTTCCTTCACACCAAGGATTTTTCCATATTTTAATTGTTCTTTCTTGTTCCTTCAAGTTTTATATAGACTTTTTGACATGAAATAAGCTGGAACTACAAAGAGCACTCAGGTATATTCAGTAATACAATGAGGATTTCTGCTTTATTCTCAACTTCCTTTCCAACAGCTTCTAGTATTCTATTTGTATTTTTAACTATGGAGCACCTACCTGAAACTTTCACAAAGCTGTTCACAATAATATAAGATCCCTTCCTTGAGTGACAACAGCTCATTTAGAGCTCTCTGTTGTGGGAGTGAAAGTAAGGGTGTTTCTTCTTATGTGCATGGGTTTTGCAATTATTGACATGCAACTTCATCTCCCATCTCAAGCAGCATCCTAAGATTTCTTCTGAAATTCTGAATGCTCTGATAAGCTGAAAAATTTCATTATTATCTCAAACTCTGCCACCTCACTACTCAAAAACCCCTTTTTTGTGTTGGACAAGTTCCCAATTCCCAATCAAAACCATTCTAGGACCTAGTGGAAAAACCCTCACCATTGTGAAAATATTTATTCTTTGATTTTCCATATTTTAACTTCGTATTACATAAGCAAATTAATGGAAGAAAAAAACGCATGGAGTTTTACAAAGTAAAAATATATTGTATTATCTCTGGCTCAGGAAATCCTGGAGACAAGGCACAGAGGAGCCAGGAGAGCCTCCTGGCAATGTTCTGTCCTGTCCACATGGGCACCCACCACTGGCCACCTCAGTACACTGGGACAGTCAGACCTCCAGGGTTTATTTAGTCTTATTAATCCAACAAACAATCTCTTCTTTTTATTCCATCAAAGTTTCTTTATGACCTTTGGCTCAATACCTTTTGAAAGGTCAAATACATTAGATCAACCATACCAGCCTTAGACAAGTGACTGGTGAATCCTTCAGAGAACTCTATCAAACTTGTTAGGCAGGAGATTTATGTATAAAATATTGGATACAAAATTTTTGCTTGCATTTAAGTAGAGAGTATAAAATCTTGATGCTCATTTGAGACCCTCCCCTTCCACATATCAACTTCTTGGGATTAATTGTGCAACTAATACAGAATAACACTGATCTCTGGATTCAATTTTCTTAGGAGCCTTTTCTCACAATATTCTTAAAAAATTCATTATCTTGCTTAATATTTTTAAATGACCTAAATTAAGCTGAAAATCCTTTCACCATACAATAAAAAAGCAACCATCTGCCAATATCCCAAAATTATGCAACAGCAATTTCAGGTACAAGGAAGAAGTCATCTCTCCTATTCATCTGGCAACAGTTCCAAACTTTTCCATAGAAGCAGGTTGATCTACATCATGTTCAGCACAGAAACATCTCCTTTATAAATATGCAGCTTGGATTGCTTAAATTATTTGTAAGCCTGACCCCTGCTGGCAATTTTCAAATATTATAAAATCTCATCTTTTTCTGCTCTTGGGAGCCTCTAAAATGCTGAGGAACAGCTTTAGCACTGTCCAGGCCACTAAAAAACATCATCAATAACTTTCAGAAGAGACACCAAGCTAGTGGGGAAGGAGGACGCTGCAGCAGAAGACTGAAAAGGTCAGGAAAAATGGAAATTCCAAGTGGAATTAATGCTTTTAATGATGCATTTCTAAATGGATTGCAGAACAGGCCGCGAGGAGAACAACACTCTTCTCTGAGGAACAACAGCTCCTGAAAGGTCAGAGCCAGACTCAGGACTCTCATCAGTACTTTCTCCATCCTTGACATGCTGAATTTTAATTGGGAACAAATTTCTCCCCATCCAGCCTCACAAATAACGTGATGCTGCAGTTATCTGCCTGCAGAACTTGTCTCCGTGGGGAGGTTTAAGATCAGCCCTCTCAGCTGCCCTTTGAAAATCACTCATAGCAGCAGCCAGAAAACACTTCCCAAAGACCTGAGACACAGCTGTAATGAGGGTAGATTCAAGCCATTACATTTTTGTGCTATTTCACCTGCAATTTTAGGATTCAATAATCTGCTTGTGCCCTTTGTGCCTTGCTGCTGAGCACGCGGTGATTTAAAGCCCGGGGTGCTCCCAGTCAGGCAGCAGATATCACTGAATCCTGAAATGGTTTGTGGTGGAAGGGTCAGAAAAAATCATTTCCTTCCCCACTCTGCCATGGGCAGGGACACCTTCCTCTAATCCCAGGTTGCTCCAAGCCCTGTCCAACCTGGCCTTGGACATTTCCAGGGATGGGACAGCCACAGCTGCTCTGGGCAACCTGTGCCAGGGCCTTGGCATCCTTATAGGGAAGAATTTCTTCCCAATATCCCCTCTAGCCCTGGCCTGTGCCAGTCTGAAGCCATTTCTCCTTGTGCTACCACTGCATGCCACGGTCAAAAGTCCCTCTTCAACTCTCTTGCAGCTTCTTTAGGTACTGAAAGGCCACAATAAGGCCACCCTGGAGCCTTCTCTTCTCTACAGGACCACCCCTGAGCTGGGGGTCACAGCCTCTCCCCCTGAGCATGGCCTTGGGCTCACCCCCCAGGTGGCTGCTCCTTCTCAGCATCCCAGGGCATCCTCTCCTGACACAATCTAGGGCTGTAGGGCTTCCTGCCCTGCTCTGGGCTAGGTCAGCCCACTGAACCAGGGGCACTCCCTGGCTCTCCTTCAGAGACAAAACCTGCTGCTTCCTCTGCACGGAGGAATGAGAACATTGCTGTAACCCTTGTGCCAAGAGGATTTTGGGACTGACTAGTGCCTTCACATTTATCCCTCTCTTATCTTATTTTTAACACTGTTAAGTGTCTTGGATCTCTAGTGGGAAAGCATTCAGAACCATTAGCAAACAGTTTGTGTATTCCAGCTTTGCTTCCCAGCCCCCTGGGGAATGCTTCCCAATGGCAAAGAGAGAGAAGCAAGGGAAATCCTATCTATATATAAACACAGCAAAGCATTTGCAGCTGGTGGTTAAAATATGGAAGTCAAATATTGAAAAATATTTACTGGCTTGGCACTTAGATGTTTTTCATTTATGTATTTTTTCATTAAGTTCATGTATAGGGATGATTGTGTTCTGCTTTGGGATGCACCAGCACCCACAAAAGCAGCCTTGGTGCACACTCCTTGTGCCTTTTCTCTCCAGGGACACCTGCACAGGAGAGGTGAAGCTATTTTATCACCAATTTGCAATCCTCCACTTGTTACATATCAGAGTTACCTTCAGGTAGGGAGAACAACCCAAGACAAACACCTGTGAGTACCACAAAAAGCAGGGTACAGAAACACCTGGGTACAGCACAATCACCTACCAGCTCCATTTTTGGCCCAGAATGGTCTGGGTTAAAAGGGACCTTAAAGATCATTCAGTTCCAGCCCCTCCACCATGGGCAGGGACACCTTCCACTAAACCAGATTTCTCCAAGCACCATCCAACCTGGCCTTAAAAGCTGGTGTCTATTCTAAAAACAGCCTTGTGCCACAAGGAAGGAAGAAACATCAGTTACTTTCTGAAATATCAACACCATTGTCAAGTTTCGTGATACAGGAAGAAACCATTTGAATTAATTTCTGGAGAATTCATGAACTTCTCCATACAGGGATTTGAAAACATGAAAATATTTAATCTCTGGCAAAGATCTCTTCACCTGTCTAGAGGATTTTCCTGTATCAGACAGCTCAACCAAGAGATGAAGGCTCCACAGGCATAAGGCAAATGATGCCACCTCCACAGCCTTCCACAAGATCAAATTTAGTGCAAGAATACAGATTCATTGCCATTTGCTCAGCCTCATGGATTCTCCCTCTTTAAAAAACTGAGCTTCATATTGCCTCTACTGCATGTTTCATTATCTCAAATCAGAAGAGGGAATGAGGAAAAAAAACCCCATCCACAGCCTCAGGTCTCCTGAAATGACACTTGTGAGAATCAGGAGACATCCCACTGTGTGTGTTCAGTCTGTCTAAAAACCTTAGATCATGAGACAAGGCTACTTCAGACAGGAATAAAGGGGGCAATCTGTTGGATTTTCAACAGCATCCAGCCACTCCAAAAGTCCCTCTGAGTCCAGAGCTTTTCAGTGGAATTAACCAGTGAAAACTCCCCCCACCATCACCCTCTTCTCTTGGTTTTATTGGTTTGTAATGTCCTCAGCTGTGCTGTGTGGTTGCCTGTGGATATCACTGATGAGGACATGTCTCACAGAGGCCCCATCTGTGAAGGGGGCAAGGCCATGTGGAAAAGCTGTTGCTGAACAGGAAAATACTGAGTGGAGCAGAAAACTTATGTGTTGGGAAGATGCTATTAAGGGATCCAGATGGCATTGAGATGGTGTTAGGAGCAGAGCAGACAGAATTCCAGCAAGTGTGACTAATGGGCATTGGCAAGGACATGAATTTCTTTTGAATTACTGTAACTCTACCCAGTCACTAAATCCACAGAAAACATTTAGGATTTACTGGGGTTGCAGCTTGACAGCAGAAAGGAAAAGTTCAGATTTGTTCCAGCTGAAAAGGTCCTTCAGCTGTTGCCACTTAAGTCTTTAGTGAAGTTCTTTTAAAATATATTCCTATTATTTATAGATTCTGAAATACCAGTTTCTGCACAGTTATCACCTTCCTAATGCCCAAATGCTGTACCCTACAGCGCAGGAACTCAATGGGTTGACCACTGTTTCTTTTCATAGGATCTGCAGAATATAAACAAATATTATTTCAGAGGGAGCAGCAAAAAGTGTGAGAAATGACAGCATTAGCACTGCTTTTATTGTCTCTCCAGAAACGATGATGCTGGGAGAGAGTTTCACATTTCAAGTTATAAAAGGTCTGACGAAATAGCACTTTGTTCTCAAGAGAAGGAGGAAAAACTGATAAAGTCTTTCAAGTTTCTGGCTGAAAATTTACTTTCCATACTAAAGAAAAATGAGACAAAAGGTATTTTTCTTAAAGCTCTCATTCACTCACAGGAGGTGAATACAGATTCAAAGGATTAATATGGATTTTTTTTTCTCCTTTATGTCTCCCCTGCTTTTGTTTTCAGACGTGAGCTCCTAACCATGGGGTCTATATGGAAATGCCTGCAGGCTCAACAGTCAACTCCTGTTCTGCAACTCCTCTTGCTGGCTTCAGTGGTTCCTCCTATTTCTCACGTTCCTTGGTGACAGCAGCTAGCAGGGGAGGCTGGGCTCAGCCCAGAGGAGCAGACACACCATCCTGTAGCTTACAGGATTTCAAAGACTACAATGAACTACAGAAATGGAAATAGTTCCTTCATAAGCTCTGGCATTTCTTTCCCCACTTTCCAATTTGGAAGTTTGTGTTCTTCCCCCTGTTTTCTCCCAGAATTAGTTTCTGGCAGTGGTATGCAGAAGGAAAGAGTGACAGTGGAGTTTGTGTTGTTCTCTTCTCCTTAGCAGCTACACAAAATTGAGTAAACTGGGGCTGTTGAGGCCCACAGGAGGAGGATGAGCACAGCAGGATGAGCACAGCAGACCTAATCCCTTCCCATTCTGATCCCTGCTCTCCTCCAACCCCCTTCTGTTCTTTAATCACACCCACCCAGTTCACTGCTGCTGTATGGAGAGGACACAACCAGCTGAGCCATGAGAAATGCTCTGATGTGGATCACAGCACATTCTTCCTGAGCTCCAAAGGGCTGGGAGAATACAGTGATTTATTCTATGTTCCTTTGAGAAAGAGCCTCCTCTGTGAAGAAAGAACTTGGCCCAGTTTCTTGAACAATGCACAGAAAATGCAAAATAAAGTCCAACCATATTCATTGACTGCTTAAGTCTAGAAACATAAGAAAAAAATCTTGATGGAGTCAATTCTGAAATTCCTCTCCACTCAGATGTGGAGATCCTAAGAGTGCAAAGAGATGTCTGAAGCAGTAATAGAAGCCAACAGTAAGGAAAAAGGAGCAGGGACTGGCTTACAGTGCTCCAGAGCAAGGAAACCTTCAGCAGAAAGAGAACGCCTTGCACCAATTAATTTACTGTTAGAGCTCAGCAGTGAAAAGGGTGATCAAAATCAAACAAATCCAAGCTTTGTAGAACAGCTCTGTAACTAAATAACCAGCATCAGGGCCTGGGACAAGTATTTAAATCAGCCACGAGAACAGAAAGTGGTTCAGTAAAAAATTACAGACAAAACCAGTCTGGAATTAGCATGTGGAACTGTGGCTGCTATGCACCCACAGCTTCAGGAGCAAGAGAGATGAAAAGCCAAAATATCAATATGTGAAAGGTTTGACACCATTTCATGGAAGGAGGAGAGAGTGAGATTAGTAATCAAAGAAATTCCTTAAAAACAAGGAGGGAGAAACATTATCTAGGAGCTTTAGGGCTACTGTTGAGCTGAATCAAACACCACGATCCCACAACAAGCAAGTTTTTGTGAGCTCCACTCGTCCCTGCCCAGGAAATAGATTGGCATTCAGGGCAGAGCCAGATATGTCCATCCCACTGCCACGAGCCTGTCACACCACAGAGTGCTCTGGACTATGTGGCAGTCCAGCTGCTTCCCCTACACACACTGTCCCTAAAGCTGCTCAGGTAACAGACAGTAAAAGCTGCTCAGGGAAGCTAAACACCAAATAATGAGTCTTGGAGGGGAAAATAAAGAGCCTGAACTTCTCCCAGATGAAAGGGTGCTGCAGCAACACCAACCAGGGAGAGAGAGACCAGGGAGGCACTGTAGAAAAACTCTGCAAACCTGCAGGTCCCAGAAGACAGCAAACAGGCTGTTGGCTTTACTGATACACAAGCACATCATTAATCAGGAGTGACAGGTTTAAGGCTGCCAAGGAGGTGTTGAATA
This sequence comes from Irena cyanogastra, assembly GCA_013397155.1. Classification (NCBI taxonomy): domain Eukaryota; kingdom Metazoa; phylum Chordata; class Aves; order Passeriformes; family Irenidae; genus Irena; species Irena cyanogastra. Next base: position 352,244 of record VWZV01007375.1, read on the forward strand.
CTCCTGCAGCAGTGTAAACTTCAGGTTTCAGAGGGTCCAGTGTGCCTTAGCAAAGGAAAAGCCTGAACGAGCTAAAAAAAACCTACAGAAGGCAAAATTTGATGGAGACAGGTTTATCTCCCTGAAAAAGGGAAGTCATAGCATTCTCTCCTTTAGCAGAATTCAAACATACAATAGAATAAAAAAAGGAGATGTATGCCTTGGGCCTCCAGAACTATTACAGCACCTTGAGGGATCTACAGGAGCAAGTCCCCAAGATTAGGTGTACAACTCTAAAATGTATTGGAATAGCTTAGCTGAACATGTGTTATTTTCAAGCACCTCCCTCCTGCTATGGAACTGGGTAAGCCATAAAACAAGCTCCAGAGGCAAAGCACAAGAGCAAAGCCATAACATACAAGCCAGTAATTTCTGCTTTCTGCACAATTCTGCTTGCTGCAAAACCTTGCTTTCAGTCCTATGAGGCAGTCACACTTTATTGTGATAGAAATGAGAATATAAAAGAATTAAGAAGTGAAAGTCCAGCCAAAGTCTTACATCAGCTGAGAATAAAATACTCAGCCTGTGAGGACCTGATTCACTCAACTTAAATAAAAGGAACTTTATTAAACATTCAGAAACAGATGAACTTTTTTGTGCTCGGTATTTATCGTGTCACCTGCTCTGCAATGGAAGCTATAAATGCTTTAATAAATACATGGAAAGGTTGTTTAGCTTCGCTGTAGCTTTTGTAAATGCTCATGTATCCTCTGCTGAAATGCTGCTTTGTAACTTCTCTTTCACTGAATCACAACAGGTATCCCTCTGCCATCTCCAGCAATGCACAAGGGGAAACATCCCTCTTTTATCTCCAGTGCTACACATGCATCAGCAGTACAAAAGCTGGATTCTAAACCTCTCCACACACATGCCAACAGATCCTGTATTTACAGTCAAGATTTGGTCAAAATAACAAATAAACAGCAATGCTATTTTCACAGGGAAGAAAGTCAGGAGGGGGAATAGTGATGCAGGAGCCAGGCTTATGAATTAACTGACAGCAAAAGACCCCAAACATCAGGAGAAAAGAGCCTGAAGCCTCCCAAAAGATAGCAAAGCTTATAAAGTATCTAAATGCAGGATATATCATAGGGTGAGTGTTTCTGCTAATGCTTCATGGGGTTCTCACGTCCATAAAAGCTGGTGAGAAAGTAAAACTTGTGCTCAGAAAAAGAACATCCTGCTTCAGGAATACAAGGGAAATATGTTCTGATCATCACCCCACTGCCTGAACAGCAGGCAGCCTATGGACACAGGCAGTCTACACACAAACTTCTTCATGCACCATAGCATGGTGAGCTCCTGTACCTGCTGCTCCACCAGGAGATACCAACAACCACAGCAGGCAGTGAAACTGCCCCAGGCATTTCCCTTCTCATTAGCTCCACCAAAAAGAGCAGAAGCCTTCCCTTGCTTTGCCTACCTGAGTGTGTCCACCTCCTCCTTGGTGATGACAGTGCTCTGCTCAGCCGTGCACTGCTGAGACTTCAGGACCTTCATCTCCACCTCCAGCTGCAGGAGACAAAAGGGAATTAGTTCCTGCAGCACTGCCAAGGGCACACACCAACAGCAAAGGGAGTAGGAAATCATGAGGTTCTGCACAGGTCAGACTTCTCACGATAAAGATGCGAAGCACAACTGCTCTCATGTTGAATATCAAAATCTCACTTAACTCTCCTTCCCTTTGCAATTCCTTCTGCCTTTCCCAACATTTTCTCCACAACAGATGAGGCACAGAAAGGTGAATGTTACTAGCAAAGCTTCTGCTTCTCTTTCAGGTATTTCCCCTATTTTCCCCCATGGGTAATGGGATGCAGAAGATTCTGTGTGGCATTAGGAGCTCGCTGGGACCTGAGGTTTAGTATTGACAGTTCAGCCTCACTCAATTCCTCCCCCAGAAGAAATGAAGCACAGGATTACTCTGTCTTGTCCACAACAGCTCTGAGACACATACATTGAATCCAAAAGACTGGGGAATATTTCCAGCACTTTCCAATATACACTTCTGGCTCTAGCTGCTCAGGTAGCTCTGGCTGAACAAACAATTAAGAATATTTTCTGCCTCTGGCTTTGTTTGGGTAGGAACTCACAAGAAAGTATTCCAAAACTCTACAGACATGAGAACTTCTTACCCAGACTCTACAATTCCCAGGCTCCCTGACTTGTAGCAGTCTGGATCCCTAATTCAGAGATCATGACAGTGCACAGATTGATAAACTCCATATGTTACCTGTTTCTAAACCCCTCAGAAAATGATTTATTATGAAGTGTAAGCAGAGACAAACTATCTAGAGGATACTCAAACTTCTGCTACAACACCTTCTCCCAGCTTAGACCTTCTTCACACACTCATCCTTGAGATTCTGGACTTCCTTTTGTCATCTGTCTTTTTACCACCTGTCGACTAATTCCCCTAATAAATCTGCTGACAGAAACTATATTTTTCCACCCAGGAGGAAAAAAATAAGCAATCCAGCCTTAATTATAAATGCAAAATTTATGACCACAGAGAGTTCAGTGCTCAGCATCAGGGAAATAATCCATTAATACACCATTCCCTGCAACAGCATAGATTAGACTTGTAGAGCAAAATCACATTGCAAGGGCAAACTTCTGCAAGCTTTTTGCAGAAACTCTCCAATTTTACAAGAAAAAGGAGCATCTTGTCACGGACAGTCATACTGCTTAGACAGAACTGAAGTTCTGACAGGCTGCCTCTTTGCCCTTCCACACTTACCAGAAAAGACAGGCAGAGCATGGCAGTGCTGTTGGCAGGAAAGGGCAGGAAATGGACGGTTGGATTATGCTCCCACCCCCTTCTGACACCAAAGGAACAGAGCAGAAGAAAGAGAGCACCAAAAAATGTTTTAACCTAATTGCCCCTGACACCCCAAAAAGCCCTACATTCTCACCGTGCCTGTCAAGAAACATCCAGGAATAAAAAATAAGCAAAGACCCACCTGCATCATCAGGCTGTACAAATGTTAATGCATATTAGCTGCCTGATAAGATTATCACAGCCAGAAATGCTTCCCTCAATTTTCTGATTACTGAGCTTATCTCTCCCAGCTCAGCCCATCACAGATGGCTGGGGATAAAGCAAGCACACCAGATAATTCCAGGAATGTGAATAAAAGGTACTGGGATGAGGAATAGGCTTCAATTCCAACCTACTTCTAGCAGGAAAACACTCATTATGCCTCCTGTTTCCCGTGTCTGCTGAAGCCTGGGTGTGTTTGCTGTTAGGAGTTTGAGGATGCTTTCTGGGATGAGTGAGGGCAGCATGTGAAGATGGAAGGGCTGGTGAGTTGTTTATCACTGGCTAAGAGGGCTCAGCCCCAAGTCCATGTGGCACTTCTCACCCACACAGAAAAATCACAGCCACCTTCTCATGGGACAAGGGGGGCACAGCTGAGGAGGAATCTGCTGTTGTGATCTGGGGGCTCTTGAGGTGGCTGCACAGAGAGGGGAAAAAACAGAGTGTGCAGCAGGAAGAGGAGATGGGACAGTGAATGCACATGAGCTTGAGGGAGTTTGTGAGAAGCACCTCACTTGATACACAGGGGTGACAAATTAGTGCCAGGTATGCTGGCATTAGGATGAGATTCTGCTATTTGAGATAACCCAGAATGAGATTCTGCTGGGTTTCTAAGAATGAGCTGCTGAAGGAGAATGAGGAGGAAAGGGCACATGGGCTGTAAGGGCATTTCATCTCATTTTTATGTCCTCCCAATTTGCACACACCAAGACTCCCCGGACTGAAAATCTAAAGTGCCTGAGGTGAGAAGGGACAGGAGGACACAGTGATATCACTACAGATGAAACTGGCTTGAGGAGTGAGATGTTGACACAGACCTGCTTCCAGAACTAGGATTAAAACTACCGGAGAATTTAAAGTTCAGGCCAAGACACAATTTTGTGCACAGGAAATTATTGCCATCCACAGCTCACTAAGTATTTATGAAATAAAAAAGTGAAACAATTAAGGTATTAAATACTTCATTCAAAATCTGTTATTTCCAGGTTTCATCCCTAGCAATCATTAGGAAAACCTCCCTTACTACCAATCTCACCAAAGATATGAATATATTCAGGTATTAAAAATGCTATTTATTATTATCTTAATGTCTTTTCCAGGGCAAAAATACTTAGTTGAGATAAGATGGAGTAGCTTACTCTTGGGACCTAATTCTGCTTTTCTGAAGGCAACAGTGCAAGCAGCAAGACAAAATAAGAATGAAGTGAATGGCTAAAAATAAGGAATCTGTTGATAAAGTCCAAGAGGTGAGGAGCTTTCCAAGACCATTGCCTTTGACACAGCCTCAGGGTAGCTCTGGGAATGGGTGATGAGCATGAAATAATTCACCACAGGAGCAGTTTGTCCCTTCCTGTCCACTTGTCCTCTCAGTACCTGTGCCAGAGAACAGACTCAAGAAAGGATAAGGAAAGGAAGAGCCAAACCCCTTCTGCCGCTTTCTCTGCCTAATTCCCATCACATTTCTTTTCCTAAATTAATTTCCAGCCCAAGTCTCTTGTTCACCAGATGCCACTTTCAGCAGGCATTTTATGCTTTTTGTACCAACTCACTATTCCTGGCTAAACTCTTCCAATTTTTATCAGTAATTTTATGTGACTGGCTGAGTTAAACTTTTATTGCTTTGAATACATTAAACTAGTAGAAGTTATTAGCAAGCAGAGAGGGGAAAAGGGCTGCTCAAATTACAGCTCACTGCTGCATTTCCCCATTCCATACCAAACGACCCAGGTCAGCCTCGATCTTTTAACTGGCATTGAGAGCAGAGAGGGAACTTATTGTCAAAATACAGCATTGCATCTCTTGTCCTGAAAGCTGCACAAGAGGGACCTAAGGACCTACATCATCAGCAGCAGCTCCAGGGATTACATCACCCAGACCCCCAGTGATAGTCCCACCCTACAGAACACATTAGCAACTTCAAAAGAAACCAAGCTGTTAGATTAATAGTTTTCAAAGTTACCTAAGGTTTTGATGATAAGGCAGAATAATGAGTAATATCAGAGCCCATGGATGAATAAAACACATGAACAGGTACTTAGTATTTTGAGGATATGTTTTTCTCTTCTCAAAATATACTGGTGCCTCTTGTTCTCAACCTAAAGTAATCCCATTTATCCTGAACTATTTTATCTCTTTCAATTCTTAAGCATGAATTCCAGCACAGCTTTATTACTCTCAATAAAAAGTGGTCAGGACACATACAGGATATAGACTAATTTTAGAATGTCCATTGTCAAAAATATGTAAATTCCCCAAAAGATGAAGTGCAAATAATTTTTCCAAAATAAGTACTGCCATCATTATTTACCAAAGGAGAAAGAGGGGAAGGAAGAACATGAATGCATTTTCATCTAGTATTTAATTATATGAAATATCATTCTTCTTTCAGCCTTACTTTTAAACCTGCCTGGACAAGATTCCAAGAAGGTGGTTCTCCTCCAAGTGTTAATGACATAGCAAACACCCACAGCAGGGTAAGAAATATGTTCCTCACTGCTTCTCTCTTCTGCAGCAATTCTTTAAAGACATATGAGATGACAGGAGAAACAAAATTATAAATTCATCTCCTGACAGCTAGAAGAAACAGAACTTTAGGGAGTTGATTTTCTTGGTATATTTCTGGCATTTTTCATTTCTGACCCATATTTGTCCCCTCCAAGCAAGCACCCTGAGTCTCTGCAATGCCACGGACCTGTTTCAGCATTGATGGAGAAAAGCTTTCCCAGAGCCTCCCACTGACCACTGCTGTCCACACTCCATCTTCAGAGTGAGGCTTATCACAGGTCAGATCAGTCAGCCTTGAAAAGCACATTTACAAACTTCTGGAAGTTTTAATGCACTGCCCAAAACAATGATCAAATCTCTGTTCAGGTGACTCATTTTGGGTTATAAAGGACTCAAAATCTAAAGTATTTCAACTCACTGCCAAAGTAGGATTTGCATGTTGAAAAAGAAAGAAGAAAAAAAGGGGGCTGGTTTACTCGCCCACATCATGTACACACATTTCACAGAACACATGCTGGAGACATACAGTTATTATTTGAATAATGAGTGCATTTTAGTGAGGGGCTGATACAGCAATCTTATCCTGATGAAGTGTGTCTGCACGTCATTCAGCATTTTTGGAACTGTAAAAAGCAGGAAATGCTGAATCCATTATAAATGTCTAAAGGTTTATTTAACAATGGGCTGATGCAACATCCTTTGAAAGGCCTTCCTCAGCAAAAGAGCTGATTTTGAACAGCAGCAATAAATGGGAACTGAATTGCACAGAGCCAGCATGGAAAGGTGAATTGAGAGGTTGTGTTGGACTACAAGTCTCAACACAACTCAAGGAGCTATTTCAGTACATAAATATTTAAAATGTATGAACACCAAGCAGACTTAGAAAGGAAGAGTGTACTCTAAAATAGACAAGAACAGAGAAACAAGACCCTGGGTGTGACCCGTACACTGGGGTCTGAAGACAGCAAACCAGGGCCTTGACATGACAGTGATGCCACTTGTGCTTCTCTCCAGTGGATGCAGCACAGACTAAGGAGCTTCTCTGCCTCTTCCCACAAGGCAGCACAGCAAGCTTGGTACTGTCTACAAGCTTATAAACCTGCCATCAGAAGTCCAACATACATGAAACACCAGTGAGTTTAATTTGGGTGTCCAGCAATACCACAGCACAGTAAGACACCATGCTGAGCACTTCAGAGACCATTCTGCTCAGCAAAAGCACCACCACCTCTTCCACATGCCCATCCCACTGGCACTCCAGAGAGCTGCTCCCCCAAAACATCTGCAGAGAAGCACACAGAGGAAGAACTAAGCCTCACCAGACTTCCTAGTGAACTTTACTCTTCTTCAAAAAGTAGGACAGTACTTATAAAACAAAATATTGCCTGCCATTCAGAAACAGGCTAAGCAGCCCAGGATTAATTGGTACATTTTCTTGGGAAAATTAATCCTCAATGCCATTGTGAAACAAAAGCAATAAAGCCAAAGAAAATCAGATATTCAACAAAAAGTGATTTGGAACTACTCATCTCCCACTTGGCTGAAGAAAAAAATACGTATTTTTTTTCTCTTGGAAGATGAAGGCTGGCTGGATCAGAGTCACCAGTCTCTAGGGGTTCCACCATCTGTAACAAACTTGCTGTGCTTTTATCACTGAGAAGTCAGGGCTAGGAGCAACCTCTCAGCAAACGCTTTCCTAAAAATGTACTCATACATATATATATATATATATGTATATATATATTATTGTAGATACACACACACTGGGAAATGGACATATGCTGACTTCTGCTTCTCTCCAATATGGTCTGGATTGTGGCTTTTCTCCTCCTGTTGCAGTAAAAAGCGAGCAATTTTTCAAGTTTATACCAAATGTCATTCTATTTCATTTCCAAATATAATCTCCCAGAGAGAAGGTTCACTTGCCCTATTTCCAATCTCTAAAGTTAATACACAAATTTATATTCCTTTCTCCCACTCGCTCTCCTAAATTAAGAGGTGTAATTACTAGGAACGCTTGCTACAAACGAATGGAGTGCCAAGGGAGAAGGAGCTGTCAGGGCTGGACGTCTGCAGCAGCCACCCTCCCCTCTCCCCCATCCCTGGAGGACCCTGCTTATGAGGCAGTTTCTATCTTTCCCATTAGCAGGGGTAGCTCACACACAGGAGCAGATGACAACCTCTCCCTTTCCAGGCAGGGCAATCATTAAGGGACAAAATTACAAGATTAACTTCAGCTTGCCAAGGCCCACTGGTGCTTGCCAGCATGATTCCTCCCAAGCCCACCTTTTGCCCCTCCTCAGCTCTGCTGACCTCTCAGGCAATACTGGGCTCCTTAACAACAGCACAGAAATGCAGATCTGTGATCTAAAAATTCAGCCCCAGTCTCATCACTCTCCCCCTTCCTCATACCCAGCACCCTCTCCAAAGGAAGATTGATTATTATAATCAGACTTAGCTCTGACACAGCATTTGCATTTTCAAAGCACAGCATAGTCATTAACTAATTCATCTACCCCAAGGGAGCCTTAACGAGCATTCACCTCTCTCCCCTCTGATTCCCAGCCCGCAGGCAGCCCTCAGCTTTCCTTCCAACACCTCCCCTCCACATTGTGTGGCACCAGCACAACTTGGGGAAACTCCAGACAGGCTCAGCGAGCTGAACTCAGCCCTGCTGCCAAGGAACAAGAGGACAAATGCACAGACAGGCTATTTAAACCAGCCACCCTATGGTTCCCATACCTAATCACAGCAGGACAGGGCATGGCAGGAAACAGTCTGTTCTGCAAAATAAGGCCAATGCCACATCAGTCCCAAAATGGCCCAAACCTGAGCTGCCTGCCCATCTGCAAAGATGTAAAGAAGGAATCACCATCACATCACATCCCCAAAGCTCCAAATTCCTCCTGCACAGCCCATCCAACAAGCTCTTCCCCAAACACCTACAACACAACTTTACTCCATGACTCCTGCCCCTCTCAAGTGTCTTCTCACATCCCAACATCACCAGACGCCAGCCATCCCCACCCAGCCACCTTCCCTGGTGCTGTATTTACTTCTTTTTAGTAATCTGGGATGGGTGCAGGATGTGACTTTGGAAATAAGCACTAGTAGACATTTCAGATGGATGGAAGCTGGCTCAGACCTCAAAATTAACAAACCTGGGAAGTTCATGGGGAAGAAGAGCAAACATTTTGTACAAGAGACACACCGAGCAGGGGAACTGAAGATGTTAATTTAAACCCATGAGTTTATTCAAGTATAATTACACATTTCAACCCTTACTCCAAGAAAGGAGCAGACAAGGAATCTCTTCCTCTCAGCCTGTCCTGCCCACGCTCACAGGCACTGCTGTGAGACCTCACTGCCGCGGCTTGACAGCAAAACACCTTGACAGCTCCACATCCAAAACCCCTGTCTTTGCTCTAACAGCTCATTCTGAAGAAGGATCACCTAATTTCCATGTTCATTCAGCTCAGAGCTCTCTGCTGTTATCAGCCTCGCTCCACCACTTCCACCAGGCGTGTAGATGACTGTTTCCTTTAATTACTACTGAAAACTCCTCCCAGCCAGGGAGAACAAAACAGCTGGTGTCCACCGAGAGAAGGCAGCTCTGGAGTAATTAGCCTTAACTGGCTGACACCTCCTACCCATTACTCCTGGTTAGAACAGCAAAACACAAATAAGAGGCTGTTTAGGGAACCTGTCAAGGTGCCAGACTGGATGTGCCACATCCCTGCCCAGTGTAGCCACAGTGTTGGCACAATGGAGTTGTCTACTCTTGAGAAGAGCATCACACAGATCACTTCTTTCATGCAGGAATAGGCATATTTTGCTAGAATCAAGTCTTCTAGCAGCTGTAATTTACAGGCAAAGGAACAAATAAATCTGCAAAGATGTCATACCTCCTCCGTGCAGAGTTTGAATACAGTTTGTTTCCTGAAAATATAGCCTCGAGGAGTTTCCAGAGCATTCAGTCAAGAATTCTCATCAAACAGGAGCTTGTAATCCCACTTCTCAGTCCCCCATCAGTTTCCTCATTGAAAAATCATCACATAACAAACAGTCAGAGAAGAATCTATCCAGTTACCAAGCACCTAGGAAGATCAAAGGGGAAAGAGGAATCCAACATCCATCTTTGTTTTCTAACATAAATACAGTGGAATCAATCCTGCTTAATAAAGTAAAGAGAGCAAAGGAGCCTTCACTGAGTGCTTGAACTTAATCTTCTTTCTCTTGCTCACATGGAACAACACACAGCCTGTGCTTTTAGGAACAGCTCTTGCTCCTGCTGCAGCTCCAGACCAATTTTGCAGTTCACTACAGCTGGGAGCACTGTTTGCTGGCACATCTTGGCAGGGGCCAGCAGAGCTGCCTGCTAAAGCTGCTCTCTGAGCTCCCAGAGTGAGGAAATGTGAGGATGGGGCAAGGGATCCAGCTATGGGAAAGCAGCAGCTCTCCTGACAAGGCCTCCCAGCTGCTTTAGAGGAAGCTGCAGAGCCTTGAAGGAGCCTTGTTCCCCAAACCCTGCCCAAAGAACAGGTTAAGTAGAGCAGGTTGAATGTTTTCTAGCTAAATTACCCATTCTGAGATTAGCCTGTGACAAAAAGCAGTGGCTTTTAATGTATAAAAAGTGAGAAATCTCTCTCCTGGTGCCAAAACCCAAAGGTCACAGGGCCCTGCCAAGACTGCTCTGCCCATTTCAGCCTCTGGGATGATGCCTGCAGGGCCCTTCAGTTGCCAGCAGCAGTCACAGAGTGAAAGGCAAACAGCAATTTCCTCTCAAATACCATATGTTCAACTCTGGTGCCAAAGCAGAAACCTGGCATTTTAACCTTTGGTGAACATGTTCTTGCTGCCACCAACAATAAACTCTGAGGCCCAGCTCAGAGGAAAGGTGTACTGGATGTGCAGTGATGACATTAGCACTGAACACAGCATTAACAGGACAGGGCCTGGCAGGAGCTCCATTTTATACAGCCAGTCTTTAGAGGTTAATGAAATATTCATAAATAAGTTAAAATTCTCCTGACAAGCCAGATCCTGTAATACAACAAAGAGTTCTCAGCCTCAATTAAGCAATTCCAAAGAGGCAGGGCTCTGCCATTCATTATTTACCAAGAGGTCACAGGAAAAATTCTGCTCTATGATCTCCTTGTTTCTGTGGATAAATTGGGTTTTACAGGTCCTGCTGGAGGACTCTGCTGCCCTGGCAGACCCCAGCCTGCCACAGCTACCACCTACCCCAGCATCCATCAGCCAAAGGCAAGAAACACCGGGAACAAGCTCTTCTAAGGACACTGAGACACAAAAAGACTGAAAACAAATGATGTAACTAGCTGATTAGGCTCTCAGTGTAAGGACTAAGTCTTGAAACTTAAACTTTTTTTTAAGCCTTTATCTCCCTTTTTGTATACACAAAGCCAGCCCCAGGCAAGAAGAGAAGTATCCAGCAACCTTTGATCTGCAGGCACATCCTCTGAACATGCCCTCCATGCCCCCCAGATCCCATAGCTGGAGAGCTTCACATCCCCCTGCATGTTCAGAACAAGCTGTGCTTACAGAATTCTCTCTCTTGCATCAAATCTCTCAGGATGGTCCTCTTCTGATGCAGGCACAGCTTCCCAGAGCTGTGAAAGCAGGAGGAAACTGGTCTCCATCCTTGTCACAAGGAAGCTGTAAATCAGTTATTATTTTGTCCCAACACAATTGTTCAACAGCCCCAAGTCTTCCTTCCCCTCTCTGGACAGGCACTGGCACTTCATGTTCCTTCTACAGCTTCTGCAACCTGCCTTTTAGGAAGGCACAATAAAGGAGCAGAAATGACACAATCCTAGAGGTGTCCCAAACCTCTCACCTGGTTTTCTCAAAGTGCTGAACATAATGTAGAGCCCCTGCATTATACAGGACATTTTAGCTCAGCTAAATTGAGCCAAGTGAGTCTGAGGTAGCCCATAAACTTCTTACAGGTTCTGCAGAGATGAATGAAGCCTGGAAAAGCACAATTCTTGCATGTTTATTAAACAGCCCTTTTATGTCTCCAGGCTTTGCCTGGTGTAATAAAGCTTCTGATAGTATCCCTATCCTGTTCTCATTTAACCAAATAACTCAGTGTAACTCAGATTTTAGTGACAACAGTGACACTGACAAGAACCACTCCAGCTGCAGCACCTTCTAAACAGGACAACTACTCACTTTCTCCTCTGCTCCACAACTGAAGAGAAAAAAACCCTCCCCACTTCTCCCTCTCCAGTTCTTATTATCATCATGCCTGTCAGTACAGCTCAGGTTTTAGGGGTACACCCTAAATGTGTAGGAGGCCACCCTAAATGATGGGCTGGGAATTAGGGCAATATCCATGAGTCCCATCTGAGCTGGAATTGCTCTTCAGGTCTGGGTCAGATCATTTACCCCCAGTCTGGCAGCACCTGTGCCATAGGGAAGAGCAGCAGGAAAGCAGCCCTCCACTTGAGGCAGCCTCATTTCTTCCTCCTGACACTCCTCACCCCGTGTCAGCTCTTATGGCCTTGGAAGAGCAAATGAAAACAATCCTGACTGAAACCAAACGGTGCTGCCGTGCCCCATAAAACTTCCACGTGAATGGATCCAACAGCAGGTTCATTTGTGTAATGGGACTTTTAAACAGACCCTTTATTTCTTTTTAATTTGAAGGGAATGTGCTGTTTGATCCCATGTGCCCAGCTAGATTTTTAAAACAGAGATAAACCACAAGAATTGACTCACTAAGTCTCTCCTTCTCACCTAATTAAAATAGCACTGAGATAGTAAGGTGCAGAGGTGTAATGCTGATCACCTGTGCAGCTGACAGGCAGCACTCACCCACCAGGAGCCCAAGGCTACCTCCACACTCCCTGCTTTGCCCACAGTCACGTGCAACAGATGCTTCTGATGGTGCCACACTTTTGTTTGAACATGAATTTTCCAAGAGGGAACACACAGCAGGTGCAACACACCAACTGAGGCTGTTCATCATTCCCCAGGCTAGGAGAGGGAGAAAAAAATAACCTTGTCTGTGTACCTCAGAGCTCACTATATTCCTAGCCCGTGGGGAATAGCAGGGACCAGTTTTAATGTAGTTGTTTACAACAGGCACTGAGAGCTCTCTGCCTGGGAAGGACAAGTGTACTCCCATCCCTCTGTTCTAGGTTTCACTCCATCTTCAGAAGCAAAACTCCACAGTTAAAACAGGGGGAAGACTCAAAATAGGACATCAATGATTGATTCCTGCACGATCATCCCCCTCTTCTAACAACTCATAATTCAGAATTTACAGGATCACAGGATAAAATGAAGAATGATATCAACACTGTGAAGTAAACAAGCCACAAATGGCTCTGCTGAAGTAAAACTAAAACAACCTGATAGAGAAAAAAGACGTCTCAGACACATTCAAAACAAACAAAATTCAATGAAGACCTTTGGTCTAAAAATACAAATGCACAAACACAATTACTGAGAGCACAGAGGCTCTACCACAGAGGAGCATAAACTGATCAGAAAGAGCAAACTATGTGAAAACTGAAGGAACAGCACAGAATTGAAATGTCAGAGTGCAAGTCCCAAAACAGCTCCTCAGACTGAGCCTTCCTCAGCCAGAAACTGGAGAGGATGGAGAGGGGCAGATGAACTGACCCAGGATGAACGCCAGCACTGTGTGGCACTGGAAATGGGTGATGACCTGGGTACAGCTCTGCTCTTCCACCACAGAAGTGGAAAAGGTTCCTGCCTGTAGTCCATGATCCCGTGGAAGGCACTTTTGCAAAAGCTACTGCTGGAACATCACCTGGAATGATGTGGCCACTCTGATCACTCATCTTCAAACGAGAGATGGAAACAGGAAGAGATTTAAAGCAAGCTGCAAGATTCATGAGGAAACTGAAGAGCCTGTTTTAAGAGAAGGCTGCAAGAGTTTGATTTGTTTAACCTAGACAAATGAAAGGCTGGGGGAGAACAATTGTTCTCTATAAATATGTCACGGCATAAATATGAGGGAGGAAGAGCAGTCACTGTAGTTTAAGGAGAATATTAGCACAAGAAAAAAATGGATATTAACTGCACATATATTTTCAGTTGGAACTGGGAAGATCTCAGCTATCAGAGCAGTCTTCCCATGACAGTAATGGTACAAACAACCAAAGCAGTTTCAAGACAAGCTTGATAAATTTATGAACTGAGATATATGCTGCACTTGCCTCAGTTACTGAAGGACTGGACTTTATGATCTAAAAGTCCTCTTCCAGTCTTCTGTTACTATATCATTTCATTCTGGATTAGCTTCTTTTGCTGTCTCTTTATAACCAGGTTCATGCTTTTCAATCTGATTTGAGAAGTGGATATTTCTCTAAGATTGCCTTACTAAAACTATTCACCCTGCTGCTCAGCTGAGTGCCACGCTGCTCATCTGTCTTGGCTTTGCTGGCCTCACATAAAGTGTTAGGATAAAATCTGTCACATGGGAAGGAGATTTGCTGTCACCTGCTAAATCAATTCAGAAATTATGTAACACACTTTTGATAGATGGAGACTTCCTGCACCAGCCAGTGGTCTCCTTTCCCTCCCAACCTGTTGGTTCTAAAGACGTTACAGCAAAGCTTCATTTTTATTTATAACCACTGTGGTTCAGCCCTCTAATCCCACATTTAATTGCCTTCCTATTACAGAGAATACAGAGAATTTACATTTCCACTAATGGACACCACTTTTGTTCTTGTTCTCTGTCTGTTATATTTCTTGCTTTCATTTCAATAACTCTTAAACAAGAATTAAATCAGCTCTATTGGCCAGTAATCCAGGACAGGTCTTTCTATACTGAAGTTCATATTTTTTCCTACTATCATTGTTGTTACCTGTAAATTAAAAACATAGGTAATAACTTTTCCATGTTGCCTTCCAGTTAACAGCTAGTTCCCAACTACACCAAGCTCAGTGTTCCCTGAGTTTATTTCCTCTCCTTTCTGTCTCCATTTCTACCCCTGATAACCATCAGTGTAGGCAGCCACTGACATTTAAGTTAATCCTAAACATTATGATTTCATCAGACTGAACACATGACTGGCTCTTTAACTACTGCTGACCTGCTGCTCTTAAATAAAGGTCTCCTCTTCTCTGCAAAGGGTTAACCAACACTTTTCCTCAAGGCAAGGGGTGTTGATTATATTAATTTGAAGGTGTCTTTATTCCCTCTGTAAGGACACTCAATTTATGCCATTCATTTGGTGATGGCTGCATTCTTGGACTTCAAATCTTCTTTACCTCCCAACCCTGCTAAGCAATTCTTCTGATTCTCATATCCATCCTTTTTAATCTGCTGGATGGTGAAATTTAATTTGTTCCAAAGAGCAGTCTATAGATTTCAGAGCCCACATGGGCCAAGCTGTCTTTTGAAGATGAAAGCCAAAAGATACCCAGAGCACCTCAGGGTAATGAAAATACAGGTGATGCTTTTTTAATACCAAGCCAACTTCCCTCAGGGATTAATGATGGAGAACAAAAAATCTTGACATGAATGCCCCCTGCTACACAACCAGACTGGAAGAAAGTGTAAGATCAGAGATCAGAGCTGTTGCTTGGATGGAAAGCTTGAGCCAAACAATCTCCTCGTGCCTATAAAGGGATATGAAAAAGGCAAACAAAAATTACAAAAGCAAACACGTCTTCTGTTTCCCTCCCTCAGGGAGGGAAAGAAAAATAATATAACAAACAAGAAGGCATTTTCCACAAATAATATTTTGGTGTGAGTGAAGCTCTCCCTCAGCTTTAGGCCAGTAGAGCACTAAACTAACATACCAGGAGAAATAAGATCCTGGGACACAGATCTGGGAGCTGTGTGAACTCTGAGCAACCTCCTTGCACATCCTGG